>VXBN01001608.1:170390-192812 GCA_013397395.1 Sinosuthora webbiana | reverse complement strand
CTGTGGGCCAGGTGCCGCCGGCCCCCGTGGGGCAGCGGAGCCGGGCTCCGGGGGCGGCCGCCGGCAGTAGGTCAGTGTGACAGACCCGGCGGGCGGGGGAACGGAGCGGGTGCGCGGAGCCCGACGATTCCTCCTCGCCCACCTTCTTCCTCCCTGAGGCTCGCGGGGGTCGCCGCTGCCTCCCTTCCCCGGCGGCCGACGGGGCGCGGCGGCGGCGGGCGAGCGAGGGCTGGGGGCGCTGGCGCTCCCCCTTAGCCCTTTGTTCTGGGCTGGGGCGGCGGCGGCGGCGGGGGGGCGGCGGGCTGATAGCGCGGGGCCGAGNCCTCCCCCAGCTCGGCCCCGCACCGCGCCCCGCGGAGCGTCCCCACCCCGCTGCCCATCACCCCCCTAGTCCCACCGTCGCCTGCAGGCAGGGATCGCCAGACAAAGGCCCTCGCAGGTAGGCACGAGATGAACGTTTTCTTTCGTTTCTTACGTAATGAAGGACAACAACATCATAAAGGGGAAAAAAATATCATCGTTACCCAATTCTGAATTTTTTTTCCCAAGTCACTTCGGCGTCGCAGTGGCTGTATGTTTTGTACTCAGGGGCCGGCTTGTGCTGTGTCCTCGATGGGAACATAGCTTGAAAGTTGCTGACGATAACTTCCCTTTCAAGATGAGGTGTTTTTTGGTTTTTTGGGTTTTTTTTGTAGTTTCTTTTTTTTTTTTTCTTTTAAATTTTATATTAGGTTATTAAAACGGTTCTCCAATAGATGAAACCGACATCGCTGTGCTTCTGACCAAAAACCTTCCAACAGTACTCCGCCATAGGCTTTATGTTCGTTGTACGTGCTGTAGGAAGTGGCAGCAAAGTATTTTAAACATGTAATGTTCTTGGTAACTGCATAAACTTTCCTGTTACTTGATTGTTGGGGGGCCAATTACAGCCTTGACAGTGAGGCTTTTTTGGAGTTACTGTTGTATTAAAAACAACCCTGGTTTTGGTTTTTTTTTTTTTCGTTGTTGTTGTCCTTGCAACTTGAATGATTGCACTTAGTTTCGTTATGTTTGCTCCAGTGTGTATGTAACCTACTTTGAGTTATCTTTGCCCTCCTCAGTAATTAATTAAATCCAGAGTCTCGTTTGGAATATTGCTATGTGCATTGCTTTCATGGTCCTTATTCAACAAAATGTTGATGGGAAACTCGAATGGATAAGGATTTAGTGTTTTGGCCCAAAAATCTGATTTAAACCAACAAGTTCAAGGACTGCTGAATAAGGATCGTTAACAACATTGGCACTAACAGTTATTGTTACGAAAGTTCTCACGTTACAGATGTCTTTGACTGTTAAAATGCTAATACGCTTTAGAATATTCTGCCTCCACTTTCATTTACTTTATATTTTTAACTCGTGCTCCAAAGGGCTCTTAATTAGCTTTTAAAATATCCAGCTTCCTGAATTTGCATCCAAAGCCTCAAGTTTCTGCTGTTTTGGTGGGGGTTGTTTTGCATTTTGTTTTGAGGTTTAGGGAGGTGTTTTTTTTAGTTGTTTGTTTTTAAGAAACTGATGTGAAGGTGTCAAAAAGCTAAGAGTCTTCCCATGGGCAGTATGAACTTGAACTTACATGACCCCCACGCAGCTTATCTCGCCTTAAGAAGGAATAGTATTTGTCTTGCTTTGGATGAAATTTATAGAACATACAGACATTCTTTCTATTGCAATAGAGTCAAAATAGAATCTGAGAAAGATATCAGTACCATGCTGCTTTTTTCCAGTCCTTTATCTTGAAATAAAACTCTTAAATGAAATAAACCTTTAACTCACTTAAAATTGACTTATTTTAACAAATAGTTATGCAAACTACGCTTATGCAATAGTTTTTTTCCAGACGGCAATCTCGCTGCTGTTATAACATCACTGTGATGCAATAATGTGAACAATAAAATCCTCTGTTTGAGTCTTATTACACACTGTTAAGCAATGTATCTGACTCATCAGCTTAATTGACTCTTCTAGGTGACCTTGCCATGATCATTACAGCCAGTTATGAGATATAAATGTGCTTAGGCTATGTAATAGAAAAAAGTGCAAATAGATGGCCAATTCCTGCAGTCCATTCTAAAAGAAAATAACAATTAATTCCCATGCTAATATTTTGCAGTATTAAAGCATTACCTTACAGTATTTGAAAATATTTTTTAGTAGGTACAAGATAATGTAACAGTCTAATATTGATGGTAAGCATGACTGTCAAAACCAAGATTGTGTAAACAAGGGAGTACTTGGTCTTGACTAAAAATGTGGTAGAAGCAATGTTATTTTAAAATTGTATTATAAGGTAGATCTGAAAATCTAAAGCCACCTTAGATACCCTATGTTTTTTCCTAATTCACTTGTTGAATTGGTCCATGTCCCAAATAGCATACTATGAGATTGAATTTTGTGACAGATATTAAATATATATTATATTAGAAAGAATGCCTTATTTAAGACAAGGCTTTTTTCCCTTTCTTGAGTTGCTCCACCTTGGTGTAATTTTCAGTCTATCCTGCAGCATTTGAATAATTAACCCGTTTTTGCCACAAAGGTGTCTGCACAACAGGTGACAATATAGATGCCAGTGCTGCAAGACTTCTTTTTACAAGTGGAATGCAACTCAACAAAGGAAATAATGTTCAGCATGGCCAGTGGTGTGGACCATCTCACAGATTCTTACAGAATTGGATCTCTAAAGGTTGCTGTTTCTCTGTTCTGTCTGCCAAGAGTGGTAGATAACAACATTTTACATCCAGTGTTTTTTTCATATGTTTACTTCAGTTATATAACAAGATGCATGTTTAGAGCATCAGCTGGGATTAATTGACATAATTCTGCTGCCTTTAAATAGAGTCGTGTAAATTTAGGTCAGCTGAAGGTCTGGTCCATGGTTGGCATTTTAAGAACACAGTTCAATAATAGAAAGCTGCTTGTTGTCAGAATAATTAATATTTGATTTTGTGGGCCCTCTTTTTTATGGTTTCTAACTAAGGGAAATCTGAGATTGTATTTCCAGAACATGGTTGCTATTAAGTTATAGCTTTTCACAATCTAGTTCTTCCTGCTGTCAGGTAGCTATTGAAATGAGAAACATACTGTCATAATACTGTAACTTCAGTAACAGTTGTTTCTATTGAGGCTTTATTAAAATTACTGGAAAATGATATATTTATTAAATTGCGTATTTACCTGTGTATACTATATATATTATATATATGGAATTAAATATTTACCCAAGATATATTTATTTCCTTCTCAGTTTTAATTTTTTTCTTGGTGCTATCAGTAATATTCTTAGATCTTGTTTTTCACCATTTGAACCAGAGAAATAAACAGCTTGTTTTGGGGCAAATGAACAGATCTGGCAGACTCATATTATCTTAATAAGGAAATGAAAGAGAATGTGGGGCAAATTTGCACTTATTAAGCTTGACTGACCTTTTCTGAACAACAGCTACCCTTAACATATGTTTTGTGCTCTTCAAATAGAAATTTTATTTCTGTGATTTACCTTTGGTGAGCAGTCTGTACTTTAATTTGTAGTCCTTAAGATAAACAGTAACTTTAGTAATTTTTCTAAAAACGAAAGCCTTTTGTAAAAATTACATATGACATCAGCTTTCTGGGTACAATGTGGAATTAGGTAATAGGCATTTGCAGTAGCATTTCAAGTTCCATGACAATCTTACTCATTTTTTTCTTAAATTTGATTGAACAGTGTCATAATAAATGATTTCTGATGTGCCCGATGGAATGTATTTTGTGGACATATTCCATTTTTTTCTTTCAATGACAGGATCAACATTTTAGCAAAAGTGGGTCATCTTGTACAAAGTTATCATCATCAGTGTTCCACTGACCTAATTACACATTGGTCCTGAAACAGTAAGCACTTAAGCACAACATGAAGTTGTAGGAAAAGGAAGCTGTGTACAGGATCAATACTTCTGTACTGCTTCATGCTGTTATAACATATTTATGATCCTTATGCACATTACTACGTAACAACAGAAATTGGTGGCAATATTTGTATTGTAAGTGCTTTTCTCCTTTGTGACTGCAGATAACCTGTCCATCATAGCATAGAATGCAGTGACCTAGGTTTTTTCAAAAAGTCTTGACTTCCTTTGTTCTATGTTGTCTAGACCCTCTGGCCCACAAATCTGTCCCAGGGATGACTCTTGCAGTGTAGCCAGCATTGAATCTTTTCTTCAACAGGAACATAAACTAACAAGCTGTTGTAGGTAAAGGGCAAGAAGTATGCTGAAGGATTTCAGTGGAGATTGGAAATACTCTCTGTTGAAGATGATTTCTGAATTACGATAGAAAATGATAGGTACAGAGTTTAATGGCATAATTTTTGTCTGTGGAAAGCAGTAGAGGTAGAGTACCTCCAAAATTTTTCATCAGTGTTTAGGGAGGCTGTACATGCACCACCTGAGCTTAAACTCGGCTTCCTGTCCCATGTGTGCGGTGAGAATATTTTTTCTGTACCTCATAAAAATATTGAGATAGGTAGCAACTCTTTTTAGAATACTTTGAAGATAAAGTGCAAAATAAATCTTTCAGTTTTCCAAAGTTTGGAATGCAAACTGGTGACTTATGAATTAATGAGCAATTTCTATAGCAGCTCATCTGGTATGTAGACAGATTTTCAGAATTGATAAATTGGAGCAGAATGGTGGCAGTAATAAAATTATTGATACCTATGCAAAACATGGGCAACAGCAACTAAAAATAAGTGGAGACATTAATACAAGTGCGGTTATTTTTCTAGAGTGTACCATATAGTGGTGGTGATGATAGAGGCATGGTTTGTTTCTAGAAGAAGCTATATGTAACTGTTATTTTCTTCCATTTTTTAAGGACTGATATATATTCTTTTTGTAGACATGATAATACAGAATTGAATTGTGTCAGCATCCAATGCTAGAAATGGGATTTCATTTAGTCTGATATAATCACTATCAAAATGCTAGCGATGTAGAATTAAACAGTCATTTTATCCTAGGATAGGTTTGAAAAATTATGCTTGGAAATAGCACAAATTATTTTGCTAAGTATAAAGGAAAACATCCTGTTATTCTATGGGGAAGCTTAGGTACATGAGGAGGCCCACATACACTCTGTAAAACAGAAGTTACTTATGTAATTAAATTACACAGAAGACAGAAAGATTGTGGCCCTGTCCTCCCAACTTTGAGACCTTTCAGTTATTACAGTGTGAATGCATAAATCACCAGGATCAGCTCTTGAATGTGCCATGTTGTCACTTCAGTATTTTTTGAAGTCCCATGGCTAAATTAATATTTTGTGATTTCTGCATACATAATTATTTGATTCAATAGCATGAGTCCTATACAACAGTGTCATTAATACTTGGATCTGGGATTGTATTCTGCTTCTGTTGAAGCCAATGGCAAAATTGCTGTGGGAGCAAGACTGACTCTGTAATTAAGTTAATAGGGTCGAGTGTTATTACATTGTAGAATTGGCACTCAATGCCATTAACATCAACCAACCAAATGTTGGTTTTATAACACTTTATGAGGGAGTGATAAAGCAATTGAAAAATTAATCATAAGGGAAAATATTGGAATTTGAAATGTAGTCAGAGGAATCATTACAGTTCATTAATTTATGTGTAAATACTCATGTTTTCCAATGGAATTATAAAATGCAAGTGAAGTGAAATGGCTGGTTCCATTGAAGGCATGTTGCCATTATCATCAGATGGAATTTAATTTGTTTACAGACTTAGGATTGGGCTGATCCACAAGGAGAAGTATTACTAAACAAGGGTTTTGACTCCTGTTTGTAAAGCCACAATTTCAGTAAAGCCACAATTTACCATAATAAAAGTGCTCAAGAAATATAGGTATTTTAAATATAGGTTAGTTAAAGATCTTTTGTTGATTCATTAATTCACAAAAGTAATGGCATAGGTCTAACTGCATAAATAGCAAACCCATATGAGTATGTCAGTGGGTTACATGTCTGTCTTGACAGCTTTACTGATGGCCTCTGGCAGAGAGCAAAGTTGAGTATTGCATGCAAAGATACGGATATATGCTTAATATTTGCTGTAGATTGCATGCTACTTATGTTCTGTCTGTTTGTGCCAGGAACAATGTGTCCAGGAGGGAGGCTAGCCAAAACAGGAGTTAACAGTGCTACAATGAGCAGATTGGGCCATTCCAGTGTACAATCTGCAGATGTCCCATGGAATGAGGGACGTGAACTCTGCAGATGTTTGGACTAAGTGCAACTGAGTGCCGCTGCTGGGCTTGCAGGTGGATATTTGGAGATGCAGTTGAGTTTTTATCCATCAATATGGTCATATTGATGAGCTTTGTTAGTCTACATTCATTTAGGGAAAAAAACCCCACAATCCAAAATCTTTTTTGCTAATTATTACTACCATTATTAGTATTTTTCCTAGATCATAGTGTTGGACAAACACTGAGGTGGAATAGCGCTGAGTTAGAGACCATACAGTCTGAATTCTTATCCTGATACAGTCTTGTTCAAGACTAAACATTGTTTTGTATCACATGGAAATAAAAGATGGGAATATTATAGGGGAAAAAAAGTATTTAATCTGTGTAGGTATGGTTTAATTCTTCTGAAATATCCAATGATTCCATATATATTTCATTGCTGTTGCTACCACTTCAAGTAAATGTAGATGTTCTAAGCTATATGGTGCATATATATATGTGTGTATATATATGTATATATGTGGTAATGATGACATATGCATATTAGTGTGTATCTTCTGGGAGAACAAATATTTGGGTTTGAGTGTAGCTCTCCAGTATTGTTAAATTCAGTAAGAGCTGTGAACTGGTAAGGACATGAAATTTCACAAAAGTTGTTTTGAACACTTTTTACTTAGGTGATAGCTGGCTGAGATACATGCTAAGAGATAAGTGATAGTTTCATAGGTATTCAGTACATGATACAACTTCCTGCTGCATGCTATGGAAGGTGTCTGCTACTGGTACAGGTGAATACGGTGATTGTAGTGGAGCAAGACAATTATGGATCAGTAACTGTGTACTCCCAGTTCTACAGGATAACAAAATAAAATCCCAGTATTCTATTAGGGTGAAATGATGCTACAGCGACTGAATATTCTACAAATGTGACAAATGGTCAATCCAAGACAAGTGGCCTTGTCTTCTCTTTTTTTTTTTGTTGTTGTTTTAAAATTTTAGCAATGATTTTTAAGTGTTGAGTTGCACTTATTTACATATTAATTAAATCATTGATTCCCTGTATCAGTGAAATGGACAAAATGTCTATACACCTACTTCAGCAAATTAAACTGTACTGAAAATTTGGAGAAACAGATATTGCTTTGCTTTGCTGTTCATTTTTGGTTTTAAACCTGATCCAGTTCCTTCAATCTTGACAGAATCCTCCCTTTTGACTCCACTTAGAATTTTGGATCAGGGTCTATGTAACTGTGTATTAGAGATACGTTTCTTCTTTTCAAACATGACAATTTGTGGTGCTGCTTTTGCACTAAAGTATTAGATGCTGTCTTTTGTGTGGCTGGCATCTAACTCTATTTTTCATTAGGTCTGTATTGTCAAAGACAAATCGTTACATGTCAGTAATTAACCATGGATTTTAGGAAATTCTACTTAGTTGTTCTATTAAATGTGTTAATTTTTTCATGACAGAAGAATGGGCATGGTTTGATGGAACAGAACCCAGCTGAAACCTTAGTCTTTATGACCCTGCTTAATTGTTGCTACATCACTCATTGCACTTTGTCTTCTTGAAAAGACAAGAGAAACTGGCAGAATACAGTTCATTAATTCTTTTATAACTTTCTTGACTGATAATGTTAAAATAAATTTCATTAGCTATTATAAAAACACTCCCAATAAATAGAGACATTAATCTGAAGTAGGTGGGTTTTTTTTTTTTTGGTTTTTTTTTTTTTTTTTTTTTTTTTTGGTGGGGGGGGCATACAGGCAAGAATGATTGCTGACTCAATAGTCAGTTCTATAAAAGCACTTGGCATGCTACGTTCTTTTTTACCAGGAACATGACTGACTTTGGAAAATTATATACTGAGAAGCTGTGTCTTAAGATCAAGACCAGTGATCTTATGAGAATAAATATTTTTGCATTAAAAGGGACTAAATAAAACAAAGGCCAATTTAAACTCTTGAGTTCAAATTTAATTATTAAAATGTCTGAAGCTAAAGGTTAAGCTAGTTTTTCTTTGTAAGAAAACGGTAAGACTTCTGGGTCTAAACTTTTACTTCAATGCAAATACTGTTTCCTGGAGGTGCGCATGCCTCAATGGTATTAAACTTTACTCTGACATAATAGGACTATTTGTCAAACGCAAATTTTTAATTAAATGTTATTTCTCTAATGTATTTTTCAAAACTGATTTTAATGTTTTCTTTGTATGATACTAAAAAAATACATAATTTTGTTGTCAATATTTTTAGTAATTAGGTACTTGACCAAATTATGTGTGTGAACTTTCTAGCTTGAATTACTATGATGGGTACAAATACTTATATAGAGATATATATGTATATATATTTACAGGATTCAAAAACAGCAATTACATGCTTAGTAGATATAGTGGATAATGGTGGTATTTTAAGACAATGGAAATCACTCAAGCTTCTCTAAATCAGCTTATGTTATTTTCAATCCATGAAGGACCCAAATATATTGCATTTCTAAGTCATACACCACAACTATTTTCAGAAGAGATGCTTTAGTGTGGAACAGGATACTTTGCAGTGCTGCTCTTCAACATGCTTCATGTCCTGCAGTTTAAAGTGTTGGAAGGTTTTAGTTTGGCCAGTGATATCTCATGGAAGCTTCTGTGACAGCATTACTGTAGGGTCAAAACTCAAATATTTTTTAACTGATTCTTCCTTGGATCATAAAATACTTGTTTTGGAAGCAAATCCTCTACCTCTAGGTGTCATGAAATTTAGAATATCAGTAGTTTCAATGTTGAGCTGTCTTCATATTACAGCAGGTTTAATGAACCAAATTCTTGTCTAAACTATTTGTCAATAGCTACTTTTGTGTGTTTTGAACCAGCAGTTCCTAAATAGTAATAAAATTCTCTATTTATTTCAGGTTTTTAAGAAGATTATTGAATCTGCTTAGAAAATTGGTTCTAGACAGACACTTCTGTCTGAGATTATGAAAGAAAAGGAAGCATGTGTGTGGATTTAAAATTACTGTATTTATCAAGTTGTGGAGTGAGAAGTACTGTGGAGATAGCTTGCCCTGTTGCTTATTGTAGATCTTCTACAAATTGTTTCTGATGCAGCTGAGAAAAATGCAGACCCTTAAAAAGGAGCACGGACCTGTTGACACAAGTAGCAGTGTGGACAAAATCATGGTACTTAAGTCGACCTTAGCAGAAGTATCTGAAGAATTGTCTACAAATGAAGATATTCTACTTACTGAAGCAAGTAGTGGAAAGAGCAAATCTTCAGCTTGCCGGAGAAAGCGAGAATTCATTCCAGATGAAAAGAAAGATGCTATGTACTGGGAGAAAAGGCGGAAAAATAATGAAGCTGCCAAAAGATCTCGTGAAAAGCGACGACTGAATGACCTTGTCTTAGAGAACAAACTAATTGCACTGGGAGAAGAGAATGCCACTTTGAAGGCAGAACTGCTTTCATTGAAGTTAAAGTTCGGTTTAATTAGTTCTGCGGCCTATGCCCAAGAGATACAGAAACTCAGTAGCTCAACAACTGTGTATTTTCAAGATTATCAGAGCTCCAAATCAAATATTAACTCATTTGTAGATGAACATGAACCATCTATAGTTGGTAGCAGTTGTATTTCTGTCATTAAACATTCTCCTCAAAGCTCAATGTCTGATGTGTCTGAAACATCAACTGTAGAGCATACCCAACCAAGTCGTATACAAAGCAACTGTAGAAGTCCCGAAAATAAGTTCCAGATTATAAAGCAGGAGCCCATGGAATTAGAGAGAGAGCCAAGAGATGACAGAGGTTCATATAAAGCATCCATATATCCAAACTACATGGGAGCTACCTTTAATGTGTACTCACATTCTCCTCCTCTCTTGCAAGTTAATAGGTCCTCCAGTAATTCCCCGAGAACGTCAGAAACTGATGATGGGGTAGTTGGAAAATCATCTGATGGAGAAGATGAACAGCAGGTTCCTAAGGGTCCAATTCATTCCCCAGTTGAACATAAAAATGTTCATGCAACAGTTAAAGTTCCAGAAGTGAATTCTTCAGCTTTGCCTCACAAGCTTCGAATCAAAGCCAAAGCCATGCAAGTTAAAGTGGAAGCAATGGATAATGACTACGATGCAACGCAGAAGTTGTCATCACCCATTGACATGTCCTCAAAAAGACATTTTGAGCTTGAAAAACATGGTGCGCAAAACTTGGTGCATTCTTCTCACACTCCTTTCTCGGTTCAAGTGACTAATATCCAAGACTGGTCACTTAAACCAGAGCTCTGGCATCAGAAGGAACTCAATGTTAAAATTCAGAGTGGTTGCAAAACTGGCGTTGTTGAAATAAAAGACAATATCTACAATGTCTCTGATTCAGAGAACCTCTATTTGAAGCAGGGCATAGCAAACTTATCTGCAGAGGTTGCTTCACTTAAAAGACTTATAACTACGCAAATCTCTGCATCAGACTCTGGTTAATTTACTACTGAAAAAAGGCTTATTGTTTCAAAGGATGTCATTTGCAGTAGATCAATATGTTTTGTATGATGCTGAATTTTCACTGGACTTGTGATGTCATTTCACTGTAATGTTCACATAATGTCTGATTGGTGTCTTTTTGTGCACAAATTATTATGAAGACTAGGTTGTGCTATGATCACTATGCCTTGAGTATAGTCAAGTAGCCTGTACAAAGGCTGTATATAGTGGACTTCAATTTCTTTTTGTTCTATTACAAAGTGTGCAAGTTACCAGTTACAATAAAATATTGGTGACAAACATATAATATCTACTCCAGTTCAGCTGATTTTATGAACTTGTAAATAAGTTAATTAAAAACTGGGTTTTTTCTTACACTGTGCTCAACTTCACTTACATTTTTGGTTTTTACAGCCTAACAACCAAATTACAATTTACAACATGAGTGATCCTTCTGGCCACCTTTTTCCTTAACATGATTTTTAGAAGAGAAGTAAAGTGAATATTTATAAATGAAACAGTACCAATTTATAGCCTTAGCCTTCATAAACTTATTTCTTTGTAGAAATTAAACAAAACCCCTGCAAATTCTAACCCAGTAACTAATATCAACAACCGTTTTTTTCTCCTTCAATCTCAAATGAGACAGTAATGAGTTTCCTGAATGTTTTAGTGTGACAAGCAATTTTTCAATATTATAACTTGGTGTTTTAGGTGAAATTAGTTAAGTCAGATTTGTGCATCTGCAAAGTTTTCAGAGCCTTGCAGTGACAGAATTGGACAGCACCATCTCTGCCAAGGGGTGGCTTGCGTCTGCAAGGGGTGCAGGCATGGAAAATCCACCCCTCTTGCATACCAGCATTCTGTCCATGGCAGACCATGGGCCACCTGTACATGAAGTATAAGGCTACAGGATTTCTAAACTCTGAGCTCAGCTAGGTAAATACTTACACAAAGGCTAGGCAATAGCAGTTGTAGAGTTAAAGGAGATCATCTGCTATTTTAGTTCCCTGAGTGGGACATAATGCAATTATGCATGAAGTAAGTCTTGCCAGCAATTTGTCCCTGGTTTCAATGGCTTAATTAACTGAACTGGAATACCTTGGCTTGCTAAAGGGCATTTTGCAAGAACTTCTCAAACATAAAATAGAGACTGTGTGAAGAACTGCATGATCTATCTCCTTACAACTTATGCAGATGATGAGTTCTTCACTTGGTGACTGGACAGGGCTGTGGTGCTCTTTGCGTTTCAGAAGAGCCGTTGAACCATGGAGTCTAGAATTCTATCACATATCCTTGGTTTGGCTTACCAAAATCTTTCATTTTAAAACTAAAAGTAATTTATAAATAGAGCATAAACTTGGCAGAGATTCTTGTCATGAGACTTCCCCCTTCTTTTAATATACAGATAAATCAGACTAACAACTAAGCTTTTTCTGAAAAGGCTTTTTATTGATTTTCATACTGTATAATGAATTAAACCTTTCCATAGGCTTAAAATACTAATTAACAAAACAATATGTAGGTATTGTTTTTTCAATTAATACTTGACTTGAGTGAGAGGAAGTTTGTCAATTTTTTGGGGATATGAAGAGGAGTCTGAGTCACTCCTGATAGCTCTGAAGCTTGGTCCAGCAGTCAAGGCAATGGCAGAACTCCCTGATGTCAGTGGGGACAGGATTTGATTCTGTGCCTTTTCAGGAACTGATGATTCAGTTGTGTTCTGGGAGGACCTTCGCACAGAAATCACTGGTACTTTCTGAGCTTTTTTGAGCCTTCTAACTGCTGTGCTGTATTTGTGGCATTCAGAGTTGATAAACTGCTATTCTTTTTTCATGCCTTAATAATACAATAGACCCCATAGCTGGGCTCTGTATGTATTTGGTAATTAACATAGATGACATTTCAATGTTACTGAAAATAAGCTCAGGATTATTGCATGAAATGTAAAAATTTGCATTGAATGATGGGGATATGAGACATGAGGCAGTGATTGCTACTGTCTCCTTGCTTGCTAAGTATCTTCTGTAAGCAACAATAAAATTCTTTAAATGTTTTGCATATTATTTATCACATGTAATGTGTTCAAGGAGAGGACTTAAAACTCTCAGTGTTGCCATCAGTGTAAGCCTAAATCTATTGGGTTTTTTTCCATTTCTTGTTAGAATTGTTTGTCATAATGGAAGAATGTTGTCCTCTTTCTAGCTCATTATATATTTTGTGTATCTGTTTTGTGCAATTAATACTTAACAGTAATGATGTAGTTAATTTGTTGAAGGATGTCATTGCAAGAAAGTTATAGCATGGAGCTTAGGAGCACAATCAGATGTTATTTATACTCCCTTTATACCTTAGTGTTATGCTTCATTTGAAGAAAGAAATAAATAATTTGTCTTTTGTTCAAAACCAGATCTAACCTACCACATGCTTTTCTATTATGTTCATCGTCACAGTCCAACACTGGGGCATTACCTTGGATTGATGACAGAGCTTCCCATGCTGAAGTTGCTGTTTCTCCATCTAATACTTGTAGTATCTTTCATGTACCTACTGAAGGTACAAACTGCAAGTGTGGGTGGTACACACAAAGCCCCATTGTTGGCTACAGCTGTCGACTGAACTCCTCAACTGCAGTAACTGAGGTGTAGATGGCCTCATGCGGAGCCCTCTCCCTGCTTTGTCCATCTTTAGACTGCTTCCCCTCAGGATGTGAAAGGGGAAAGGTGGAGTGGCCCCCGGGCGGGGGGGGGGGGGGCGGGAAGGGAGAGAGTGCAGTGAGACTGCCTTGCTCCAGCCTTCAGCTGGTACATGGTTATGTAAATGTAGGACCAGACACCCATGCTCTTCCAACCTGCCTTCCTTGCACTGCAGGAAACAGATTCAGCCTCCATGGCAAGATTATCCCTGGCTGGTCTCTCAGAAGGTTGGTTTTGAGCACAAAATGGGCTTTATCTAAATGGGTATAAACTGGAGTAACATCCTCTAACTTACAAAAACTCCCATAAACTCAGCAACTGACAAAACATGAAATATGGCAAAGGGTAGTCTTTCCCATTTTAGTGTATCTTCAGTTACATATGTTAAGGAAGGCCACATACAGAAACTGGTAATTCTGAGACATATCAGTATAAATTCTCCTTTATGATAATTATTAGTGTGAAGGGCTTCACGGAAAGTTTTAAGAGAAGCCTGAAAAATGACTTGATTAGCAAGGTAAACTTTATCCTACTGATATCAACTGCTGGCTAATTAAAACTGCAAAGTAGGAGTACAGCTCTGTCAAATTTGCCTAACTTAATTGTGTATAAACACAGTAATAAAGCCTCATGTTCTATCAGTGCCAGAGGTGAATTGTGAATATTCCCATACATATACTGAACCCAAACATTATGATTTTCTGAATACTCTAACCTTCTGTCTGCAGCAAAACTTACGTATTGCATGAGATATATTTAAATTTTATTATTCTGTACAGCCAAATATGCCCTTGTTCATAAATAGGAGACAGGTAACTGGCAATTCCTGATTATTCTTTTCTTGTTATTTTCTCCCTAATGTCTATTTGAGTAGTTTATGAGACCAAAACCACATCTGTGCAACTTAAATGTAAAATTGTGCAATAAACACATTCCTGAAGTTTGGTTAAAATATCAACCACTAAAAATCTTTCTACTTGCTAGTACATGAACACGCTGTTGAAAATTGTGTACAATGAATTTAGCAAGAAACTCTGAGAATCCAATTAACATGGCCTTTATTATTACCATATTGTTAGAAAAATACTTTTGTAGCTTATTGCATAATACAAGATTGGTAACTACAAGAATACAACAGAAGAAATTTCTTATGCAAGTATTTCTTGCATAAGAACCAGTAACATATTGTTCCATTTCAGTGCCAAATCAAAAGTTAAAAACACCAGCAGAATCCTAGGGCTTTTAATGCAGTGTTAAGTTCTACTTCCCTTGACGAAGTAGACTTTTTTTTTCAAGAGGAGTAACATCACCAGGATAGACACTACAGTTCCCTCCTGGCACAGACTCCTACTGATTGTTCTGTCTCTAAGGCTAACTCTCATGACAAAACAGTGATACATAAGTCACTTCATACATATCACTGGAGCTGTAGAGAACTTCCTCACTATGAAAGAGAAGGTAGCCAGATACTCGACTTATTTATTTGAAGACTGCTGTAGAAGGACTTGGTGAATTAGGAGCAAAAGGTAAGAGTGGAGGCATAGTGTTTATTTGCTTGGAAGAGAAAGTGTCAGAAGACATTTGGTTTCAGGACTCTAAAAAATAGTAGGAATGCTTCTATGCTTTTTATGAGTTGACCAGCTATTACACATGCACTGATTGCAATGCTATCACTAGACTTATGGTAATACCCTCTGAAACACTGTGGAGCTCCAAAGAATTACAAATAGGAGTGCCTGGGAAGAAAAAACACATGGGACTCTGCCATGATTTGATTGCAATGCTATCACTAGACTTATGGTAATACCCTCTGAAACACTGTGGAGCTCCAAAGAATTACAAATAGGAGTGCCTGGGAAGAAAAAACACATGGGACTCTGCCATGATTTGATTGCAATGCTATCACTAGACTTATGGTAATACCCTCTGAAACACTGTGGAGCTCCAAAGAATTACAAATAGGAGTGCCTGGGAAGAAAAAACACATGGGACTCTGCCATGATTTGACGTGGGTTTGTCTCCTGCATGCAACCATCCTTCCGGCTTCTAGTGCATCTGAAAGAGATCTTATCTGAAAAAGCCTCCATCAGTCCAAACGTTCTGTGGAAGCTCAATGGCTGTTGAATACTACCAAGATTCAGATAACAAGATCAATTTTTCCACCACCGTCCCTCACTCCCCTGACAAGTCAATGCACAACTCAAATCATTAGCCAGTTGTTTACTTTTTCACGTTATTCAGATTCTTAGATGTGCAAAGGGGCATTTCATTAAAAAACTTACACTTGTAAAGCAATCAGGCTACCCAGGTATCTGTGCATGCCAGCGTTGGTATCCATTATGTCTACATTCTGAGGCATGATGCTAAACAAGTTTCTAACAATTTGGAACTCCAAAAATTCTCTTACATTTGGTATATAAGTATACTGAGAACATAATGCATTCATTTCCATGGCAGTTCTGTTATGAAACCCTGAAAGCTGAGACATTAATGCTTTATGTAAAAATCAGAAAATATCAAAGCATAATATTGCATCATACCAAAGACCTGAAAAGATGATAAAATGCTATGAGGGCCATTGTAGCAGAACACTTTTTTCCTTTATCTGTGTTCTTGACACTATACACGTAAATCGACAATACATGTACTCAAAGTTTTCATTCTCAATAAAAGACTTGGTGGCATATGTTCTATAAAAGCCTCATGGTTGGAAATGTGAACAAGCAAACATCAAAAATATTTGCATAAGCAAAACTAAATTGGACAAGTGACAATAACAGACAGCATATATGAACTATCAGTATTGCATGGGACTAGAAGGAATTGTTCACATTCTCATTTTCTGTAATGGGATTACATAAAAAATGCAAATTTTAGCTTCTTTCATTAAATAATATTTATGTCACTGAAAATAAACAGGAGGAGGGCAAACAGCATTTATTTGATGGTATTGACAGGTATTAGAATGGGGTATTTCCAGTTGTCAGGGACCTGACAATGATCATCTAGTCCCACAGCCTCACCACTTCAGGGCTGACCAGGAGTTAAAGCCCATCATGTAGGGCATTGTCCAAATTCCTCCTTTTAAGGCACTGACAGACAGGGAGCCTGTTTCAGTGTCTGACCATATTCCCAGCAAGGAAATATTTTCTTATGGCCAGTCTGAACCTACCCTGATTCAGCTTTGAACTCTTCCCATGTGTCCTGTCACTGGATCCCAGGGAGACGAGATCAGCCAACCCCTCTCCAGTTTCCCTCCTCAGGAAGCTGTAGAGAGCAGTGAAGTCACTCCTCAGCTTCTTTTTCTCCAAACTGGATAAGCACAAAGCTTTTAGCTGCTTGGCATCCATCTGGCACAGATAGGCCCTCTCTAAGCAGAGCAGAAATACCAGCACCAAGGCTGGATCTGGACCAGCAGGAGGAAAATCTATGCTTAAGGGCAGTATGGTTGCCTTTTCCTAGCTGCCTACCAGCTGTGCAGCCTGACACAGGTGCCAGTATGACATTGTCCCTTCCCAGGGGCAGGACTTTGCACTTCTCCTTGATGAACTTCCAGGGGCTCCTGCCTTGGCAGGGTTGGACAGCAGGGTGACACAGAGAACAGCACCAAGCTGTGACTCCAGGCAGGGGGAGGGAATTGGTCTCAGCCGTAGTGCGGCTGCAGCACAGGCTGGTAGGAGAGCAGAGAACCAGCACATGGGGGCAGAGGCTGGCATTGAAGAGCTCATGAGTGGCCTGGGGTGATGATGAGTTGTGGGACACAAACTGGACCTGGAAACTCCCCTGCTGGAAATATCTGCCTTGGGCCTGGCTACAGGAATGGGCCTGGAGCTGGCCTGTCCTGTTTGTAACACTAAGACATTTTTGAGTTTCCATGCATGTGTTTTATTTGGATAGCTGGATATGAGGGACTGAGAGCCCTAGGAGGCTGGTGCATGCCCCAGCTGGTGGCCCAGTGCCAGTCTGGCTAACCCCTGAGGAATCCTCCAAAGTCATGGATGCAGGGGTGGATGAAGAGGCCCCGGGACCACTTGCCTGCCTCTTCAGGGGTCACCATGGTCCCTCAGGAGAGGGTTCACTGCCCCCTCTGGAAGTGGAAGATCCAGGAAAAGACTCCTCTGGCTCCTCCTGGGGCTCTTCTTGCTCCAACAGTGATGGTAATGGGTACAGAGGGGTAGCTTCTGGAATCCCCATCCATGGCAATGGAGGAGGTGTTGGGCACCTCATCCATGGTGCATCTTGCAGGGCTGTCAGAAGGGCTGGGACCTGGGCTGGGAGATAGGGCTGGTGGGCCAGCAGACGACAGGCCTCCCTGCTGCACCATCGCACAGCAACACGGATAAGCTGTTGCACAAATGTTGCCGCATGGTTTTGGAGGGAGACCCCCAGCATCTGGACCAGCTGGTCTTCATCGATTCCATGGTTGGTCAGGATGTCCATGACAGTGTCCTCCACTAGGTCTGCCTCCATCCAGTTGTTCCTGAAGATCTGCCTCAGCCTTGGTCGGACCCAGAGCACCAGGGTATCTAGAAGGCATGGGTGGTCCTGGAAAAGTACCACCCATTCCCCAGGCTGGAGGCTGCCCACAGGATGCCTGGGCACTCCTTCTGCAGCCCATGCTTGGGATTCTCCAGAGAAATGGAGGTCAAGGTGTCTGGGGTCTCCTCTCGCCTGGTGGACAATGATGGGTGGTGTCTCAGGTAGTCCAATGACATGCTCCATGTAGTCATTTTCTGTCCCCACCGAGTATAAGATGGATAGAATCCTCCTCTTGCAGAGGGGGCACTTGGGTGTGTTCTCTGCCCACTGCAGGATGCAGGTGTAACAGAACTGGTGCAGGCAAGGCAATATGTAGCTAATCTCCTTCCAACTGTCCAGGCAGATGGGACAGCAACTGTCCATCTCTGTGGCCATGCTGTTCTCTGCAGAGGCGTGACCCCTCAGGCTGGGCTTATGAGTTGTTGCGGTTATGAGTTGCTCCTGCTCACCAGCATTGCAGCAGTACGTTTTACTCTAGAAGGAGAAGAAGCACAATGGCCATTTCCTGGAGCCAGAAGGGGTAACAGAAATGCCCTGGTCCCTCAGGAAGGAAACCATCCCAGCTCCACAGTGGGTTTTACCTCCCAGCTCACCTTTGCTGCTACAAGTGCACCTCCTGGGCCTCCTGGATGCCTGAACCTGGCAGGGAGGGGGAAAATCCTTCAATGGCTCTGGAGTTGAACACAGAGAGCTGCAACAAACAACTCTCCTTGCACAATGACAACATCAAGGCCTCACTCAGCACTCCAAATCTTGCTCAGTAGGAGTCACAGATTCATAGAATGATTTGGGTTGGACAGGGACTTTCATGATCATCTGGTTCCAACCCTCCAGCCATGGTCAGGGGCACCTTCAACTAGAACAGGTTACCCTGTGCCCCATCCAGCTTGGTCTCGAACACTTCCAGGGACAACATCCACAGCATTCACAACTTTCCTGGGCAACCTGTTCTAGTGCCTCACCACTCTAACAGTAAATAATTCCTTCCTAATATCCAATCTAGACCTATTCTCTTTCAATTTGAACCCATTCCACCTTGTCCTGTTGCAACATGCCCTTCCAAATAGTCTTGCCTCATCTTTCAGGTAGGTTCCCTTCAGGTACTGGAAGGCGGCAATTAGGTCACTTCAAAGCCTTCTCATTTCTACACTGAACAGTTCCAATTCTATCTGCCTTTCTTTATAGGGGAGATGTCCCATTCTTATCATCCTGGTGGCCTTCTCTGGACTCACTCCAGCAGTTCCATGTCTTTCCTGGATGCAGGGTTCCAGCTGGGGTCACACCAGAGCAGAGCAGAGGGGCAGAATCCCCTCCCTCCCCTGCTGCCCACACTGCTTTGGATGCAGCCCAGGACATGTTTGGCTTTCTGGGCTGGCAGTGCCCATGGCTGGATCATGTCCAGCGTCTCAGCCACCAGCACCCCCAAGTCCTTCTCCTCAGGGCTGCTCTCCATCTGTTCATGCCCCAGCCTGTGCTGATACTGAGGGTTGTCCTGACCCAGTTGAAGCACGTTGCACTTGGTCTTGTTAAACCTCATGAGGTTACCATGGGTCCACTTCAGGAGCCTGTCTAGGTTGCTCTGGATGGCATCCTCTCCTTCCGATGTGTCTGGGTGTGAGCTGGCTACGTGAAATTTGGTGTTCAGCTGTAAGCAGTGAGGGATACTGGGTCACAATCCATTCCACAAGGGCATCACAATTCATCTCTAGGTGATATCACAATGGGCCATCAACACCCATGGTACACCATGTCAGTGGGTACATGCATCTGGGGTTACCTCTACACCTATGCCAACTCCATTCCCCATCTTGTAATCTTATACTCACATTGATGTTACAAGACTGATGTTACTGAGGCCTTGGCTGTGCCTTTCCAGAGTCCTACCAGTTTGGTCTGGCCATGATGGACATCTCCATGCACATGAAGCATGAGGGATCATTCAGCAACAACTTGTGCCTCCCTGGGAGGCAGCAGGACAAAGTCCTACAGGCTCTCCACACATTCCACCCTGCTGGCCAGCACTTTGGGCTCTTCTGCTTTCTCCCACAATTTGTCACAGGCAGCACTTGGCTTGCTCTGGCATGTATTCTCCTATCTTTGTTCTCTAGTTGGAAGGAACTAGGGTGATTCCCTCTGCTTAGCATGCATCAGACTTCATCCAGGCACTCTGTCCTCTTTGGGGTCCTGGAGTCAGATTGACAAATAAGAGAGGCTCCATTCTTTAAAGCAAGAATGCTCTGTGAAGCTGGGGCTGGTTCAATATGGAACAGATAAGGTGTTGGGACATCTCACAGTACAGACTGGTGTTTCTAAGGATGGGGACATCCCCTGTCAAAAGGGTGGGAACAGATTCATGGGAGGGTGAGAGATGGTGGCATCTCCTGAAACCAGAGAGTTTCAAACTGGAGATAAGGAATAACACCAAATTGCTGTAAGAATCACGAAGCACTGAAGTTGCCGAGGTCTTCAAATCCCGAGTGGCCATAAGCCAGAGCACAACAGTCCATGAATGGATGCTGGCTGAATCCTGGAAGAGAAAGCACAGACAGTAGGAAACATGGCAAAGGTCCCCAAAGGAGCAACAGCTTTGAGAAGGTTTACACTTCCTGGTTGCATTTGATTCAGTAGCTTTTTTAATTAGGAGAGAATAGAATAGTTCCAGTTGCCAAGGGCATACAACACTCCTACAGTTAAAGACCATTATTGAGGGCATTGTCCAAATGCCTCCTTTTAAGGGGCCACCAGGTACGAAATATCAATAATCTTTTTTGGGAGTCTTTTCCTGTGTGCAACCACCTTCTAAGTAAGGAAATACTTCTAAATGTCAACAGGCCAGTTCTTCAGCCAGCATAGTGTGCATCTGCTCATCTCACAGCTGGACAACTTGTCAAAAAGGATGGTCTAAGGGACAGTATCAAAAGCCTTATGAAAACCCAGGAAAACCATATCCACCTCCATCTCTTTACCCACTAGGCAGGTGACCTAATTGTAGCAGTGTCTCCGATTAGTCAGACAGGGCTTCCCTTTGTGAACCCTTCTGGGCCTGATGCTTGTGTTTCCTTGAAATGCCTTTCATGACCAGTAGTATATTCGCCATAATTTTTCCAAGTAGTGAGGTTAGACTCACAGATCTGTAGTTTCCTGTGTCTTCCCTCACACCTTTTAAATTGTAATGACAGGCTAGCTTCCAGTCAGCAAAGATCTCCCCAGACACCCATGACTTTTGAGTGGGTCCTGCTGTCACATCCAACAGCTCCTGCAGTACTCTGGAATGAATCTCACCAGATCTCATGATCCATTGAACAGCCAAGTGATACAGCTGCCCCCTTACAATTTCTGTGCACAAATGGAGAGTCACTGTTCCTGCAGTTGTGGCCCTTCAACTCTGAGGTCTTACCAGTATTATTAAGGGTGGAGGGGAGAAAAAAACCACTAAATACCTGCAGTTTTTCTGTATTTCTATTTGTCAGGTGACCATCTTCAACAAGAATTGGTCCAGTGTTTTTCTTGAGCCTTCCCTTGCTATCAACAGGTTTACAAGTCCTTTCTTGTTGTTGAGCACAACACTGGCCATTTTCAACTTTTATTGAGCTTTGGCCTTGCATGCCATCTCCTCCTGTGTTTATAAACATACGTGATCTTCCTGCAAGTTCTGATCTTACTTCTAGATATCATCCAATCTCTTTTTCTTCCCAAGTTCCAAGAGGAGTTCCTTGTTAAGCCAAGTTGATCTTCTGTCCCTCTTGCTTGACTTGTGACACAATAGAATGACTTGCTTCCACACTTTTCAGCAGGGATTCTTTAAGATTGACCATCACTCAGGGAGGACTCAAAAGCATTTTCCTAGGGGATTCTGCAAATTAGCTACTTGAGTAGCTGAGAATTTGCTCTCCTGAAACACACAGTAGAAACACTGTTGAATTTTCTTCTCATTACATTAAGAATTTTGAACTCAACCATTTAATCATCACTGTGGCCAAGACAAACACCTACCATCACATGCATAAAAACTTCTCTATAAACAGATAACATGTATGTGAAGGCATCTTTTCTAGTTGGAGGATTTGGAGCAAGAAATTATCTTCAAGCAGCTCCAGGAATTGCCCAAACTTGCTTGTAACATCACTATGGTATTTCCAGTAAATGTCTGTGAACTTGAAGTCTCCCACAAGGACAAGGAAATCCAAAGATTTTCCCTTAATTGCGGATAGAATAACTCATCAGTGCTAGTGTTAAAATGGTATGTAAGGGAGGTACAGTCTTTTGGCTTATACATTAATCCACATAATTTTTTTTTCAACAATATATTTCACTGTAAATCCTAGCAGTGCAGTGATATAATCATGGAAATCAAAAAGAATGGCTTGCATCTGAGAGTCCACTAGGGAATTTTCTCTTTCTATACTGAGAATATGATGTGATCTATACTCATATATGATTCATGTAGTATCTCTGCACTGGTCTCTCTACATA
>VXBN01001608.1:149134-170354 GCA_013397395.1 Sinosuthora webbiana | reverse complement strand
AAAAAAACAACGAAGTGTGGCCTGTAGATGACATTCAGAGGGAGGAAAAACCACTTCTGCAGTCTGAATTCTTTAGAAACCACTCTTGTTTTTTTTTTTTTTTTTAATGTCTCTCATCTTCTTAACAAGTGCAGGTTGAAAAGGAAACTGCCCTTGTTAAAATGCTACAAACTTCTCACTTTTATGTGTTACGTTTGAAGTGAATAAACATTTAAGTACCAGGACAGATCGGATAAAAAGTCAGGTTGCTCTCAGAAGATTATAAGTATGATGTCATATAATGAACCTGAATAGTAAGAAAAGCCTGAGAACCTCCTGTCCATGTTATCTGTTTCAATCTGTTGATGTGACATTTGTGAATCTGATGCTTTCACTCACTAGCTTGCTTCATGCTTGTGTTAATTTTATTTTTCTTTTGATAATCCTGCTCATCTTAAATCCATATGATAATGTTTCTTAAGGAAAATATTCTCTTTCTGTTCAGGTGCAGCCTCAAGGGATTCCAGAAACACCTCAGAGACTACATGCCAGTCTCCTCTCTCTTTTTCACTTGTACATATTGTCTTCAAAAAATTTACTGGAAGTGGCCTTTTTTCTTAAAAGAGCATTGGAGTCTATCTGGGTAACAATGGACTTAGACACACTGCTTCTGCTTCAGAGTGATTTCCATATGTCCCACAATTGCTGGCTAAGAGGTTTTTCTCTCTTGTCTATTCCCATGGGCAGATCTCAGAAAGTTTCTGTCTGTACCAGTAATGAACTGCTTGAAGCTTTCCCATCTATTGTAGTTAGATGCTCAAATTTTCTATAGGTTGCTGAAGCTATCTCCTGAAATAAGGAAATACCAGTCATTAGTCCAGTCCCACAAGGAACTACTGATTAAAATCTCAATTTAGCCAAAGCCTATTGTCTTGATTTCAGGATCCTTGCTTAGTTTGAAATGTTTCTTTCTTCAGCTATCTTTATGGTCCTTATCAGCTTCTCCTCAAAAATCATTTACAGCTTCTAAGCATAAATGAGTAATCCTAGTTAAATTTAAAAATTAAAATATTAAGAGTTGATCCTAAAGTTGATCCTCTTTGTTTATTCCTGTTCTACAGACTGTATCTCTCAATATCAAGCTGAGTATTATGGCGTGTTATATGGTATGCTTTCCATCTATATCTTCTTCTGACTCCTGTGGAATTAGGAAATCTGAATTCTCTACTACCTTACTATTGCTTCAATTTGGCATAAATTTTCTGGCTGCACTGTATTTACACAAGATAAAAGAAAAGAGATATAGCCTTCAATAAGAATCTGATTTTTTTTATGGTGGAATCTTTCTGTGTGATGTAATAGGGATGCTGGCAATGAGGAGGATGTTAAAAGCAAAGCAACAACAGTGTATTCATCGTTTGTGATTTGACAACTTGGACCATATTTATTATTTATTATGCAAGTCTTCCTTTACACAATGTGGTGTAACAATTAGATTTCAGTTTTCTGGGATTGTCTGCCTCAAGTTTGATAGAAGTATTTTCTGCAACATCTTTGAAAATGCTTAGCTCCAAAAATTGTTAATTGTTAATGATATAGTTATTTCACAGGAAAAATCCCAATTGAATCCTTTAGGTCATGAAGCAAAATATGCTCTTTTGAGAGGCAGGTACTCCTTGAAATGTACTCAAGTGTTTGGACAAAAAGCAGATTTTTTTTTAGAAGGCTGCATACATATATTTTTTTACTCTTTCTCTTTTCAAGTATCCCTGTTTAAGCTGAAGCCACAGTCCTAAAATATCCATAGACCAGCTGACTGCATATGGCAAATGGCGGTTTTCCTGAAGTGCAGTATAGTGTCCCATCAGAATTTCAGTCAGGACTATTCATGGTTATTAAAGTACTTTGGTAAAGAAAAAAAAGAAATTAAACTACAGATGCCAATAGTTTTTATTTAAATTCAAGGATGACTGAAAGTCCAAGGGCAGTCTGCAATTCAGGAAAAAGATTACTAAATCTGAGATATGAAAAGAGAGACAGGTTACTGGAATAGAAGGTGTTTTTCTTGGAAATGGTACAGTGTATGTGTTTGCCTATCTGTCTATTTATAACATGAAACATGACCCAAGCACATTTTTCCTGTGCAACATTTTTATTAAGTGTTGCACGGCTTTTGAATACTTAGGTAATGGTGAAATACACTCAAAAGCTGCTATTATGAACTGACCCAGTTTTCTCTCAAACTTGTCAAAAATTTAGTAACAATAATGATAATTAATAAATCAGATTTTGTTCCATCAGATTTTGAACCTGAGTTGAAAAGAGAATGGTGGGGAATAATATTTGTTTCACTGAAAGTGCATTTCTGTAGCTCTCCAAGCTATTTTTTCAGAGTTTGATGCAGAAGCAGTGTCTGTTAAAAACTTCTGCTAAATTTATGTCTTAGTACATTTCTGAGGCATTCACTAGAGAAATGGGAGCTCTTATGTTCTTGTCTGTGACCATTTTACCACTCAAAGGTTATGGGAAAGAACATTAAAATGGGATAAAGAGCAACTGAATTTGCAATGAAATCAAAAGAATTTCCCTCAGTGTAGCTGATTAAGTACAGCATCAGGCAGAAAGTTAAGTAAACATACAGTCATAGAAAAAAAAAAGATCCTACACTGGGGAAAAGACTCCTTTGGTTCTTCTTATAAAAAGAATTGCTAGATGGCAAGTCTAATTCTCTCAAGAACTTTGTTACAAACTTTGCTCCAATCTTTGTGCTCAACATTTGGAGCTTATCCTGTCAAGTAGAAAGTACAACTACATGCAGCATGAGAGAAACATTTCAGTTTCTATGACAAATACCACTTGAAAATGAGCTTTGCTTTTAATTTAGAACATTGTAAACACACTAGGGGAAACTAGTTTTGATAATTTGCCAAATATTGCACAAGTATTTAGACTAATAAATAGCCTTCTATAACAGGAAGTGTACTGTATATTTTATGTGTTCCCACAATTTTTAAGAGAAAGTCTCATCCCTTCTGTTTCACAGATGTTTATAGAGAAAAATACCCTAAACTAGATAAAATGGCATAAATTATTGTCCAAAAAGCATTTCAATCATCAACTAAAGACTTAGGGAACATTAATAGTACTTTATAAGTAGAGGATTTTGCCCACTTAATAATCCTTCAGACCCCAGGTTAAAGTCTTGTCTTACTGAATTAAATGAGATATATAGTTAAGAAAATAATCATAGGGTCTCTCATCTCATTATTTTCATTGTGAAAATTACAAAGTAAGGCACATTCTAGCTGTAAGGAAAAATCAACTGGTCTAATTTCCTAAGTCATCATTACAACATGTGGATCAAACCTATGAACACTATATTCTGTCTCATATTGTTGTTACCAAAGATAGGATATGGATGTAGAGCTAAGGGTTTTGTTTTCTAAACTTTGCACTGTACTCTCCTTTTTGTATCCAAATGTATCAGGAAGGAAGTGAGCCCAAAAATCCCCTGTGTTTTTTATGCTTGACAAAAGCTTTCTTACTTACAGTGACTTACCTTTCCTGTTGAAGGGCTGATAGAATGGAAGAAGCAAAAATAATTCCAAACACGTGAAGAATGGTTTTGCTTGTAACCCTCCCAGCCGTGGGGAGGGGTGGGTGGATCTGGTGATGTAGGTGTGTGTGGTACATACCAGAGGAATGTATGGTTTTCTTTATTTGGGTTTTCACACGACAAAGATGTTCTGTGGTTAACAGAGGTAACTTCAGCTAAATTCTGCAGAAATCTGTCTTTCTGACTTTGGAGAAGTTACAGAACAGTATGCAGACTGCTCAGCAAGTTCTTGGAATGCATTAGTAATAATGTTTTGGTGCAGACAGTGAAGTATGCAGTAGTGAAAGAGCTTTAAAGTTTCATTCTCACCAAGGAGTTTGAGAATGTTGAGAGTGCAAAGTAAAGCAACTTATCAACCATGACATGAGGGCTGACTTACATTTAAAAAAGATGGTGCAATGTAGCATGAAATCAGCAAGCTGGAAAATACAAAAAAAAAAAGATGTAGAAATCAGGACATCAGATCAAAGAAGTAGAAGTTTTTGTAGAGATGGTAAAGCAGTGATATTAAGGACACAAAGTAGGGAAATGTAGGAAGGGAGCAATTTGCTTAATAATGGATTTCACTGGCACCAAACATAAGCAAAACAGAAGGTGGAAACTAGGTTCAGGTATGTAAACACATATGGAGATCTGAGGTAGAAAATTAGTGAGATACATCACCAGGAACAAGAACATCAGCACTATAAGGCTGAGAATTGCTGCCCTGTTGCAAGCAAAAGAGGAGGAAGTAATGATAGATAACGCACAAAATTCTAAGGTTTCATATTTTTTGATTAGTATTCTCTAACAACATTAAGACAAGCACGATGTCAAGACAATATCTGTACAGGACTGCATGAGAATAATTCAGTGAACTTGATGTTTCCAAATTGGCAGCCACCAAAGTATTTCACCTGTGGATTAATACAACTTCAAACTAATGATTGATGAGATTCTTGCTCAAACAACCACCTGAAGATATCACAGAATTTGCAGTAGCTATTCTTGAGCAATAGAATGAAGCTCTAGGGAAGAAAAAAAAGAAATAGATTGCTTCTTTTAAAAATGGGAGGCAAACTGAAAAATTATCTACTTGCCAACACTACTGAGCAAGTTAGTGAGGAAATGAGTGAAAATACACGAGTCCATCATGAACACATTAATCTATCTTACTCTACCACAGCCCCTGATGGCTATGGAGAAGAGAAGAATATATAGATGGTATATATCTTGACTATTGTAAGGGTCTTTTTTCTCTGGCTGCATGACAGATTCATACTAGGCCAGAGATGTGTGCTCAAGATGAAATTGCTAAGATGGAAATGGCAAAAGCACTTACATGAAAATACCTCATGGTGAGTTATTAGTTGTTTAATCTAAACAAAAGCTGGAGCAGATGGTATTTTTCAGTAGCCTGTACCTAGTTTCCTATGTTAAATATTTCCAGTAAAATTACAAAACTGTAATAATGTGCTTATTAAATTCACAGATAATATGAAAGAGGTTTAAGACTGAAAATGGTGTTGGCAAAATTGGAAAAAGGATATGCAAGTGAATGGATGATACTCAACAGTAAACACAAGACAAGAATGTTCAATTGCACAATTATGTGATGAGCATCGAGTGCCTCACAACAAGCCTCCATGGGTGTGACTGTGACTTGGCTTACCAGTTGATCATGAGTTAACAAGACCATGATGTTGGAAGAAAAGCGTATTGGGACATTCAAACAGAGGAACAGTTTAAAAGATGTAGATAAAAATTCTGCACTATTATGGCTTTGGGTTTTTTCAGCTTTTGAGAGTACTTTCAAGAAAAGCACAAAGCAAAATAAAAACAGTAACAGAGAACCCAGAATAGGGCCATGAAAAGCTCACCAAATGCAGACCTACAAGAAAAACTGGGAAAATTAAGGTCAATTAAACTGAAAAAAAATGGCTAAGGACTAATACAGACAAGAATCTTCATGTACATAAAATGTTGTTGCAAAGATTAGGATAATCAGTGTCTATTCAATGGCTATAAGATGGGAGGCAATGGGCTTCAACAAAAGCAAGAAAAGTTAGAGATGCTCAATAAGAACAACTCACATTAAGAATGTGTTGAAAAGTGCTGGACCAGATAATTTGTGAAGGCTATGAAGTGTCCTTCACTGGACATATTTAAAGGCACCTTAGATAAGGATCTGTCAGGATGTTTGCTTTTTGGGAAAGGGGATAAATAGTCTATTTCTTGAAGTTCTTTAGACCAACCTTTGTGCAGTTCTGTAATCTGTCTTTGTCCTAGTTGCTTATCTCAACAAACCTTCTCTGCCTCAGAATGAATGTATAAAACCCAGTCTTTGCAATGTACTTGGGAATAGTGCTAATCAGATTGCTATTTTATGAGTACACTAAAAGAATCAATGTTTAGATAGGTTTCAAGGAACTCATGCAGTTATTTACAGCTATACAAACTATGTGTACCCCTACTTGGGAAAACAGGCTCAGCTGTACATAGATTTACCACTGCCAGTAATGTCACAGACTCACAGAATCACTGAACACCTCAAGCTGGAAGAGACATAAAAGGATCATGGAGTACAACTCCCTGTTCACCACAGAATTGCATAAAAATAAACACATGATCAAATTATATGTAGTAGTGGAGATGCCACAGAAGCCAGTGGTCTGTAGAAAAAGGAATATTCCCAGTCCTTACTAAGAGGGACAAAATGATTGTATTGTTGACTGTCTTTCAGTAGATGTTAGTATTTTACTTTTATCCCCACCTCCTGTTCATAATTTTTTTTTTTTTTTTTTTTTTGCAGCTTATCACTACTGTTACAAGTAAAAGCTTACAGACTGAAATTTAATATCATTGGATGGCAGTTTATTTCTTTATAGCATTTAAAAATACATATAGAGCCATTATGATTTGCTCTAGGTCTGACTTCAGCCACTACTGAAAATTTACTGTTCCCTTATAATACAAGATGTCAGACATTAGTTCAGCTATCTCTGTCCCCTGAATGCTTTTTGATTTGTGCTTCTATTCTTGAAATACATGTTTTTTATAATTATACTTTTTGAAGTATCTGATTTATAAATTATTTTCATTGTATTTTAGACTTGCTATTACATTGTACCTGACTCCTTAATTAAGTGTTTCTCTCACTCATCAATTCCTTTTTGAAATGTCAAATCATTGCTATTATTTTTATTACATAACAATCAGACTTATATTGGTAAGATAACCCAATCTCTTTAAAAGAATTTTTAGCTCATTGGATGAAAATTTGCCTAAGATCTAAGGAGGAACTTGATTTACTTAAAAAATACAGATAAACAGAAAGCTGTGATGGCTCATATTTGTAATGTGAAAAATCTGCACAGTCCAATGAAGATGTTTTTGAAACATTAGTTAGGCTGCAGTAGTAGAAATACATAGGAATTACTTTGGAAAATATAATTCTCAAGACAAGGCATTTGTACAGCTTTGATTAGATATTAATTTTTTATTTCTGACCCTTTTCCTTACTTTGATTTCAGATAATGAATCTGTCCTAGTGTGACTTTGTGATGCCTGTATCCCCAGTTGCCTGTTCTCTTTATGTTGGATATTGTGTTCTATACCTTTAAGACTGGTTCTGAGAGCAAAGATGGGGAAAGAAGAAGTGTGCAGTTTGTTCTCAGAAACTGCACTCACTCCTCTGCATTCTGCTCCTGGACTTTGTTGTCTGCAGCATGGACAGTATGGAGAGAACTCTCCTTTGCTTTTTAGTTAAGTTTTTAGCTAGCTGAGGAATAGAAGCTTCTTGGACAGTTTTTTTTTTCTTTTTCTTGGAATTGCTCAAACCTGCTCTGGACTGAAAACCCAGAAGAGCACCGGGATGTCACACCTGTGGCTCACTGGGGTCCAGGACAGAATTTTCCAGTGCCAGAGGGACTGATAAGAAACTGGAAGAGCTGGGATACACCCATGTCAAGGACTTTCTCAATTTGCCATCTCTCTCCAGAGCAGCGAGAGGTTTTACTGTTTCATATTATTCTTTTTTTAATGCTTGTGAGCACTTCGTTTGTTAAATAAATAGTTTTTTCCACTTTCCTCTGAGGAGATTTTCTCCTGGACCAGTTGGGGAAAGGGCCATTTGAGTCTGCTTCCCAGAGGGACCCTATTTGGAGGTTTTCTTCTAAATTTGTCCTAAACCAGGACAGAATCACAGACACCAAAGTTGGAAAAAACAGTTAAAGTCACATCTACCATCAACGCAAAAGAACATACTCTTTACTATTTCTCCAGGATAATCTAAAAATTGTTAAATTGTTGGATTGTTTATATTGCAGAAATTCCTTACTTGTTTCCATTGACATGAATTTGATTTCTCCTAATACAATTTATATACAAGTTTTCTTTTTCTGACTGTACCATGTACCACTGTAAACACAGATCTGCCCTAGACTCAGTACCCTTCCTTGATTTTATGAGGCACTCCTTCTCAGTTACCTTACTTTTTAAGGACATGGGTTTCTCAGAGTGAGGAACTGAAAATTTCTAAAATTAAGAATTTAAATGTACTCAGATTAAAACAGTTAAAATCCAGTCACTTCCAAATACAGGCGATTGGAATTGCATTATGTCTTTTTAGTAACATGGTTAATGAGAAAATACATCTAAATTAACTTAAAGGGAGGGGAGGCAGAATAAGTATTCATAATTCAGATCAAAATGATAGACAAAAAACTGAGCAAACTTTTTTCCCAGGGTGAAATAAAGTAAAATCCAGCCCCTAATGTAATCATAAGGGATATAGCCATTCAGTTCAGTGGTACCAGGATTTTTACTGTCTTAATACTTGAAACATATTCAATACTTTTAATTTCAGCTAAAAACACTGTGGAGGTTTTCTAGCATTTTTTTTTTCAGAGAGGTGAATGAATTTACAAAAATTTAAAGTGTTTTGTAGTAGAAGTTTCCAATGTACATAAAAATGGAATATATATTATTGCTGTTTAGTCAGTTAAAAGATAGCTTTCTTTCTCTCTCTCTCTATTTTTTTTTTCCCTTCTCTTCCAATAGTGTATTGTTGTTTGTCTGCCAAGTCTTGTAAAAGGAATTACTTTCTTTGGAAATCTTTGGAAATTCCTACCTGTATAAAAGAAAATAATTCAGTAGCATTATAGCATAACAAAAGTTACAGCCAGCAATGTTAGGGCATAACTGGGGAATTGAATCTGAGCACACTATGAAACCATTCAGGGGAAAAAAGCATTAGCAAATGCACAAAATTTTGCTTGTGTAATTTCTCATTTAGAAGAGAAAAACAAATAGGTCAGAGGTGAAAGTTCAATTTTATGAAAAGCTGTTCCTGTATTTTTAGTGCTTATAAGGAGGGAAAATTGCAGGTTTTACAGTCAGTTTTGGCATTTTCCAGGCAAGGGTGAGAATGTTTCTCTCCCTTTGTACTAAGAGTTTTGCAGCAGTTCTGGGAGTTCTTGAGATCAAGCCTGCAGTTACTTTCGATTTGGCCTCATGGAAACCTTGTTACTGTGTGATTCCTGCATACAAGGTACTCTTAGGCAGAATAAAGCAGAAATTCAAGGTCACCTACAAATTGCACGAGAAATTTTACAGGTCCTTTAGGACTGAGAAGCCCAGTGCCCCAGACAATTAACTGATCTTACACCATATTGCTTGAAAACTTTTATGGGTGGGTTTGGATGACAGAAACTGAGAGTCTGAGTGAGTTTGCTAATTATTTTCCCTCCAACCTCGATGTCTTTCACATAGGTGGCTATGCCACCTTGAAACAAAAGGTTTTTTGAATGGATAACTTACTTTAGAGCAGTTCATTTTTCTACCAAGGGGGAAAAAAAGCATAAATGTGTACAGTTTGTACTTTGTTTCAGTCCCTATAGTCAATATATAGAAAAAGTAGCTTTAAAAGTGGTTTCAAACCTATTTAGCAGATATTTGCATGGATTTAATTACTTCTGTGATACTGCCTCAATATTACCATACGGCAACACTTGTCTTTAAGACACACTTGTGTTTTAATATAGCTTATTTCTAAATTTTAGGTCCTTCAAGATGGAAATACTGCAACATAGCCTGTTTGCATGCCTTTTGACAGAAGGACGAAAAGTCAGCAAAAGGCAAATCCTTGGCACTCCAGTGATGTCGCTGACGAAGTGTAGTACTCTGTAACAAGACATGGAGATGACAAAGGGCTAGCTGGAATATCTTTCAAGACACTTCATTTCCTCCAAAAATCTTAGGAATGAATGGGCCATTTGGGTTTAAACTTAGACAAAGTATTCACCATGCCAAATCTTAGTCTGAATGGCTACATTTATTACAAGTGTAAACTGTTTTATAGTGTGGACAGGTGGACAAATGTAGGCAGCATTGGTATATAGCATGAAATAGTTTTCTGCTTTTGCTCTTCAAATACAGAAAAGAAACAGTGCATCTGGATGAGTATCTCTGTGCCAAAGTCAGCCTCCAAATAGTCAAATGTCTCTCATCTACTCCGCATCCCACACACAAGTATGTGTGGGAATGCTTGTAAATTTAATGAACTGCTGACTGAAAGAAAGTTTATGCCTGGCTTCCAATTAAATACTAATAAGATAAGCTTAGGCAGCATAAACTCCTTGTTATTATGAAGATGGATTATGTTAGCTATCAGCAACCTCTGACCTCCCAACTTTATAATATTGCCAATATTTTTTTTCAGTGTGACCCTCCATGGATTCCAGTGAGGTTTGAATTGGTGTCTTAGACGTGTAGCTGTTGCTAATTAGTAACATATATTAAGTAAGTATTCATATACCATCAAAATGGGTACAAGAAGTGGTTTATTAATCCATCTTGTACAAAACTCTAACCTGGAGGTAGAACAGCAGAAAAGAGGATATCCAGTCCTTTTTCTTAGATCTCCCAGGTCATATGTAGCTGGTGGTTCTCCATCTATTCAGATCAAATTTCACATTCCAACTGTCTTCTAGCTCCAAGATTATGCAAGACCTGGCCATTTGTACCTCTATTAGAAAAGGTACAGAACAAAAAGGGTCTACATTCTGCACCCTTTTTGAGGCCTGCCTGTATGACACATCTGTAATGTAAGCACTTTGGCCTCTGTACAAATATTATGTTCATCAGTTATCTTAGATGCAAAAAGTGAACTTTATGCTAAGTTTTTCTAAAAGTGAGCCTGGTATTATGATAGAGAATATTTCAACACCCTATTTTTATGAAAACTAGGTGCACTGCTGGGCTCTACAGGCTTTTGGAACCTCCATGAGGAAAGGTGGACATTTTAAGACTGAGATTGCCAAAAAAGCAATGTAAGCAGAAACAATCTAAGCTAGCAAACAGGGAAATACTGAGGAAAAAAATATATTTTAAATACTTTATCCTATCCACAAAGCTGTTTAGTCCTATCATGAAGAAACAAATTGCTTTGCCACTTACAGGGATTTGAACAAATATATTCTGAAGGCTGCAGCAACACCTTAATTTTTTTTTTCTTTCAAAATTGCTGTCTTCAAATTGTTGCAATTTTCTGTTTTCTTACCTTTGTTGCTAGTTTTGTATTAGTAAAAGTGTAATGGCTGGTTACATTCTATGGTAGGAATGGGAATGTAGCTCACTTAGTGCCACTGAGCATCTTGCAAGCGCATTTTTACTAGAAGACATACTGTATCTGACAAGTCTGACAGACCACATAAAGAGCTAGTAAGAAGTTTCAGCCAACACATGTAATTGAAGACTTGGATACAGTAAAAATTTCTAAAAAGACATGCAAAATCTTATCTCAGAGAAATGTCATTTCATGAACATACCAACATTAATTTGAATAAATCTTTAAATGGTACTTCAATTAACTTTTCCAGTAATGAATAAAGAGTATAAGTACCAACTCTTAATTAAAATGTATTTATTTTCCAATTGTTAACATTAAAAATCCCACCTATCATTTTCACTTCTTGTTCACTATTGTGTCGATTTTGTGTACTTCTGGATTGGTGTATGTAATAGTTCAAGGTTGGTTTTATGATACACTTGTACATGTATTTTAAATACAACTCTTAAAACAACACTGTATTTGAAAGAGAAATTTCCTCCAGTAGACTTCAGTAATAAAACACTTAACTCTCTTTGTATATCCCTGTGTACTTTTTCCTTTTAGCTTGTTATCTAAGCTTTGCTATTTGAACAATAATTTTCTTCTTCTCTAGTCCATTTTTCAAAAAGTATTTGATTGCCTCATGAAGTTCTAACTGAATTTGTGACATCAATCACTTCCATGACAACAGACTCCCACTTTAAACACAGGATTATGATGAATCCAGTACAGGACTGAGTAAAAGGGAAACAAGACGGTGAGCAAGCAAGATTTCATTAGACTCAGTGGTGTTCTGTTGAAAAAGCAGAGAAAGGAATATAAATGCTGAATTCACTTCCACTTTTTAACATTACAATTCTGTGTAATGGTCCATACACTGTGGTTATTTATTTCAGATGTTTACAATATTTGATGCAACCTCTGTGGAACTCAGACATTGCCAAAAATTTCAGACATGTTCATCAGTGTTATTTGTGTGTACTTAACTCAAAATATCTTGAGTTTTCATGACTTGTCACAATGCTACATAGGCTCAGTAGAGGTAGTAGGCTCTCATCACCTCTGAAAAATCATGCTGGGAATATTTCAGGCTTAACTGAAAAACTGGAACACAGGCAACTGTCTGGAAATATGACTGTAGATTAATTTGTCTTAGTAAGTTTATGTTAAGAAATCCTATATGTTTAACGAAATGAGTGAAAAAAACACTTATTTTAAAGAATCTTTTTAGTCCAGCACAGTCCACTTTATGTAATGAAAAAAAAAAAGTTATGTCTTCTGTAAGTGACACTCTCTGTAACTGAATTCTGTTATTATGAAGCACCTTGAGTATAATGCAGACATACACACGGATGTAAATTTCTGTTGGGTTAAACTCCTACTCTTTTTTTCCAGACTAAAGAGCTACTAGTTGCATAAGAAATTTTACTAAAAATCTCATTCTAGGGTCAAAGGAGACTTCGGTGGTTCCAACCTCATCCTACAGTGCATACAATTGAAGCTATACTGACAAGGCTTATAGTAACACTGACGAAACAGAAGTTGTGGTTGTATCAAAATGATAAGGAAAACTACAAAAGTTTTATTCTGTGGTGAAGTTATGGTACTCTAAGTTTCTGTGCAGTAACTACTGGAAGGATCGTCTAATCCTGTTTTGTTCTAGATGCATGAATTCAGAGAAGTACAACATTCTCCTTGTGAGCTTCACTGGCAGAAGGTGCCCAGATGAGATAGTAGAAGATGCCAAGGATATTCAATATCTCCACTGCAAAAAAAAGATCAATATTGTCATAATTAGAGCCTGGTCAATACATGGATTAAGAATAATACATAGAATTGTCCCAATATAAACAATTGTATTAAATATATATTTCAGTTTTCACGGTTTACTAGCTCTTCTGAACATCTTGGGAACTTTTTTTACTAAGTAGTTTTAAAATACTGTTTCAGAATATGGAAATCCCCCATCCCACTTTTATTTCTTTCACCTATTGGTAGATCACATCTTCCACAGAATAATGGCATGCCTGAAAGACTTCAATGAAGAGGAAAACCATAGTCTTAACTTTTTTTTCAGGTACACTGCTGAAACAGCACATATGATGCAGTTTCTGAGAGTTAGGGGCCATTTTTGAAGCAGAAGGCTGTGGGCAATTTTAGTTTAACATACTGGCCCAGTCTTGGAAATTTGGTTTACATTCTTTTAAGTCTTAGACATTTTGTTCTGCTTAGCAGGTAAAACATTCTTCACCACACATAAGGGAACAGCATTATAATTTCACCTTCCAGACATAAAATGATACACACAAAAAGATATACTATCTAGAAGAAAATGTTAACTATGACTTTGCAAATAGGTGGGGTTTTAGGGTATTTTTGTAGATATGTTTTCTTTAACTGATGTTTAATTTTAAAGAATTGCCAAAATTAATTCCTAGATGGGATCCTGTGCTTTACAGATCTACAAAAACAAATTCCTTATGGAATGCTGCATGAAGCCACACAACACAGAGTCCCCAGACAGGTGCAAAGGAGAGCAGCTTTATTGCAAAAAACAGACCTTTTTAAGTAGTTAGCTGGTTATCAGTTTACACAGTTCTAAGGCACAACAAGCCCAAGTCAACCAACCACCATACACCCCAACGTGGACATGCGGCAGTCACGCAGCACATCTCTCACACCCCTCTATCCCATCCCAGCTGAGTCACTCTCCCATAGTTCCCTTCTACTTAGCCTGAGCAGCAGGTCTGAGCCATGATCTTACAAGGGTAACAAGGCCCTTATTTTATAAAGCTTTACGTATGTGCAACAGAATGCTAAGAAATTAGAAGTCTGAAAAATGCTGCGTTGGAAGTGGCTGTTCACTGGCATTGGTGAATAACTGTGGATTGAGTCTGTGACCAGGCACGTAAGTGCATGCTAGCCACTTAGTAGATATTTTTCCTGTTTTCCATATAACAATTGATAGGTTCATTCTTCTTGATTTTAAGGATCTTGCTTTCTTACACAGACAGGTGACTTACACTGGGGTGATTAAATAGAAGTAAGGTTATGATGAATCCGTTTTGACAAAACAGAGTCCTTAGCTTACGATGTTTCCCAATTCAATCTATTCTTGAATCCATGTGAGATGTGAAGACTGTGATTATTTAACCTTTGCTCTGTCCTGAAAATTTGGGTCATAAGGTCATGCAGATTCTTTGTGATATGAGAAGAATTCTATATAGGACTGAATAGGCTTTCAGAATATCTTAATTGCATCAGTATGTAAAGAGTGCAGGAAAATATAGTTAAGGCTACAATGTAAAAGGTAATCTAGTCTAATGAAATTGAAGAGAAGACCATAAAAGATTCTAATGTTTTCCCCATATGGTGTGAAAACCAATGTGAGACATTTCTTAGAAAGAATGTAATATATTCAGTAAAACTCTGCACAACATACCGTTAATCATAAAAGACTAAAAATTCTATATCATAAAGTGTAAGCTTACATTTTTTTAAGTGATTTGTGCATAATGCATCATATTTTTCAAGCAGTAACTATGCAATTATCTTCTTAAAAAATGCTGGTTTTAGCAAAAAGTTGAACAATACTTTAAACTTCATGTATTATCTACAGTACATTGACTATAAGCTGTGTGTTTACACAAATCCCCTTCCCCCCAAAAAACGAAAAATTGCTAAACAGAAAGGAAATGTAATTATGCTATTCATAATTATAATTATACATCTTAGCTCTTGGCTTGCTCATGGAGACTAGTAAAGAACTACAACTAACAAAACAGGCTATGTAGTGTTTTTCATTTTTCTGTTACCTTTTTTTTCATTACTTGAGCATAAAAGACCAGTTTCTCTTAGCTCCTCATAGTGAGCTGGCCTTCAAGACGTAAGTATTGCCCTCAAACAAAGCAAAGGTTCTTGGTAACTTCTTTTCACTAGAAATCACATCACATGAGGTCAGTAGTATTACACTATTTTTTCTCTCCTGATTGTAATGGTGACAGAAATTTTTAATTTGTTTCATTGAGAGTTCTATTGAAATGTTCTTTATTACTTTAATCAAAAAACTTTTAACAAAATGTTATTCAGATGAATTTCCCTTTTCATTTTAGCAAATGCTTGTGTAGTTGAAAACTCCACCCTCTAGATTTTGATATTGTTTTGATGAAGATAGTATTTGTTTCTTGCAAAATGCTTCCTTCTGTGGGCTTATATCTAGTTCTATTTCATCCTTCTTGATATCACAGATTTGACAATATTGTTTTACTGTCTCCTTAGCAGCAGCCCTGATAGCTTTTCACCACATCTAAGAGTACCCAGGTAAAATTGGGAAATCCATTTTTCTACTAGAAATTCACATCTAATACCTTAAATCAAATGCTAATCACATTAGTCATGCTCTCCCTGGTTTCTGTGCTTCTTCTGCAGCTTTCACTGACCCATCTATACTACAGCTATACTACAGCTATTACTACCCATCTATACTTGCCCTGCCTGTTGACAAAGCAAAAATTCTCTCAGGCATAGTTAACATCAGTGTTGGCTTGAGCTCTTCCGAAGGATACAGATAAGGAAGGGGAGTATTGCTTCAGACAAAGGTCTGCCTGATCATGAAGAAAATAAATGATTTTAACAATCATTAATAGAATGGGGTACATTCATGTAGCAATGTATCTGTATAACAGGCCATTCTGATGCACCAGCCAAACTTCTTTTAAGTAATATTATCAAACCACCTGCGGTTTTGTTATTAGAGCTCTCAGGAATTCATCAAGGTTACTGAGAAAACAACAAGATCAAAAATAACAAGAGAGCCTGAGAAATTGTCTGCAAAAAATGTAAACCCTAGATGGGGGAAGCACAATGTGAGGATGGACACTTGACTGATTGGATGTCCTGAAGGATGTGTGCCTGCCGCATGAAGAAGCAGCTCAGCCAACCTGGAGATGTGTGCCCACGTGGACAGTAGACCTAGAATCCACATCTGCCATGTAATGTAAACAATAAACGGCTTCTGTTGGAATCGTATTGGTTCTGTATTAGTTGCCCATTTTTCCCCTGCACATTCACTGTAGAAAAGTATTCAATGATATTAGAGTTGGTCTGCAGTTTGCCTGAACGCATAGTTATTTAGCTGGCTCAGTAAATGTCTAATGTGTTGAACTACTTCAAAAACATAAAAAAGCTTTTCAAAAGCTTTGGCGAAAGAAGACATATCAGCATGCACATATTTGGGAATTAAAACTACATACAAATATATCAGTTTTTAAGAATCTTCACTGTCTGTAAATTCTCTGTTTTCAGTATCTGTGTTTATGTCTAACTTCATAAAAATAAATACCTTTTGTTTTAGTTCCTTAGGGATAAAATGTGTGCCCTGCCTCAAAACAAAGTGTTCTATACATTTTATTTAATAAATATCTGCTCAATTCCAGTTTTAAGTATGTTAGGGCCCCCCTAGGCTCTGATTTTCCACTATTACAGAGCTGTAGCCCTGTGGCTGCTGGTGCCAATTTACTCGTGGAAGACGCCTTGCTCAGCATGTTTGTGTTCCTGTAATTGTTTTAGCATTATGTCTTGTTTGTGATCTGAAGAGAACGGGCAGACAATTTTGGGAAGTAGGATTTTAAGAAATCCCTGTAATTGGCTCACATATGCCATGCACTTTTCCACTGTATTAATCCAATGCAGCTGTCTCTATTTTCAAGATGAAGGAGTATATGCACAAGTAAATGGGGCTGACATTAATTCAAAGCCAAAATCTGCTCTGCACTCCGAGACATGAGTGACACATAGGTACAGTTCTCAATAACATGTGCTGGAGCCTGGTAACAAGTGTCAAGTAGGCAAGCTTGTAAGCATACCTAAGTAGACCAAGTTAGTAAGAGTAATTCCTGAAAAGAAAAAGTAAATTGTAAAAACATCTTATATCTTGGCATTACAGTCTTAAAGCTGCACTGAGAAGAAAGAAAATAGACAATTTAAGGAAACAGCTGCCTGCAAAACATATTAAATAGGCTCAGTGCCAAAAAGGGAACATGCTGTGTGTGCTACACGCTTACTAATAATAAATACATAACGAGGGTTATGTCTTTATCACTATCAGTCTTAAAAGATAAAAAGGTTTCACAAAAAGTTAAAAATCAAGATTGGAAAGGCAAGTGTACTAACTGCATAACACGATAATCAGAAAAATCCTGCTGTTGATAAAAAGGAAATATGTGAATACTAGAAGAGACAAACGTTTCTAGTGGGTGGTGTGAAACTGAAACAACCTTTGCAAAACAACTTTAGAGGATGGACAGCTGATGGATTTCACTCTCAAATATCACAGTCCCTTTACAGAGACAAATACTTTACAATTTGCAAGACAGACAAAGGACTTAGTTTGAAAAGCCAAAATTGGGTGCTACATTTTTCCTTTAAAACATGTTCCCTTTTTACTTTACCTATTGACACTGATATGCTCATCCAGAGAAAATGAAACTGTTACACTTCATCTATATGCATCAATGTAAGAAAATTAAAGCATCTTAGAACTAGGTGAGATCCCTTGCCCATATTCCTGTTTCATTGTATATACTGTCTGAACCCTTTCACTGTTCACAGTAAAACCGCATACTATATAAATACACATGCAATTATTTTTCCATCTCATTTCAAATGATTTATTAGCATTTTTAATAGCACTAGATCCCTAACTGAACATCCACAAGTAGTTTCACACTCTCTGGTTTTAGGTACTTAATTTAGATCTAAAGTTTAGAGACCACATGCTTCTGTTATACCTAATTAACAGTGAGATTGCTCCTCTAGAAAATGAACCATGGCAGGTGCCCTGCACTAACGCATACAGAATAGCATTATGAAGAAACCTCTCTCCACAAATCACATAAACAGTCTCCCAATTTCTGCACCTCTGCCCTTCTGCTGTGTAAATTGCAACAGTACCATCCTGACCCCAAGCCCCAACCGCCCTGCTTCAGATTATATTATCAAACAAAAGACATATTCAAGCCACAAAAGGGGCTGCACATTTCATCTGTCAGTTTCAGTCCTGTATACTGTGAGAACCAGTAACCTGATGTAAATGGGCTTTCCAAAGCAACTCCAAATGTAACATTAATTAGGGTGAAGGACCTTCAAGTTTTTGCCCTTGGATTAGATGATGGCTGAGGGACTGTACTAAAAGTTAGAGCTGCGTATAGAGAATTTGGTAAGCTAGTCTCCATCTACACTTGTTCTATTTTCATTCACTGCTTCTGTGGACATAAGGGAGGCTGAGTCAAGATTTATTGTAATCAATTTATTTTACCCAATCACCAAGTATCAATATTTGGATTTCTATGTGTAGAAACAATCAGGCTACCAGGCAGTGTGATGTTATTTAGGTAAGTAGTTACAATTGTCTTCCAGCTGCTCCTTTTTTTAAAATTAGGATATATCTTTAAATAATAATCCCCATATCAACATACTTTATCTTTCCATGTACTACTAAGACCCCAAAGCTGTGTTTTAGAAGTAAACTACAGTGAAAAAAGCAGGGAACAAGTGAATATGGAAAACTTTGCATTCACCTGAGTCCTGAATTATGCTTGCATGTCAGGGAATGGGAGGAATTGAATATACAGTATTACAAAATGTAGTATTGTATTAAATTACTGCAATAAAACACATATATATGCATATCATATCATGCAGTTTTACACATTAATAGAGAAAAAATAAATAGAAATTAAATCTTCTTTTCAATTCTTACACAAAGAAAGTAAAATCAGACAGTGGCATGTAAAAGAAAACTGCATTTCTAAAATTTTTCATTTTAAAAATTACTGGGTGTTTCTACAACGGAGATAAATCTGTTGACTTGACTGCCCTTACTGACCTCTGCTCAGAAACGTATTCACTAGTTCTTCAATCTGGGAACCACTGCATATGACTAAATGTCTGCCTTCAGCTTCAAGGCAGGATTACAATGCCGCAGTGAATTTAGTTCTTCTTTTAATGCCTTTTTATCTTCTCTATCTTTTAGAATAGTGCTGTCTCTCTGTTTCTCTTGATGTAGTTGGACATGATGTTTCAAAATTCCTTCTCATAAATGAAAATATTCTTCAACTGCAAACAAAATTTCTTTATTTCTTTCTGCTGGAAGTCTTTGGCATACTGTGGGCTCTACTGGAAAGGGCTGTGAATCACAATCTATCACCCTGTTTAAATAGTAAAACATAATAAATGCAAGGCGATAGTCTGCCTATGCCTCCCCCCACATGCACATTTAGCCTTCATGGTGCTCCACAAGAACAAATAGGACATTATTTTTAGACTTTTGTTTCTCCAGAAGGAAGGCATGGAGGAGCTGCTGAGCAACCGCATGAAGGAATGCAGTAGCTAGTTTTCCGAAACAACAAAATGGTTCCATCTGAGCCTCTGCTCAGAAGCAGTACAGCTCTACTCCCCTGATTAAGTAACACTGAATTATGAAAATGGCAGGGGGTGGCTCAAGGGCATGTTTTCATCAGTTCTCAAGGCCTAATTTCAAGGAAATAAACTTGAAGAAGACAAACTTCACAGCTTTTAAGAGCCTCATTATTGGCCTGCATTCACTGCAGTTATAACAACCTTTGCCAGGTCCTATGTAAGGAAACAAGTCAACTTCTTTTATATCTAACGCATATTCTGGCTCAACTAAATTGTTATGGTATTGACATTTGGATTGTTGAAATTTCAACCATTTTGAAACAGGTCACAGCAGTCTTGAATCGTGAATTGACAACAAAACATAGCAATTACCTCCTACCTCCATTGTTACTGCTTTTATTGTTTGACTTGTTTCATGCTGGTATGTCTGTTGGTGTGCATGGAGGGCGAGCAGGCACCATGGCAGTGTTGCTTAGAGACCTAAACCCAACTCTAAACACCAAGGCATATTAATTTGATCCTTAGTTTTGCAACACAATGGTAATTCTGTGAACCCCAAAACAGGAGGATGGCCAATCCAAGCAGTCTTTTATTGCAGTGTACAGAACCATGTGCTACCTGGTTTGTTATTGACCATAGCTCCTTTCTTTGTTCAGTGCTGATACCACGGCTCAGGCCTGGCCATGGCTGATGTGGGGGAAGATGCAAGTGCTGCAGAGTTCATGAGTGTTCCTTCTGGTGCCACACACACAGCACAACAGAGCCGGAGCACATTGCCTTTAAGGTGGGATGTTCTCAAGTTCACTGCAAATAAATGTGCTGCACAACTTCCAGCAGTATCATGAAGCCCTGATGAAACCAAACATCTGCATTTACTGATGAGAAATTTGTCCACGCACCTTCATATTTCAAGCTGTTTGTGGGAATCACAGAATGTCTAGAGGTAGGAATGGACTTTAAAGATCATTCTGTCCCACCCCCTGTTCCATGCCGCAGGGAGAGACATCTCTCACTAGACCAGGTTTGCTCAAGGTCTTATTCAACTTAAATGCTGTGAGGGCTGGGGCACTCACAGCTTCTCTGGGCAACCTATTCCAGCGTCTCATCCACCGTCACAGTGAAGGACTTCTTCCCAAAATCTTACCTAATTTTCCCCTCTTAATTCACACCATTACTGCTTGTCCTACCACTACAGATCCTGATGAACTTTCCTTCATATACTGGAAGGTTGCTATGGTGTCTTCCATAGAGAAAAACCTTCTCCATCTCCCCACCACCCACAGCTCCCTCCGCCCGCCTTTGTAGGGGAGATGCTCCAGCCCCCTTATCAACTCCATGGACTCCTCTGGACTTCCTTCACCAGTGTCATGTCTTTCTTCTGTTGGGGACCCCAGAGCTGGACGCAGTGTTCCAGCTGGAGTCTCACCAGAGCGGAGCAGAGGGGCAGAATCCCCTCCCTCGCCACGCTGCCCACGCTGCTTTTGACGCTGCCCAGGATGGGGCTGGTTTTCTGTCAAGTCTCAGATCTCCACTGGCCGACGAGGCTTTTCCTGCCACGAGTGCCAGCCGGGATGGGGCCGGGCGGCGGCGGCGGCGCGGGGAAGGGAGGGGGAGCG
>VXBN01001608.1:67984-146580 GCA_013397395.1 Sinosuthora webbiana | reverse complement strand
CAGCTCACCTTTGCTGCTACAAGTGCACCTCCTGGGCCTCCTGGATGCCTGAACCTGGCAGGGAGGGGGAAAATCCTTCAATGGCTCTGGAGTTGAACACAGAGAGCTGCAACAAACAACTCTCCTTGCACAATGACAACATCAAGGCCTCACTCAGCACTCCAAATCTTGCTCAGTAGGAGTCACAGATTCATAGAATGATTTGGGTTGGACAGGGACTTTCATGATCATCTGGTTCCAACCCTCCAGCCATGGTCAGGGGCACCTTCAACTAGAACAGGTTACCCTGTGCCCCATCCAGCTTGGTCTCGAACACTTCCAGGGACAACATCCACAGCATTCACAACTTTCCTGGGCAACCTGTTCTAGTGCCTCACCACTCTAACAGTAAATAATTCCTTCCTAATATCCAATCTAGACCTATTCTCTTTCAATTTGAACCCATTCCACCTTGTCCTGTTGCAACATGCCCTTCCAAATAGTCTTGCCTCATCTTTCAGGTAGGTTCCCTTCAGGTACTGGAAGGCGGCAATTAGGTCACTTCAAAGCCTTCTCATTTCTACACTGAACAGTTCCAATTCTATCTGCCTTTCTTTATAGGGGAGATGTCCCATTCTTATCATCCTGGTGGCCTTCTCTGGACTCACTCCAGCAGTTCCATGTCCTTCCTGTGCTGGGACCCCAGAGCTGGATTCAGGGTTCCAGCTGGGGTCACACCAGAGCAGAGCAGAGGGGCAGAATCCCCTCCCTCCCCTGCTGCCCACACTGCTTTGGATGCAGCCCAGGACACGTTTGGCTTTCTGGGCTGGCAGTGCCCATGGCTGGATCATGTCCAGCGTCTCAGCCACCAGCACCCCCAAGTCCTTCTCCTCAGGGCTGCTCTCCATCTGTTCATGCCCCAGCCTGTGCTGATACTGAGGGTTGTCCTGACCCAGTTGAAGCATGTTGCACTTGGTCTTGTTAAACCTCACAAGGTTCCCATGGGCCCATTTCATCAGCTTGTCTAGGCTGCTGTGGATGGCATCCTGTCTTTGAGGTGTGTCAACAGCATCACTGTTCCAGAATACTGCAGCATATATACTGTGCTTGTGAGGTAGATCTCTCTGAGCTGGCATCTGTTTGCTGCTCTAATTGTGAGAAAATGAAGCAGCAAACTTCTACTCATGCTGCTTCAGACATGAGTTTTGTGCTTGTGTGCAGGGGCTGAGAAGGGCATAGATCCATGATTTCTGGCTTTAGTATTCCCTCATCTCATGCCACTTTCCTAATAACCATGTCATCCTCCTCCTTGCTTTTAGTGTTGTCAACTAAAACCTACTCATCTTGTTCTACTCAGCTATACCAAGAATCTTATTTTAACTCACCTGCTTAAAAAGGGAAGAAAATCTGTGCTCCTTAGTGACCTACAGCCAGTGCATCATAGCACAGACATTTTGTACTTCCTCTTCTGATATGGTGCTCACTGGATTTTGGAGGTGTTCCACTTTCTTTGCTGTTTGTCACTTCCTTCCCCTGTGGATGCAGCAGGGTGGAGAATGGTGAAGAAGTAGTAAGTGCAAACTCTGTTCCTTAGGATTTATTTTTATAGCCGTGGTGTTATACCTGATTTCATGGAGAGGGCCATAGTATGGGGTTTTGATTATCTGCAGCACATGAATCTCTTTATATGGTGAATATATCTTGGAACCATCATGTGTTGAGATGCACAGTTTATTTTGCATCTTTGAGCACACTAACTCAGCTATTTCAGACCTGCTGCAAATTCATGCAAATGCCCGTGAGTTGAGTATGCCTGTACTTAGATTTGTATACATATACAGAGAGGTAACTTTAAAACTTTGAATTTTAGTATGAGACTTAGAATTATCTTAAAAGATTATTCTTCTTTTTCAAGTGAAAACTGATGTTGTGCTTTCACTTGAGGGTAGGTTTTTGTCATTATTTAGGATTGATAGTAAAGATGATGTAATCTGAACCTGAAATCATCAAGCTTGTAGTTCTGTTCCCAACTCTTTCCACTTCCCTTAAAATGTACTACTTTAGTTCTGTTTTTCCAGCCAACTGTGGAACTTGGAATTAGTTTGAAATGTCTATTCCGATATTTTTGGGTTTATTTTAAGTTAAGGAAGAGACAACACAGGAACAAAGAAGAGTTTGTTAAATATTAGAAGAGTGTTTTTCCTTGTTTATTTTGTGCTTTACCAAGAGGTGGTAGAAAATACCATGATCTTACATAGTACTCAACTTTTATTTCTATTACAGAACAAACATAGAATTAGGCAGTGTGTTCCAGCTGTTGAAGGAATCATTGTTTTTGTAATGTTATGAAGGTGTTTCATACTGAATATGTAGCCTAATGCCCCAAAATGTGGAGATAGCATTTGTGATGTTAATGCACCTGTCAGTATCACAAGGAAAGATTCAATATTTTTAATTAATGAATTCTCTTAAGCAGAAGGAATTTTCTTTGGTATTGACTTTCAGAAGGACGTAGAAACCAACCCTGTTACAAAAACATGAGAACAAGAATGTAGAAATAGGCCAGAAGGAGACATAAACTTAATATGCTGTCTTCAGAAGCACAAAGAGCAGGCAACATTTCTGCAAAAGAAAAATGGCTCTGCTTCCTCCCTGTAGTGCTACCACACACTCTCCTCCTTACCAGATATGCCAAGTTCATCTATACTTATTTGCTTACAGCATTTAGTATCTTTGCTGAATGAGGACAGCAGCTCTATAAACACCCCTGTGGTCTTTCTTGCTCTTTTCTATCCTGCCATTCTTTGATCTACCATTTCATGTTCTAGTTTTTCCCACATGGTACTCGGGTGCCCCCGTGGCTGCATCACACTGTCCCATTACATTCTTCTTGACTCCACGCAGGGTCAGACCCTGTTCTCTGACTACCTTTTATGGCACACACATACTTTTTGAGGCTGTGGTTGTGTTCTTGCACATGCCTAGTGTTTCTGTGTTGCTCAGGGAAGGATTTGTTGTGAATACTGGGGAGGAAGGAAAACTGGCTGTGCCTGCCTCACGTACTGGTCTGTCTTGTTGCACTACAGAAATCTTTGTCTGTAGGCAAAGTAGCAAACTGTTCTGCTTCATATCACTTCCGTGTGATTTGCATACCCCAGGTCTTGAGAGATTGTTAAACATGAGCTAAAATGAGACTATATTTGCAGAGGCTAGTTATATAAATTTTAACTCAAGGCTTTCCAGCTTCCAAATTTGACCTGAACTAGAACAAAAGGTAAGAGATTTTTAAAGAATGTGATTGAAAAATACTTGTATATTCTGCCTGTGTTGCAACTTGTGAAGCACTTAGCTCTGTTTTCTGGGAGTACAGATGACTGTTACTGTGTTAGTTTTTCTAATTAAGTATGTATTTTTTACTTTATTTGAGATTCTATTTCATCATCACTAGAGCTGAAATGTATTACAGCTATTGACATTTCAGAACTTAGCCAAATTGCATTAGTGATCCCTATACAAATTTAAATGAACCTAGTGCTTTGGATTTTTTAAATTATTGGTGCAATTGGGAGAAATATTTTTAGTCTTGACTCCAGTGTTGGACTGTCACCTGCTGGAATGTGATATAAATATTTATAAAATTTAGATTTTACACTAGAATGACTCCTTATGGTCAAATTTCCCTACTGGCTTTGGTTCAGAGTTTAGAGTAAGACAGCTTTTGGTCTTCATTAGTTAGAATTTTAATGTACATGGAATGGGCAAAACAAATACAGTCTTGGTTGAAGTTGTTTGCTCAGAGGTTGGAAACTGATAGCTAGCTGACAGATTGGAAAAACTTCCCATTCTTTTGCTGTGTTTAAAACAGGGCTGAGCAGGTGAGATCTACTAATTTAAGAAGTGCAGAAAAGAGTTAAATCAGAATTTAGAGATAAAACAGGCTCAGATAGTGGATTTTGAGGAGTGTTTTGGTGTTTGTAAAAAGTGCTGGTTAATGCACTCTGTGTAATTTTTCATCTGAATACTTCTTGATTAATGAAAGCCACCAGAATTGTGCATGGTATATTCACCATTTGTTCCTGTTTTGCTTAAGAAACGACTTTAGAATAATAAACATCTAAATCCACTTGTCTGCCTTAGTTTATCTGAGTAGTTAAGTGAAACAAGCTTAAAAATAACTTGCTTTGATCCTCCTTCAATTTTTCAAGCATAATTCAGACATCTTAAAATATTTTTAAATTATGGAAAACTACATGTGTGTGTGTATTTAATGCAAATAAATAATAAAATAGGTACAAATAAAAGAGTCTGCAAGTACTTTATATGTAGGTGTTGTGAATCTTTCGAACTCTGACAAAACTATTAATATTGCTTTAAAGACAAGATTAATTTTTAAGTAACCATTTAAATATGTTTCTATCAGACCTTGAGGATGAATGTTTTGATCTCTAAGAAGTGCAAGATAAAAGAGATAAAGACCCTTATTAGAAGTAAAATTTTCTGTGTGCTGATACAAACAGTAGTTAAACCAATATCTAATCACTTTATTCAAGTATTAAATTTAGTGTATGCCATGAAATCAGGATGTTTCTTGGAATTTACAGATATTTTGAAGCTATCTTTCAGATACAAATGTATCCTTATTTCAGTAAAAAACATTTTTTGCTTTTACTATGCTTTCATTTTATAACTTCCATTTTTGTAATATAACTTTTATAATATAGCTTTCATTTTTTTTTCTCTTAAACACTGAGAATTATACCATAGGCAGCGTTCTCTTTTGACAGGGTCAACCTATAAGTGGAGACACATATTGTATATTTACCTTTGCTTTGCCTCTTATGATTGGCTAGGAAACTAGTATACAGGAATATTGCTGCTTATATTAGACAATACTGGGAATCATCATCTCTTGGAGAGTCTAGCCAGTTTAGATGTTAGTTTTCAGTATGAAGATATATTTTTAATAGATGCACATTATGTGCTGAAGTGTGTTCCAGAAATAATGTAAGGATGACTCCCAGGAAAAGCTATGACATTAATATTGGGTTTAGCATTATGTGAATGCTTATTCCTTCTTAGTAGATCTGTCACATTTTTGATACCATACAGATACACCAACAAAGCAAATATTACTGCTATTACTAGTACTACTACTAATTTCTACTTATATTTATTAATGATTACTTTTTAGTATCTTTTCTTTCACAAGTGGATTTTTCAAGCAGTTTGTTTTAAAGGATTTTGGAAAGCACATATATATGTGTGTGTGCTTTAGGAAGAATGAACCATGATTAAATTCTCCAGATGACAATGTAACAGGTATTATTGAAAAGTCACAGGAGTCAGGTCAAGTCCACCATGACTGGAAAAGGGAAACATTGTACCTATCTTTAAAAGAGGCAGAAAGCTGGAGGCAGGGAACTACTGACCCATGAACCTCACCTCTGTGCCTGGAAGAGTAGTGGAACACATCTTCTTGGAAGCTGTGCTAAGGCACATGGGGGACAGGGAGGTGCTTCAAGACAAGCAAGCACACCTTCACCAAGGGCAAGTCCTGCCTGACCAACCCACTGGCCTTAAATGATAGAGTTCACTCCATCATGGTTAGGGGAATGGCTACAGATGTCATTTACCTGGATTTCTGGAAAGCCTTTTGCAGAATTCCCCACAACATCCTTCTTTCTAAAGTGGAGAGAGATGGTTTTGATGGATGGACTGTTGGAATGTGGATGAGAAGTTGGTTGAACAGTAGCATCCAGAATGTAGTGGTCAATTGCTTAGGTTCCTGATGGATGTCAGTGACAAGTGGTGTGCCTCAGGAATCTCTACTGGGACCACTGTGATTTAGTGTTGTCTTCACTGACGACATAGATGAAGAAATTGAGTTCACCTCAACAAATTTTTAAGTGGCACCAAGCTGAGTGGTGCCGTTGACACACCTGAAGGTTGGGATGCCATCCAAAGGGACCTGGACAAGCCTGCGGAGTGGGCCCATGGGAACCTTGAAGGTTTAACAAGACCAAGTGCAATGTACTGAAACCTGGGTCAGAGCAACCCCTCGTATCAGCACAGGCTGGGGCATGAACAGATGGAGAGCAGCCCTGGGGAGAAGGACTTGAGGGTGCTGGTGGCTGAGAGGCTGGACATGATCCAGCCATGGGCACTCCCAGCCCAGAAAGCCAAACGTGTCCTGGGCTGCATCCAAAGCAGTGTGGGCAGCAGGGGAGGGAGGGGATTCTGCCCCTCTGCTCTGCTCTGGTGTGATCCCAGCTGGAACCCTGAATCCAGCTCTGGGGTCCCAGCACAGGAAAGACATGGAACTGTTGGAGTGAGTCCAGATGAGCCATGAATATGATTAGAGGGATTAAGTGCCTTTCCTGTGAAAAAAGTCTGAGGGAGTTGGGATTGTTCATCCTGAAGGTTCGGCTTTGGGGTGGCCTACTGTGACATTCCATTTTCTGAAGGGATCCTGTAAGAAACATGGAGAGGGTCTATAAAATGAAAGAGAGCAGGTTTAGTTTAGATATTAGGAAGAAATTCTTTGCTCTTAGGGGCTGCAACAGATTCCCCAGAGATGCTGTGGATACCTTGTCCCTGGAGACAGTCAAGGCAAGGTCGGACAGGCCTCTGGACAACCTGGTCTAGTGCAAGGTGTCCCTACAGGGGGCTTGGAACTAGATGATCTTCAAGGTCCCTTCCATCCTCAGGATGCTCAGATCTTGTAGTAATGGCGTATTAGAACAAAAATGATTCAAATGTGACTGTAAGGAATGTTATTTGTATATATATATATCACTGCAATATGTAGGTATCCCTTGCAAACCTTTTATATTTCTCCTCTTGCAATTCTTGCTTCATATATTTTTTTATGCTTAGATGAAAACAACTGGGTGGGTGCCATCTTTATCTTTTACTTCTGTGGAAGGAAGCAGAAGTGGTAGTTTTGTGACTTTCTATGACACTGCTAAGCAAAAATTGACTTGTATGGTTTGTCTTCAAGGATCATTCCTTTGCAGGAAAAAAATCTTTTAAGTGCTTTAATGTTAACTGAAGCTTCCTTCTGAATACGTTGGTGGTGGTGGTGGAGTAGCAGTCTTTGGGCTCCAGTGGGGAAAAGAATTCAAGTGTCATTAAGTGTCATTGCCATTAAGTATAACATGCTTCTGAAAAGGACTCTTATTTCCTGACTGAAGTATGGTTTGGGATAATAGCATCTCTAGTTTATTCAAGCATGGGATTTGTAGTGCCTGAAAATCAAAGTGAAGTCAGGGTAAAGGGTCTTTTTGTTGCTTTAATGTGCAATGATGCTTTTGCCTAATCTACTTGTGTTGAACATATGGAGTATTTGAATTTGGAGTGATCTTCCTCCTGGAGAAGAAGTTGTAACAGCTGAAGAAAAGTGCTACAGCACCACTCCTTTTTGCTTAACAGAATATAAACAGATTCCTATGTAAGTGCTGAATAATGACCTTTGCAGGCAGTCCTGTAGGAACGTCTCCAGCCATAGGGATAAACATGGGAATTCAGGCTTGTAGAACAAGGGAATGAAAGTCATTTGGGTTGACCTGGCTCTATTCCCCTTTTAGGAGGTATCTATACTTAGCAATTGACTGTACCTTAAGAGCAAGAAAGGCGTGTGTGCTTTATTACTTGCATTTGGCACTATTTTTAGTTGAATCTTGAGAGTGGTAGCTGGCAAATGGAAGACTTTGTCTTCAAATTGGTAACTGCAGAAGGAGCGGAAGCTCTTCTAAATCTTGTTGTGTGTATATGTGTGCAACATACATGCACGGGGAAGGAGAGGAAGGGAGCTGAAACACTTAAGGGTCAGTCCTAAGGGACAACAGGTTTTCTGGAAATAGAAGAAGCAGTATGCACTGAGATGACAAGGAAGGATACAATGGCAAGATCATGTGTAGGTTATACATTCAAAGCTGAGTGGTGAAGTAGTAATCACCTGGGTAAACACTGAGTTTCTGCAATTTTGTTTTTTCATATTGTAGGTTCATGGCAGTACTGTGGGCATTTCTGTTTGAGACAGAGCTCCCTTTCTGCCTGTCATTCCTCCTACCGCGCTAGTCCTTTTTTTCCCTTTATCCTTGCATTCTCTGCATGAAAGGTCCTGATTGATAAAATGTTACCAGAGCAGGATTAGGACTCTGTGCTGGTGTTTTGCACTCAGGCAAGTAGTTGTGTTGGGTTCAGGCAGTAAATGTCTAAAAGATTGCTATAGTTGTGGTAAACTTAGGCGTTACCAAAATAGACTTTACAGAATTTTCCTCTTTGATAATCATGCCTGTTAAGGTGAGGGGGGCAAAATAAAGATAATTTTTGTTGCATGCTGCAACATTTAAACCAATGCACAGGTTAGTTATTAAGTCAGTGCAGTCAGTCAGTCAATTGATCTGTGACTGGCCTAGGGGAGCTGTGAATGTGTCTTTGGAGCCATGTACCTAGCATTGAGCTTGATTTTTCTGTTTCAGGGGAGAATTTTGTTTTTAATTTGGTTCCTTTTTAAACAAAAGTACACATTTCCCATTGGTGGTATTCTTTCCATGTTTATGACATCCTTTTACCTGTGTTGGAGTTGCTGGTCTTTGCTCTATGGCATTTCATGCTTTAAGAAGTCTCTGATCTCTAAATATGGAAATATGTGCTTCACAATTAAACATCTTCCCTGATGCCTCAGGATGATGATTCCTCAGCACTTGATGTGCAAACATGAAATTTGTGCATGCAGTTGTGTAATTCTACATTCAATCTTTGTAAGCACTGTTTCCACATGAAGATGTTAGGGCCATATTTTTGTTCTTAAAGGAAGTGTGATTTGTGTTGAGTATTGAAAAGAGTATTTTCTTTCAGATACTCCATAGTGATTACTTTAGCCTTTTTTTTTCAGTCCTCAATGCCTTTTGTATAAGTTCAAAATAATAGTAATAATCTACATGGATGATACATATTTCACTGAACTGTAACAATGATGTGATCTTTCTTCCCCTCCAGGAATTGTGGTGCTTGGATTAAACAGATCTCATGCCAAGAATGCACTTAGCAAAAATCTTGTAAAAATGGTAAGTGAAAAGAATAGTTTTTAGTATAAAGGTGAAGTATTGGAATGAAGCACTTTAAAAAGTGTTTGGTTATTCCCCTTCCTCCTTTTCTCTATAGATGTCAAAAGCTCTGGATGCTTTGAAATCTGATAAGAAAGTACGAACTGTTGTATTCCGGAGTGAAGTCCCGGGGATATTCTGTGCTGGTATGCAAACTTAATTTTCCTGAGAAGCTGGAAATCCATATTCTCCTATAGCACTAAAAAAAAAAAATTTCCCGGATTCCAAGGAAACATGTATTTTTCATGTATTCATCTCAATAACAAAACATTTTTGAATTTTTTTCTTCAATTGCTAACATGCATCAAATATTGGGTTTATTCTTTCTGTGTCATAAAGTATTTCAAAATACGTAATAGTTTAACCATGGTGGTGAAAAGTCATTTAATTGATGTAGAAACTCTTGCAAGTATGTCAGAATAGGGTGCAAATAATTTTAGAGGCCATGTAAAGAGGCTTTGTAGAAAGCTGTATCAAACCTCTGTTTTAAATATATTAACTTGAACTTTTGATTAAAGAAACATATGTAAATTTAAAATTTCATTATGAATATGCATATTACTGCGGACTGAATGTATTCTCAAATTAAAAACAAATCAAAACAAAAAGCACACCCCCCAACCCACATATCCAACAGTACATGCATCTTGTCAAAGTGCTCAGAAAAGCAAAAGCTCTCAACTACCAGATGCTGGGAAACAGAATTTGCTGACATGTCAAGATCAATTCATACAGAAGTACCTTTTAAGAATATCAAGTGAATAGTCTTCTTATTTAAAAATGTTTCATCCAAGTCTTACTTTATTCAAATTTAATTTACATCCATTTGAAACAGAAAACAGAAGTAAAACAATTTGTTCTAATACATTAATAGAACTGTCAAGAAAGAGGTCAGTTCTGAAATTTTACTTTTCTGATCGTTTATGTGGTTGTTATTCTTCATAGCCCTAAATAACATAATTAGTTTTGTTTTAAATGCAAAATAGTTTTTCCAGTTTTTTTAATATGTAACATACCTAAGCAGTTTTATTTGAATTTAAAATTCTTTTTGTTGCTTTTAGTAAGCCTGTTCTCATGCAGATACAGTTTGTCGCTTACAAGACTTATGAAAATAATTGTCTTGAAAAAAAGGGAATAATCAATTCAGTACTTAGTAATACATGCAGATTGGTTAAATGTGTATGTATTAATCAGCATATTTAATTTAAATTTAAATTTAAATTGTTTTGAATCAATAAGTTTTAACTTTTAGTCATCTCTGAAAAATCATGTAGTTTTTAAACTGATGAAGAATGAAGCATCAGAGCAAGGCATGCAAATGGTGTTTCATGTTAAATGAAACAAGTTAAATGCTATGTACTTGAAATAAAAAGATGGATTTTTGTAACAATGTTTTTTATTTGACATTCTTGAATTTTGTAGTAGTGGTATATTGGAAATAGGAGAGCAGAAATACTGATTTTGAGGGAGAGTATCTCAGGTATGCTGCTCTTATTGTACTTAGGACCTCCAAGTTCATCTCCAGTATTCTTAGTCAGCTGTCTCTTCTGAGCTGTTTTGGTATAAGGATTTCACATAGTCATTGCTGCTTGTTTGTCTGGCTTAGAAAACCAAGCAATTCAAAGTGTGTTTTAACACATAACTGTACAGAAGGCAGAAGGATGTTAGGAAGAAAAATTAGTCCTGAAAAGAAGACTGTAAAATACAAGGGCTGTCTAGCTATGTCTGGATCTTAACCTAGGGAGTAGAGATAGGGTGTGAACTAGGTGTCTGTAATTTTAAAAAAGTGATGGATAAAACAAACATCCTGAGAAAGGAGATTCCTGTAGCTGAACAAGTGAAATAAAGGATGTTCCAACAGTGGTAACTGAAATTTAGAGTGAAACAGAATACCTGAGGCAGAATTTTTTAATGAAAATAGGCAAAAATTGCACAGTGGATGGATGGATTGCTTCAGTAGGTGACTTTAATGAGTGTCTCTAAAGAGAATGATAATAGAGGAAGCATAGTGAGATCTGGAAAAAACAGATTACCTTAGGGAAGTAAGATGAAGAGAGGAACATACTGAATGTAAGAAGGCAGTTTCTGGAGGCGACTCAGGAAATTCAGTAGAACAGAAGAAAGTGTTTTCAAACTTAAATGTTAAAGGATAGTATGTTGCTTCAAGAACATTTAATTTCCTTAAAAATGTAAGGATCATCTTGTGAAATGTCACATTTTCTTATGCCATATAGTGCTATTTAATTAGGCTAAACCTGTAATGTTTTTATTTTTTTTGTATTTCCTCAATAATGTTTTCTTGCTAACATGTGTGGGAATGTATGTTTTTAAAAATACACTTTTATGATTATTTTTTGGACCACCATCTGATGTTTTACAGACCACATATTAGGAAACTTTGTCCTAGAATGTAGTTCCCTTTTATGAGTGGAATGAAGTCCAAGATCATTAAATCCTGCCATTCCTTAGCTATCAACAAATATCTGTGAAAGCTACAAGCCAAGTGTCTTGTTTCCTTCTAAGGCCTAGTCCACAAAACAGGACATCCAACCATTTTTCTCAAAGTAGCAGTGTGGGTGATTAAAATATTTAAATTCTGTTGATGACTGGTGTAGATTTGGGTATGATTTCAAATTATGGTATTTTCACATGGTGAAATTGGAGAGGGACAAAAATGGAATTGTATTAAAGAATGTAGAGATGTGCCAGAAATCATATCCTTTCGTTTCTGCATAAAAATTCACTTTGAGTCTTTACCTGCTCTATTCTTTGTGTCTCCTTTTTAATGCTTCATACATCTGTGGGTGCAGAGGGTTCCTCATTAATGCTCTAACACTGATCAAAAGGGACACCCAGAAGTCAAAGCCTTGCGTGTCTGGGGTTAAGGATGTCTGTGATTATGCATAAATTGTGTCTATGAGTAATTATGTCTATGAGGGCTTCTTGTGCTTCCTTTGGAAATGCTCTGGCAGTGAGTCACTTCTTGGCTCTTTTCTTTCTACATCTGAATCCAAATAAGTAATTGGCCTTTCTGGAGTGAACATGTATGACCAGTCCTGGCCGATGTAACTCGTGGCTGTGTACTTCACCATTCTTCAGCCAAAGCAGGTGAGTCTGTACAGGGGTCTTTTTATTTCCTGACATTGTTCCATTCTTGCGGAAGGCATAGGCTTATGTATGGAATGAAGCAGATGTCCGTCCCATGGGTAGAGTGTCTGTGATCAAGTAGTCATGGGCTGTGCTGTGCTCACACAAGGGGCCAAATTACATTCATAGAGGCAGTTTGAATAGGTTGATTTTTCATTGTTAATATAATTTTAACATATGCATATTAGAGATATTGCTGAGATACTTTTTGTGAGCAGATTTTTAGGCTTTTTTATTCTTCAAAGTATTTCTAGAAGTAAGTATGCATGATAGTGTTGGGTGATACAGCACTGTGAGGAAGAGAGGAGGCAGTATCCACAAGTTGTTGCAAAACCTGATTTTGTGTCAGCATGTTGGCAGAATGGATAAGGTTGGAAGAGACTTCAATGAGGTCATCTGGTCCAACCTCACTGCTCAATCATGGTCATTCTGGAGACAATCTTAGAGCTTCTTCTGATTTTAACTTCATGATGTCAAAAAAAAGGTACAAATAAAGTACATTTTTTAAGAATACTTTTTCTGGTTTTCAGAGAGTGTCTGAGAATCGCTTTGGTCTGAAGAATTAAACAAGCTAATATTGCACCTTAAAGCTTTTGTTGTTCAATTTTCTAAGGTTTTGAATAAAAGATAAGATAATATTTATAGAACCTCTAGTTATAGAATTTTGCCTTGGATATGTTTTGGCTGAAGCTGAAGACTGCTGCCTGGTTCTAAGCCTCCTGCTTTCTTCTGTTTTTTCCCATCTCACCCACTCTTGTCAGTGTGTTTGATGACATGAAATAGAGATTATACTAAATTTTGCAATTGAAAACTATGGGATCAGGTAATAGCCTTTCCTTTTTAAACAGTTTTATGTGTTGATAGTTATAGTGATTAAAGGAATGGATTTGGATTATATTCTTTTCCTTCTACCTTTATGCTTGCTGTTCCTTGTATTGTTTTTCTTGCTACTGTCATGTTCCTGCAGCCTTCTTTTCATGTTCTGTCAAGAAGGCATTAAAAAAACATATTCTTCATGCATTTGTCCCAGGTAATGACTTCCTGGCCCACAGTCCATTGGTTCAGTTTACAGCTCATGCTAGTAACTAAAACCCCTTGCTACTGTTTTACCATTCAGAGTAGCACCTCTGGTACCTGAACAACCAGGACAGTTGCTTAACTCTTACTGTCCAAGTTCAGTCAGAGATAATTTCTCTTAAAAATCCACATGGAATTTGTTGTCAGTTTCCCTGCATCCATCCCTCCTCTGTTGATATGCAGAAAAAAAATCCTACTATCTCATAAAGGAGATAAGAACTACAGGAACACACTGCTTCTGGATTTTGATTTGCGTGGGAGAGTAAGGAGAGCTTTCTGTTGGAACTTTCAACTTTTTGAGATTTTTGTGGTGACTGTGTTTAGAGTTTAAGTGTTCAGAACAATCTCTCTTCAGTATTGTTTTTTCAAAGGGAGCTGGACTATATGAAATAGAGGTTGTGAGGTTGATGGTTATTTATGTTTTATATGTGTGCATACAAAGAGAGCAAGCTTTGAAACAATTTTTACTTGACATATTTGAAAAATGTTCTTTGGAGACCTTGTTTCAAAAATCTTTGAGACATATCAGAATATAGACAGTTAACTTTTTTGCCGTTGTTGCTTTAACGGGCTTTCAAGACAGTTAGAAAAAATTCGGTATTTGAGCTCTTTAAACCACTTTGACCTAAAAGTTATAGCAGCTTCGCCAATAAAGTCCCTTCTTGGAAAAGCAGAAGAAATCTCTGTGCCAGAAAAAATTCACCATTTGAATCTGTGGTGTGAGTAAAGCCAACCCAAATGCTTCTCCTGTTGGCATAATTTGACTGCATCAGAATTTTGTTTCCAGCAGGGTTGAATTGGCTATTTGGAGTCTAACTCCCGGCTGGCACTTCCAGCTGGTGCAGTTTTCTGGCAGAAGTTTATGAAGCAGACAAGCCTGGTAGAACAGATCCTTGAAGACTTCTTTGTTTATGAGGTTTCGATATGGAGGAGTAGAGGAGTTTCATAATAGCTCTCAAATACTTGACCTACTCTTATTTTTATAGAACTAGCAGGAGTAGTAGGGGAGGTATTTCTGTGGGTGTAGTCTCCTTTTTTCTTAGAGTCTCTGTTAAGCAGGCAAGGAGGAGTGCATACTTTAACAGACCATATTTGGTTCTCCAGATTTCAGCTCCTGCACCAGAAACTGAGAAGAGATTTTGTATATTACTCCACTCTTCCCTCTTGAGCATTCAGATCACACATGAAAATGTTGTAGTGTCTTCTGAGTACTTCTTTGCTGCATGTACCTTTCATTCCCTCAAATAAATGCCTTACAATGTGGACTGTAGCTAGTTTCTTCCCTCTTTCTCATTCCAAGCTTCCATCTGTGTTCAGACTCCAAGTGCTGTTAGCTGCTTGTAGACTATTAGTCTCAACAACAATTTCATTCCCCCTAGAGGACATCAGTGACGTGAAATGCGTTAGGTTGGTCAGCCACGTGGCAGCTCTCTGTCTTGTAATTGTGTGGACGCTCATCTGTTACGTTTGGATTCCACAGCTTGCATTTGTCCGACATAGATGATTTTGCTTCTTAATTTTGATGTTGTCTTTCTGGAATGACTAATTCCTGTTATGGCTTTCTAGAGCACATGTTGAACAACTGAGCCAATAAAGAGTGCAGTTAGGATTGTGGTTTGATCCTCTAGTCTACGTACAGAAAAAAATCCCAGTAAGAAAAACTGGTTTAAGTATCTTTCTTTTGGAAGTACCATACCCATTTAACTCCAAATGCTCCTCTACCTTCTACCCTGACAACATATACTAAATTTAAGAAGAAATTGGAATGACAGTGGATTTTTCAGAGCTTTAAAATGCAAAAAGGAGTTTTCCAGGAGGTTTTTCAGTAAGAATATGAAAATCTAATGGTGTTCATTTTTTTAATTTTCAAAAGACTGATCCATTCCTAATGAGTGGCACAAATAATATGGTGGGATATTGGGTGGGACTGTACTCAATGGTGCAGTCTTCAAATCCACATCTAATCAACTAGGAAATTTTAAGCTAGGAATCACTTGTCTGTCTTCTCATTGGTTGGTGCAATGCCTTACTTGAGAAAATGATAAAATTTGGTTTTCATTTGTTCAGCTTTCTGAAAGCTATTCTCTCTAGTTGTAAACAGAGCTTTTAAACTCTATTTTAAATGTATGTATTTAGTTCACATGGGCCTCTCTGAGAAAAGACCAGGAGCTGTTCGGGTACTTGACAGAGCAAGCTGCAGCCAGTTCCAAAACAGACCCATGACTGCCCAGTGCTGAGTATTTAGGAGATGCTGGTGGCACCTCTGTGATAACATATATATTAGAAATTGTAAAGAACCATGTGCAGCAGCCATGAGAGAGGAGTAAGAAAGAAATGCAAGAGGAGCAGCCCCCCAGATCAGTAGCAAAGAAGGGCAGGAGGTGCTCCAAGTGCCAAAGGAGAGATTCCCTTACAGCCCAAAGACAAGTCCATGTCAAACCAGGTTGTCACCCTGGAGCTCATGGAGGACCAATCTGGAGCACATATCCACACTGCAGGCCATGAGGAACCCCATGCTGAAGCAGTTGGACACACCCTGATGGAAACTGTAGCCCATGAAGAGCCCAGCCAGGAGCAGGTTCCTGGCAGAGTTGTGACCTGTGGAGAGCAGCTTATACAGGGGCAGATGTTCTAATTTTAAAGGACAGTGCCCTGTGGAAAGGACCATGCTGAAGCAGTTCTTGAAGAACTGTGTCTCCTGTGGGAAGTCCTGGAAAAGACTGTATTGTGTGGGAGGGATTCTATACTGGAGCAGAGAAAAAGAGTGAGGTGGAAAAAGTGGCAGGGATGAAGTGTTATGGCTGAATTGCAAGCCCCATTCTCCCTCCCTTTTGCTCTGCACAGCAATGGGGAGAGGTGGGGGAGTTAGTAATAAAATTAAGCCAGGAAAAAAGGAAGAAGGAATGGCGGGGGGAGGTGGATTTATTTTGGTTTTTGTTTCTCGCTACCTTTTATTTGCAATAAATTAAATTTAACTTCCCTAAATTTAGTCTCTTTTGCACATGAGGGTAGCAAGTGAGTGATCTCCCTGTCTTTATCTTGATCCGTGAGCTCTTAATTGTATTTTCTTCCCTATCTTACTGAGGAGGGGAACTGGCAGAGAGCCCAAGTTAACCTACTACATCCAGTTATTATGGATTTTTCAAAGTAAGATGAGGCAAGACCTTTATTCTTGAAGAGCTTTGAATTGAGGGTGGTTTGGTTACATAAAGTCTCGGAGGAACTTGTGTAAAAAATGGTCTAAAATAAAAGTAGTCAGGAAGATTTCCATCCAGTTGAGTGAGTAGTGACCAGAGCTGTATAATAACTATGGTACAGAAGTGGAATAACTTCAACAGAAAAGAGTAAATCTGTAGCTACTTGGTTCTTTTTTCCATCCCTTACTTGTGGTACAGATTTTTTTCTTAAGGGTTGTGTATGGCATCTGTTTAGATGACTCACTCTTCCTACATTGTGTGTTCTGAACTCTTGTATGTGAAATACTCTGTGTCCTTCTTTAGTTTTGAAATTCTCTGACAACAACTTCAGTTTAGTTACTCCCTTAGTATCAGGAGCAGTTTATAAAAATATTATATTTCTGTCTAAGAGGGATTCCATTATTTCACTGAATACAGTCAGTTTGAATTGAAAGTGCTTTCAACCAGCATGTACTTGTCTCCATTTCAAAGATTTCTAAGGGTGTAGTAGAAGTAGAGACAACTTAATTCATAGCTAATATTACCATAGCATAAAATTAAAAAAAAAGTTTCTGGTTATTGGATGTATTCAGCTGTAATGCTAGTTGTGGATATTTCCATGCCATTTTTCTTCCTTTTTTGGTCTTGAATGAGCTGTAGACTGAAGCTTACTGTAATTTGTGCGTACAAAATAAAAAAAAAAACAAATATAAGATCAGGCCATTAGTGAACGATAAATTATCAGCTCCAGCTAGAGAGTCATCTTTTTAGCAGTGTTTTTTCTTGGTTGATGCAATTTTGAAATTTCCTTTTTCAAACTGATGAAACAGAACTTCTGGACATTCCTTCTTTTGTGTGTTCAGTGCCATCTGATAAAAAATGGAAATGTAAAGGCTCATTTATTCCAGTGATGCAAGCATTCTTCTTTCTTCTTCCTCAATAGAACTGAAGCAATCTTGAACTTGAGATCCATGCTGTTACTTAAAGTTGACTAAAAAGATTCAAATCTGTCTGAGTTGGTTTTCTAGTTGTGTGGTGAGCTTTGCCAAACTGAGTCAACATTTTGTAGACAGTAATTTAATTTCATTGATCAAGCTAGTGCTTTACTAGTATAATATTTACCAAAGGCTGGACTCTGTAATACAGTTATGTGGAAATACAGCACCTACTTCAGTTACTGGAAATGTGTGATTATTTTATGTGATGGATATCTGTCTTTAGAACTCATTTTGAGTAACAGAAGGCTGTACTATATTTGGTCCCATTCAGCTGGTTTATGTGTTCTGGGAAGTATACAAGCAGGATTAAAATGTATCTTTGGCTGTTGGAGAACATAGTGAGGCTATTGTTTTACCTGATGATTAAAAAAAAATATATTAAATTTTTTTTCTGTTTTAGTAGTTTAACAAATTGTCCTAGGATTTTAGTCCATTACAACAAATGCGCACAATTAATGTGGTATTTTCTGGAAATATTTTTTCCACTGAAAGCCACCTAAAATATTAAAAATAATAAATTCTAGGTAAAAGATATATTTCTGAGGTAGTGGTATTTGGTAAGTTCTTTATCCAGAGGAGGGTAACAAGAAAGGGAATGACTTTCCCAAAGCCATTAAAAATTATAAAAGCGTGGGTAAAAGTAATCACATTTTAATGCCTAAAAATGTTAAATTGAAATATTAGGTATAAAGTAATTTGTTTGTCTGGAAAAGTAATTACAAATAAATATGCTGGTGATAAGAGAAATTTATTTGTTTGGATTCTGTGCGTGGCAGTCAGAGTCATGCTCAGGGTATTCTCTGAGTAGCTGTACAGAAAACCTGGGGAGACAAATGTCTGAAGGAAACAATTGGCTGTTTTTGAGTTCCTTTCCTACATCTTGTTTATATTATGTCAAGTAGAAATTTTGGAGGTGCAGCTTGCTTTTAATGATGGTAAATAGAGGATTGGAGTCTAACTTTAGAGCTAAGACTTTTATTGAAAGTCGTTTAATGAATGAAAATAAGTATAACCATATAGCTTACAAATAAGTAAATCAAGTACGATCTGGAACAGCTGGAGAACTTCTAAAGTTTCTTGAGGTGCTTGAAATGGATGCAATGCTCTAGATCTTTTGGATTGTTACAGAAATGCTACGGAAATCTCCATAGTAGTGATATTTGTAGTGACTTGTTGTCCAAACTTGACACAGGCAGGAATGGTGGATATCTGGGATGTGCAACAACTTCAGCATATCCCAGAATTTAAATAAAAGTGATATCTAGATGATGATGAAGCAATGAAGAGTACCTCACTGGGGTACCTCAGCTGACTACCTAGAACAGAGAAACACACATACAGACCTCATTTATAATGTTATGATGAATTTTCAAACAGTGAAATCTTTTCTGAAGTGAATATATACCAGAACAGACTAAATTAAAATGGAAAAGATGCCAGATAATGCAGAACCTTTTATACTGGGAAAACTGTGTTCTGCAATGGATGTCACTAGTTGGACAACTTGTTTTCCCATTTGTCTTATAAAGAGGCTGTGCTTTCTGTATATAAAAATATTTAAAATATTTTATGTAAATATTTAGAGAATAATCAGAAATTGTTTTTGTCTGCATTTGTTTGTCTTTTTTTAATACGCTTCTCAAGGGCTTGCTCCTCAGATATCTTTGGTGATGTCACTGGCTTGTTGCAGTTTTTGCTGCTTGGGAATGTATCTTTAATGGCTTGTATATGCTGCAAGTGCAATGCCTTTAATTTTTGATTAAAAAAGTTTTTCTATACTATTTGTATCAGGTTTATCCAAGCCTGTATTTTCTAGGTTGCTTGAGTAAATGAATTCCTGTATTTCACATACTTGTTACAGTTGGGTTTGACTTTTGGAATATAGTCCTTGTGGCACTGCTTAGGACTGCTTGGGAGTTGCATTGAATTTCATGTATAGGTACTCACATGCATCACACTTTTTTCCCCTCCTTTTTTATCTTGTATCATCGAAGCATGTAATTAGAAGGCTATTGGCATACGTGGCACCATGTAAGAAGTTCTTGTAATTGCTTGCATGTTAGAGATGTGTAGATGAACTTGATTGTTGTAAAGAAACGCTTAACTGGAAACCTGCATAACCATCACCACACCGCTTCTGATGTTCGTGTGTGGGTCAAAGTGAGAGGACTGCGGAACTCAGTGCTGCTGAAATCTTTGATTTTGTAGGGTAGACTAGTGGACAGGATGCTGTATCTGAACAGTTTTGTTTCAATGGGAGTGAGTAAAGTCTTGAGATCGTCCTGTTCAGATAAATTTTTAGTATGGTATAATTTGTCATCTTTAAGCAAGCTACAGTCTGTGTCCTGCAGGTGTATTAAAGCTAGAAAACTGTTAATTTAATATCTAAACCTGCAGGAATAACTGTGTAGTCATTGTTGGTATCTTTAAGCTCTTTGAAGTCACAGGGCAGTTCAGATGAGTCCTCTGATATCCTTATTTATATAAACTTTCAGATTTCTGTACCTCTCTGTAGCTATTTTGAAGTGTTTGAGTTTTTTCCTCTGTGGCCGATGTGTGTCCTAACAAATGTATTTATTACTGGTGGTCTTATCTTTAAAACTTGTACTGGGTATGTCTGGTTTAGAGTTCATTTCTCATGCAGCAGCCCATATGGTGCTGTGTTATAGATTGGTGACCAGAACAGTGTTGAAAAGGCAGTGTTTTATAGTTGTCACTGAATAATGCCTGCACAACATGAAGGTCCGGTATGCTTCTCACTGTGCCAGTCAGTCAGCTGGGGGTGAGCAAGAGGCTGGGGTAGGGCACAGCTGGCACAGCTGATGTGAAATGAGCAGAGAAATATTCTGTAGCATATGACATCATACTCAGCAGTAAAACTGGGTGGTTGTTTTTCCAGAGTAGACCTTTCCCAGACTGGAGAGAGACATTGGTTGGCTGGTGTGGAATGACTGCTTTTGCATCGTTTTCTCCTTTTTTCTGCTTGTACTTACTAAACTGCCTTTATCTCAACCTGCAAGGTGCGTCCCCCTCTCCCTCCCCATGGCTTTTGTGGTTCTTTTAATTTCTCCATCCTGAAGTGCAGTGAGAAAGCAACTGAGTGGGGGCTTACCTGCTATCCAGAGTCAAGAAGTATAAAACTATGGCTTTGTGTGACATGAAACATGAAATCTGGAGTAATTAGCTGGATTAGTTCCAAAAATGTCCTGTATGGTAATGAATACCAACATTGCTGTAATGCTACTGTACTCCTTTTTAGCTTTGCTAGAGGGATGCTTGAAGTCACTTTAAGCCTGTTCTGACAGGTGTTGCAGCCCTAGATGGTTATTCTTTCTCCCCATTCTCTTTTCAGGATACAGTGGTGAATTCTTAATTAAGAACTTAGTATTTACGGAGGTGCTCCTTAACCATTTTTAATCCAAAAGTACCATTAGCACTCTTTCAGTAGAAACCCAGGTTCTGGAAAAAGATTCTTTCTGTACTTCTAGCCCCTTCATGGTTAGCAGTTAGAGAAACTCTGAGGGATGATTTGCGGGTATTGTTATTCTCACCACCTCACATGTTGCATTTTTTTCTTCGAGTCTGGAATTACAGCACCTTAGGATATTAGGTATTAGATTATGAATTTGAGATATATTTCTGAATTACAAAATATTGTTCGACTGCCTTTCTTTATATAGACCTTCATCAGCAATGTGGTTTTGCTTTAAGCCTTTAATTTCAAATCTTGGAATGGAGAAAAAGTTGTCTCTATTTAAGAATAAAAATATTTATTTTTTCACTTTTTTTCAGATCTCTTAAGAGCTGGGTTAGTATCATTACTGGCATTAAGACAATCCAGGAACTTTATCTTTTCAAATTACTTGCACTCTCTGTAATAAATACATTTTTAGATTTCCAAGACAAGTTTGCATATTTTGAAATAGAGTTTTATATAGTTGACCGGAGAACACAGAGGACTATACTAGGTAGAATTCTGTGTTACTGTAATAGCACGTTGTTCATGGTCTGGCAATTGTAACAGGTTAGTAGAGGTGTTGAGCAAATTGAATGAGTCCAGCAAGGTCCCTGAAGGTATTTAAAAGATGTGTAGATATGGACTTAGGGAGATGGTCAAGGTAAGTGATTGGACTCAATGATGTTGAAGGTTTTTTTAGCCTAAACAATGCTCTGGTTTTATGATATATGAGCCATTTTGACATTAATATGGTGGAGGCTAGCTATTTTAGTTAATGTAATTTTCACTGTTCAAATCTTAGTTAAAAAGAGAGCAGTAGCATGCTCATGGATCATTTTTTTTTTTTTTGTCCAGAGTTGAACTTGCTCATCTGTGATCCATATAAAATGGTTTAAAACTTTGTGGTTTTAAAGGGGCTAAAACCATGTGAAGATCACTTTAACAGGAAGTTACAAATTATTGATTAGCCCTGATCGTACTAAATTGATAAGATAAATTTGGTGAGACTCTGGTAATTGCATTTGTTCTTTACATGAGGAATTTAATTCTTCTTAGTTTCTTTTATATACCTCTGGACATTTGTCTTTCCACTGCAGTGTCTAAGGTCCAGATCTCTTGCATAAATATTAAATCAAATTGGGTAGTCACTTCCACTTGAAATGTTCATTTCACATCTGTGGATATTTGTTATGTTGAACTGTGAAAAAAGGGTGCTAATTTTCTCTACAGTTTTATGAGGCAGATTGTCACAGTGCACTGTACGAGTTAAGTAATGCTTTTCTCTGGAGTACTAAGTGCCTGTGGCACCTGATTTCTTTATTGGTGATGGAACTGAGCCTGCTTAGCCATTTATATCCTTGGCAGAGAAAACCTGCTGGCAAAAATAATCTGATCTCATGTGCTTGGTGGTAGTGTGCTGGAAATAGAATACATGTGCGCAACACATGGCAAAAATAGTTATTACATGGTAAAGAATTCTTTCCCATGTGCTTTTGAAAAGAGTGAATCAAAAAGGCATGTAGCAGAGGTACTTAGATATATCTGAATCTATAACATTTTCATCTTAAGACAATTTGCAACAGTCAGTTTCACATCTGCTTTTATGAATGGCATAGAATTGGACATAAGGCAGCTATATATATGTTAATGGTTAATGTTAATTTATATATGTGTTAATTACCACAAATATGAAGAAAAACTTCCAATAATTATAATTTTTTACTCTCTTATCTTGGCCTGCAGCTGACACTGGTTTACTTTAATAATACCTTTTTGTATATTTACTGGAGTAAAAGATTTTTTTTTTTGGTAGCATCTAAATTGAATATGCAGCTCTTGAAAGCTGAAAGGAGAAAAAAGTAACTGAATTTATATAAATGTAGCATGGAATTGCTTCTATGCATGTGTAACATCACCTTTATAATATGTTCATGAAGTGATGCAGGAAAATGTAGAAACCTGTCCATAGTGAAAATTATTTTAATTTTATTACATTTTTTTTAATGTGCAATCTGTGGACATTTGTTTTGAACATTTAAAAATGTATTAAAACATGAAAAAAATATTTAAAAGTAATACAGGTAGTATGAAAACAAAGAAATTCTGAAATTTCTATTTTGATTTTCTCCATGTAAAATTTCTACTGTTTTTCCTAGTTAAGCACTGATTCCATGTTTGTGATTTAATAAATAGAATATATGGGTGCTTCTGTTTATACGTATCATGTTTTGTTGTCTTGCACAAAATTTATGAGAGATGTAAAAGACATGCTGCGATTTCTGGTCAGATCCTGCCTGTTGTAACAAAATGCAGTTCCCCCAAACTTACTTAATGATAAAAAGCTGCATTGATACTGAAGTTGGCTAAGAATGAACTTCTAACACAATTTGAGGTATTAGAAAGCAGGCATTCTTTATTGCAGGTCTGCACACATTCGGAGGATTTTTCCTCTAATTAAATGTGTGTCATGAAACTTTACAACAGGGTATTTGTTCCATCATGATCATACATATTCATTACAGCACACTTCCTAGGTAATACATAAACATCACTTTTCCTAGAACTAATCTGCATGCATCTGTCTCCTACTGGAAGTCCTATTATGATCCTAGAGGGTCGTCCATTGGGATCTCTGGTTGTCGTATTCACTGGGTGCCCCCAATGTTGTAGTGACTTTGCCTTGAGCTTCTCTTAGGTTGTGCGCTGTTGTTTCTTGTTACATAACTTTGTCTCAAAAATCACTTATGTTCCTCATTATCTGTTTATCTGCTAGTTCCAGCTACTAGTTTAGCATCCTGTATGTCTAGTTTTACATTCTTTAATCTAATTTCCTAGTTAGAATTCAAGCTTTATTTTGCAACTTCAAGGAACTGAAAATTTCTGTTCTCTGTTGTCTGTTGGCAGGTAGATAATTAGTTGTCTACAATTTCCCCTTCTTCCAATCGAATGTATGCAGTTCATATTAATAGTGAAGCATCAGAGTTTTGTAGGATGTAAGAAATTTAGATCTAAAATAATATTTTTTTTGTATTTTAAGATTTCCTTGTGATATTCTGGTCACTAGCAGGAACTGACTGAATGCATATGGATGGACATGGTTTTTAAGCAATTGAGCTCTGGGTGCAAATATCACCGATCTGTATAATTTGTTAAACCCCTCCAGATGGCAGGTAATACTCCTGTGTTGGATCTCCTTTTCCTTTTCTTTCTTTCTCTAAAGTAATTTGCTGACAAGTCTTTTAAAAATAGGAGAGATCAAATATCTCTGAAGTATTTTAAAATAACAAGTCCTTAGAAAATAGAATTCAGGTTGCAATATTGGTGCTGAAAATATATTCAATGGATGAGAAATTTTGCTATTTGCAAGCTCTTTGATTTATTTTTTCTGAGTCAGTTTAAAGTCTTTGGGGACACTGGGAGTAAGGGGAAGTACTACTTGTGAACTGCTTAACTTGGTGTACTGACAAATAGAATTGCAGCTGCTGTTTTCATATTTGAGTTTTGTGTGAACAAAGGATAATTAAGAGATGTTCCTGTTCATAGTTCAAATACTTACTTGTCCTTAGTTTCACACAGAAGAATGCATTCTACTGTGTAGAATGGGAAGACTACTGTCCTTGAGTGCTGCCTCAGTGTTAATTTGATCCAGAGATGTTTGTGCAGGAATGCCAGCTGTTTTAATGGTGGTGTGGTTTTTGTTTGTTTGTTTGTGGTTTGTTTTTTTTTTTTTTTTTTTAAAGTCCAAGATTTAAGTTTTAGTCCAAGATTTAAGTCCAAGACTTAGAGTAGCCAAAGCTGAGCTCTGTATCTTTAACCCAGAAAGTACTGCTTCTCCCATTTGGATTTTCTCACAAAAATCCATGTTCTTCTTACCTAGTATAGCTTGAAAAGGTTTCTGGTCAAACTCAGTTTTCACCTCATACAGCCTTTCTAAGGCCATTACTTCAAGTCTTCCTTCAAATTTGTTTGCAGTCTGATGTATGCAGAGAATGGTCATTTTGTAGTTTGGGGGCAACAGAATGCGATTGTTGTTGCAGACATTCTTTACAAGGTTGTCTCTATTTACATGTACTTTATTATTTATTATTTACCATATTCTTTAAATGTTCCACTGTAAGTATCACTTGCTGCTAGCAGCACAGAATTCAGTGTTGTTGAATCATGACCTCTGGGAAATTTATAGCTAATGGTTTATAGCTAATACACCATCATGACTGATACAGATCATTGGAAGAGAAAAAAACCCAAAAACCAAAAGAGATTGTCATGGGTGGAAAGCAAACCTAAACCACAACAGAGATACAGGGTGATGCCTGCAAAATCAAGGGAAGGAATGAAAAGTAGTGAAAAAGAAAAATAATTTAACCCATGTTTTTGTCTGCATTCAAGTGATCTAGCAGTTCAAACCATGTTTTTTCTTAGGGAAAACTCCTCCTTTCCTAAATAGCATTTATGCTAGAATACTGACTTAAGGACTTCTTTAGAAAAAATTCTGACTTTCTCTGCTTTACCACACAGCACACTTCCTTCTTTTCTGTTTACAGCTCATAAAACTGGGTGTGCTGCTAGTAAACTATTTTTCAACTTATTGCTAATCAAAAAAAGATTAACCCATCAGTATCAATTCCTTTTAATATTAAAACCACATATCTGCCATGCTCAGATGTACAGTATATGCAAAATATTTGAGTCAGACATCTGTGATAGTGCTATGAAATGTCTTTTTTTTTTTTTGATTACTGAATTTACTAGAAACCAAAGTGGAACAAACAGGTTGCTGAGAATTTTGGGTGAGTTCATATTTTTTTTGAGTTGGAAGGCTTAGTAGTATTTACTAAGAATATTTGGTCTGAATATTCACTTAAGGTTTGAGAAGAAAGATGAAGAGTCTCACCTCTAACAAGTTTTGGGAATGCTTTCTTGTGAATCAGAAGATAGAAAACTGTGTGTGAATTGTTCTTATAGGGATTAGATGTTAACAGACTTCACTGCAAAGCTGTTGTAATTGATAAAAATGAGGTGTGGTACTACATTAATGCTATTTTTTTCAATGGTGATGTTGTTAGAATAGCCATATATGATTATTCTATTAAGTAAATTAGTTTTAATTTTTTGTTTAAAAGAATAACTTTGGTGCTGATCTCTTCAGAGGATTTTGTTTTGAAAGATGCAGAATTAATAGAAATCACAAGTAGTAATTGCACCATTAGTTTGGAGCTAAATAGTAGGGTAAAAAAACAGCTCTTGTTGTTGTCTATCTTGAACTTTGCTATTCTGTATAAGAAGTCAGTTATGTTTAATGTAGAAGTTCTCCTAGTGAAGGTTAAATTTGAAAATGAAAAGTTGTTTGGGGAAGTTGAAGTTGAGTTTTCAGACTACGATAGTGACTAAAGAAGTACTAAGTACTTGTGTAATGCTTGTTGTGGAAATAACACAGAAATACAAGAGTTATAGGAAAAAGCTTTTTTATTTTTTTAAGAAAATGCTCTGTGTTGAATAATGATTGCAACATACATTGTTTTTTATTAAATGCTGATATTTATCTTTACTATGATGTGAGTTGTAAACTCATTATCTTGCCCTGTAGCTGGGATACTTCGTAAGATATTATTGTAAGCTTGGAGCACACAAATTTGTCACAATTTGATTGTTTTAAAGGCCCATGATCATGGGTTCTAGAAACTTATCAGCTGACCTTCACTTCTACCACCACCATTTCTCTTTCTGGATCTTCTCCATTGATTCTGTTACCCATCTGAGAATCAAAAATTAGCCAGCCTTTGTGCTGGTGGTCCTGATTTGTTAGCCTGACAGAAACCAGTAGAACTGCAACATAATACAGAATCAAAAATAAGGCCCTAATTTACTATTTGGAAACATGTAAGTGTCCTATCCTCATACTTTTCCCACCTGGGAACTAAGCACATGCAGCTGTTTGCTCACACCCTCACCAGTGGAATTAGAGAGTGAATTAGAAGAGTAAAAGGTACAAAACCTATGAACTGAGATAAAGACAGTTTAAGTGGGAAATGAAAGGAAAGGCTGCAGACACAAGAAAAGTGAAACAAAGTATTGACTCACCACTTCCCATTGATGGGCAGGCGTTCAGCCTTTGACGGGCGAGCAGGGCCACATCAAGTGTGACGGTGACTTGGAAAGAAAAATCACTCCAAATGTCCTTCCTTTCTGCCTTCTTCACCACACTGCGATGGAAGATGATCTTCCACCATTGTCCTGAGCATGATGTCACATGGTCTGGAATATCCCCCTGGTCAGTTGTGCTGTCTGTGTTCTATCCCAACCTCTGATGCACCCCTGCTCTCCTCACCAGCATGACAGTACAAAAAGCAGAAAAGGCCATAGCTCTGTGTAAGGCCTGCTCAGCAATAAAAAGAACATCTCTATATTATTGACTCCATGTGCAGCACAAATCCAAAACACAGCCCCATTCCAGCCAAAAAGAAAAAAAAAATAACTTTACCCCAGCCCAGACCAGCCATAACTGGTTATTTCATCTTTCATGGAGGAAACTTCAGGAAGTCCTTTTGTAATAGGAGCTGTAAGAGAACAGGGATTGGGGAGAGACTGGTTGATGGAAGTTTCACAAAGAAAGCTGGTTGGTGTTTGGGAAAAAAATTGACTTTATTTTTAAGAGATGAAGTTTGTATCTTTATAATGATTCTTTTTTTCCACCGCTTCTGCAGCTGAAGATGAATTCAGGAAACATGTGTGAGGTGTAAACTTGTTTTGGTTTTTTTTTTGCTGCTGAAGAGGTTAGCAGGAGGAATATTGTTGTTTGTGTCTAAATTTAGAGGTGGATACACAGGGTGGAAAAAAGAGCCAGCTGACTTTAATCTGTAGCTGATCTGAATTTGCATAGGCATTGGAAGAAGACTGTAGACCCTTTAAATATGAAGTTAGTTGTTTATATTCAGGATGCCTGGATTTTTTTTCACACAGTTGAAACCTGTGTGAAATAGCACCTGGGCCCTTCAGAAAGTCTCAAAATTTAAAAGCTTAAAGGAAAAAAAAATAGGCAACCCTCCCCCCTCTATCCCTGAAGTTGTACCTTCTGAAATATCCTATTTGGGAGAACTGATATAGCAGACAGTGCTTTAAAATATGCTGATCTGCGTGTGAATTATTGCAAGATATGTAAGATAACTTACAGTGGAGCTATAATGCTGCCATTTTACCACGGGGAATGTTTAGGATTGGCATCTTGCCACAGGCTTAAATATATAGGAATTGCAGACATTTTGTTTGTTTTTCACAGTTGGATGGTTCTCAGGAATGTTTCTCTGACACAGAGGGCTTATGTGCAAAAACTGCAGATATCAAGTCATGCTAAGAAATTATTATAGCCAATGTTACCTGGAAGAATATCAATATCCATTTTGGCTTAAAAATCATATATCCACATTTAGGAAACTTCAGGAATATACAGTATACATGAAAAAAAATGGTTTTATTAATTGAAATTACTTTCTTATTTAGGAAATATACATGGTAGCCTTCATGCTAAACTGTTTTTCTGTTAACTAAAATGACTGCAGGAAGCATCTTTCTGATTTTGTTTTGAAATTTAGAATACAGCTTGCTTTTTATATTTGTTATATGTAAATGCATTTTCCTTTGTACTCAGTTCAGGTGGTGTTTGCAAAGATTTATGTCTGTACAGGTGTGCAACAGGATTGATGGTTGGTCTTTACTAAAGCAAATGGCTACAACTGGAAGTAGATTGTTACTCTTTAATTATGAAAGGTGCTTTCTCCTAAGTTATGAAAGGTGCTTTAATGATATATTGTGAACTAATTTCTTAGATAAAGTGATATTTAACAGGAAATTATGAAAAATAAGTCATAATCTCTTTAGTGTGTTTGTGTAACAGTACCAAAGGCTGAGAGATAACCTAATTAGATAGGCATAGGGCCAAGGTCTGTGTTTTCAGCCAGTGACTGTTTGTTTATAGCTCTTTGCACTTCAGATCCTGATCTTAGTATATTAATTCACTGTTAAAGCTGAATCTCGTGATAGTGCTCTGGTTTTACTTTTTTGGTTCCTTACATGCTGTGTATTCAAATATCTTCCTAATACCCATGAACATATGTACCCTTACTTATATTAATTTCAAATCATTTTGGATCTTTGCAGTTGCTGACTTTCTAAGAATTTTGTGCATCTGGAAAATTGAGTTCCAAATACTTTTATGTAACTTTTGAAGTTCTCTATTCCATTTTATTTAAGCAGTTGCTTAATATTTTGTGGTATATTACTGATTTCTTTACCATTGTGGTTTTTTTTTTTTTCCTACCTTATTGAAATCATTACATGGGGGTTTTTTTGGGTGGGACAGAGTTAATTTTCTTCCTAGTAGCTGTTACAGTGCTCTTGTTTGGATTCAGTGTGAGAATAATGTTGACAACACACGGATGTTTTGGTTGTTCCTAAGTAGTGCTTACCCTAAGCCAAAGGCTTTACAGGTGCACAAGAAGCTGAGAGGGATCACAGCCAGGACAGCTGACCTAGACTGGCCAAAGAGATATTTCCTACCATGGAATGTCATGCCCAGTTTATAAACTGGGGGCATTTGGCTGGGAGCTGCTAATCACTGTTGGGGAACAGGCGAGTGGTGAGCCATTGTACATCATGTGGTTTTTCTCCTTGGTCTTCATTTCTTTCTCTCTTTTTTGTTACATCAGTTGCTATTGTTGCAAATATGAAGATAATTATTCTTATTTTACTCTCATTATTAAATTGTCCTTAACTCTTCCTGATTCTCATTCCCATTCCACTGGTAAGGGAGGTGGAGTGAGTACGTGGCTGTGTGGTGTACTTAGGTGCCAGTTTGGGTTAAACCACAACAGAAATGTACTAAAATGTAGTGATCCAAGTCATGTTTGCCACACAGAACTGGTGATCATGTCTGTTTAACTTCAAGTTAAGAAATAAATGTAAAGGAAAAATTAAGTACGAGAACACGTGAGAGTTTGAAGAAACTTAGAATAAATGTTGTGGGATTCCTTCCTCATTGAAAAGTTTCAAGGTACTTTTCACCATGGGGAAAGTCAATGTGAATCTTAGTTTTCTTACCAATCCTTAAGGAGTTAGAAAACAAAGCAAAAAACAAACAAATAAATAAAGCAAAGAAATAAAACAAATAAATAAAACAAATAAAGAAACAAAAAGTTATGCAAAGACATGTTTTAACATTAATTTTTTACAGATTATTCTCTGAGGAAACGATCTTTTGATATAAATTTTACCTGTTACATGCACATTTCATTTAAAATCTAAATATAAAATCTCAGAGCACAGAAAATGTAGAGTAAGTTGTACTGCTTTGTCAGATCTTCCTTTTCAGTAGCACTCCTGAAAGAAGCTGAAAGAAGCTGATCCTCAGAAGCAAGTAGATATTTTGGTATGCTTTTTCACTTTTTATCCTTAACTTTCAGATCTCTCTCTCTGAAATGATGTTTCATTTCTTAATGTTCTGAGTTAGTGGTATTGAGTTAGAAGTATTGGTAGAGTCAGTTTGAATCTAAAATCTTGAAAATATTTAGGAATGCAGTATATTAGCATACTCAGGATATTCTAAGTTTATTTTGTGTATTCTTTACCTTTTAAACATTTAGATTTGAATATCCATTTTTATTGTGACAAAAGAATTTAAAAATTCCTGTCTTTTAATCTCTTTAATATCCTTTTTATATTTTTGGATGAGTTGTCCATTCACCCTTGGAAAATGGGACAGACTTCCAAAGTGCTCAGTTATGCAGAAATATCTCTAGGATGGAAAAAAACTCAACTGGAGTTTGAAGTGCCAGGTGTCAAGAGTAACAAGAAAAACTCCTGTAGGTATGTTAGTACCAAATGTAAGGTCAAGGAAAATGTAGATCTCCCACTGCATGGGTCTGACAGCTTAATTATGGACAACATGGTAAAGGTAGAAGTATTCCATTTTCTCTTTGCTTGGGAAAGGTCAGCTCCCAAGTCTCTATGCCAAGAAGCAACACCAAAGTTAACAGCAAAACAATGACAGAGCAGGACTGAGTTAAGATCCAGCTGTAGCAGTTGGACACATACATACGCATGAATAGGATTTGGTGGGATGCATCTGAATTGGAAGGTCACTGAAGGCCTAAGTGACTGGAAATAGTCAAATATTATACTCATCTAGAGCAATGAAAAATTGGGAAACTGTAGAGCTGTCAGTCTCACTATATTTTTGGGGGAAGTTGTGGAACAAGTGTTTGTGGAAGTTTTTTCCAAGAATGTGAAAGACAAGAAACAAAATGGCTGGGAAACCCCAGGTCAGATTTACCAAGGTTAAGTTGTGCTTTACCAACATGATGTTTTCTGTGATGAAAACATGTACTCAGTGGATGAAAGAAGAATTACAGATGCTCTGTACCTTGACTTAAACAAGGCACTTGACATGTTCACCCTGGTATTCCTGTAGAGAAATTGGTAATATACAATTTAGACATACAGGCTGTGTAAAGTGTTTCATCTCTAAAGATAAAAGGGCAATGTTATGTTAGTGGCTCAAAGTCTAACTGTTAGTGGTCCTTAGAGTGGAATTCCTTGAAAGTTGATGCTGGGTCTGGTAGTGCTATTCAAATATTTGTAAATACTTTAATGATAGAACTGAACCTGAGCTTGCAGATGACTTCAAAGTGGAAGGAGGGGAAGATGTCTGAGAGGCTGAAAAATTGGACCAACAAGAATTGTGTGTGTTTTAACAAAGATAAATAGGAACTGCATCTGAAATGGAATAAACTTAAGTGGCAGAACAGGCTGAGAACACACTGACTGAGGTACAGCTCTGCTGCAAAGCAGTAGTGCATTCTGGGGGACAGCAAACTTAACATGAGCTAGTAGTAAAATACAGTGTAAAGAAAGTCCAGTGTCATGGACTGCATCAGGAAGAGAGTCATCAGTGGATCAAAGCATGTGCTTACTCTGCTCAGCACTTCATAAGCCAACATAATGTGATTAGAGGGTTGGGGGTTGCTGAGAGGGGAGAGATAACTGGTCTTCCTGTGCCTGGTAGATTTAGAGAAAAATACTCTAAAACAAACAAACAAAACAAAAACAAAAACAAAAAATAGTGTAAGAAGATTAATTAAGAATTAATCATAGGAATAGCTTTCCCAGAGAAATAGTGGAATCTCCTGTGCCAACAGCATTAAAGACTTGGAAGGACCCCGGACAACCTAATCTAGGGCTGTGCATTTGATAGCAGATTGGACCAGGCCACCACTAGAGGTTTTATATGAAAAGATAAAAATAAAATCTCCAGGCTAGACTTGTCTATTATTCTGTCAAATAGGTGGGGTTTTTTTTGTTACTTCGTGGAATGTGTTCCAGAGTGTCAATAGTTATGACACTTCTGCCTGTTTTTGATTGAGCAGCCTGAACTCATTTGTTTTCAGGATTACAGTCAGTAATAGGTCTAATGGTTAGAGATTGATGATCTGAGTATCCCGGGTCTGGCTGAGCTGGAGGTGCAATGGAATTATTACTGGTATGGATACATATATTTTTTGCAAAGCATAAAATGATTTACATGGGCAAGAGATTTCAGTAGTGACTGACTGACATTGTTTAGTACTGTAATTTGTCAAGCATGTAGCTTTGCATGCAGACAAATGTTAGTTGAAACCAAAGTAAAAATCATTAATCTACATGGCAACATTATTATGATCAAATTTAAATTATGCTTTTGTGGATTTTAAGGATATAAATTGTAAGTATATATCAATAGAATAATACTTATGACTTACTACTGTGTTAACAAAGTTCTACTTGTGTTAGACCTGATACTGTCTTTAAATAAATATATTTATTTCATAAAGTATTGTAGTTTTAAAATTGGGAGCTAAGCTGTCCTAAATAGATTTCAGGATGCCAGAGCTTTATTTCTGAAGTTCTTTGAAATTTGGAGAAAAAGAAATGTGGATGAATCTTTCTGGTTTTGAATGTAAGTTGACTATAGTGTTGTCCTCACATATGCATGTACTGCTTCTTCTTGGGGTATTCTTAACCTTGTAGAAGTTTACTCGTGTTCTGCTAATGATTTCTTGGATTTCTTGGAATGGCTTCTCTAGAAGTTGCACACATCTGCTTTTAAGTAAAGATATTTCCATGTACCTTAATGGATTTTTTTTTAGTGGTTATAAATTAATCTAAAATGTATGTCAAAGTTGGCCCATTGCCCTCAGTGTTTTATTTGGTTCAGTATGTGTGGAGAAGGACGAATATTAATTCATAGTCTGCTTAAATGCATTGTATGGGAATAAGATGTGGGTTCATAGGAATTCTTAACATTTTAATCGGTGAGGTAGTGTGTGTTTTGTACTTCTAGCTGAAAGCACTCTAAGTTTCCTTCATAAATTCATTAACCTGTTTGAGTGGATTGGTGGTGCCTTTGTGTTTTGCTGTTTGCAGTGTTCTTAGTTCTTGCTGACAAGATACAAAAGAATTGGATATAGTATGCAAGACAGTATCTTCTGCTACTCCCCAGTGTCACCTCCTTACTGAAATTTTGGTGTGTTGAGAGAACTGGTCGATGTGTGTTTGGTAAGATCAAAGGGCAAGCTCACAATAACACTGCTGCTGAACTAAGAATTTAATGCTTTATTCTACCCCAAATGCCTGTGCACATGTCACTTCCTTTCCTCTTCTCAGACAAAAGACAATTCAAGCACCTTTTAGACACTTGATAGAATAACTTCACTGTTTAATTTTGGTATGCCAGCTTTCTAAAAGACCTACTTTTTAATACAAAGTATTTATTGGATAAAGTTTAATTTTTAAGTATCATATATAAACAATTACATTATGACTTTTTCATTTAGAGATTTTGGGGTGTGTTTTGGAACTCACATAGAACAGTCTGTACAAGAAGATTTCTAGGCATTTATATTATTTGGAAAGTGAGGTTGTTTTCTCCCAAGTTTGCCCTAAACCAGAACAGAGGCTTATAGTTCAAACGTATTTTACAAACACAACACACAGCTTTTCAACTGTATATAAATTCTGATTAGCAAGTTTGTAAAAATTGCCAAATAAGGCAGGAATAATACAGCGTCAGAATAGTCACTGTAAAAGTTGTTTTCCTTTGGTGTGTTCTCTGAGTTAAAAGCCATCCTTGTCATATGTAAGTGTAGGTGGAAAACCTCTGGTGAGTAACAGCAATATCCCTATCTTGCTGGGCTGCCCTTGGCTTTCTCAAATAAACATTTTCTGTGCCATTGTTGTAAAGTGGAAGTCAGGCACATGCTGCAGTAATTCTCTCAACTGACAGTGTATTACAGCCAACCATTAAATAGCCAAATATTTGAAACCACGTGAAAGAGAGTTATTACAACAGCATCTTCGTATTCAGGGGAAGTAAGGTAAAAAAGGCAAACAAACTAACCTTCCTGTTTCCTTCCAGTATTGGAGGAGGGAAATGAGAAAGTGATGGATCAAAATCAAACAGAGATTTTCTTTTGGATTGACCAGCCTCAGTACAAATGTAGGTAGTATTTAAAACAGCATGTGTCTTCCTTACATCGGTTTCAAGACTTGATCTGGAAAGACCAGATCACAGCTGACCACTAAAAGACTGCTGTTTATACTGGTATTTTTCAAACATATCTTTTCATTGGAAGTTGTCAGGAAAGTTCTCTCTTACCTGTTTGCTGTGTAAATTTTGAAGTGATACTTCTGTGAATTAAGTTGGTTCAGGAAGAGTTTATTCACAAGTGGAGAGTACCTGACCAAGTGCTAGTATAGCTGCACGACAAAGTGGTTGATGGTACTGTGTATGTAGTCTTTCACTGTGGCACTTCTCTTTTGTTCTGTGGTAGCAGCTAGTAATTTGAAAAAGGCATTTCACAGTCTTTAAAATGTAGTTTATAAAATGCTGGGAGCAGGGAGGTGAGAATTGGGGAGCATAACTCCTAAAATCACAGCTTCTGTTATTGTTCTGAGTGGATGAAAATCAATTAGTGGGACAAAGAATCGAGATGCCAGGAAGCTTAATATGGAGAAAACAACAATTCATGCTCCAGTACAAACAGGATAGATGTGGGGATGTACATAATTGCAGTATACCATCAAAACTGCAGCAGTTCATTTGCCTCTGCTCCCTGATAGCTTGGGTTTGCCCTTTTCCTTCTCGGGTAGGAGGGCTTAGAGGGTTCTGTGTTCAGTGTAGTGGGAAGGAATGGACCCACAGTAGAGCCCCTGGAGTCTGTGGGGGGTGGATTTGGGGAAGCAGATAGGTCAAACTGTCCACAGATTTCAGCTGTGGCCCATAGAAAAATTGTAGAGCTTTGTTGTGTCAGACTTTTTGTGGTTTGAAAACCTTAGCTACTTTGTTGCTCTCAGCAGTTAAGCAATTACTATTTCCAGCTACTTTGAAGTAGAAAACCTGGGGTGAAGGAGGGGTCTTTGGTTTTAGCAGCTGAGAGAGAACTCTCTGGTTCAACCTGCCATCTCCTTCATGGCTAACTTCAGAAACGTAACCTTTTCTACTTCTGACTTAAGAACAGATTTTAAAGAAATATACGAACAGTTCTTTGCTGTGTGGGTCAGAATTCATCAATAACTCTTTGAGCAGTAGTCGAATCTTGTAACAGGAACAAAAGTGTTAAGTTGGTGGCAGTTCCATCTCCTGTGACCCAGAGGATGCCAAAGCATATGTTCTTTGGGAGTGCAGTGAATGGCTTCTGACTAAAATTCTTCCCTCTGGGAAAGCTTCAGTTACTATTATTATTCTTTGGACAGCTAAAATAGAAAAAGGGCTACCAAAAAGGCTCTTTCCATTTCCTTGACATTTATGATGGGGAAACACTTAAAGAAATGTTAGTTTACAGAAGTTGGTTAAGGCACTAAGATCAGCTATGTACTTGATATTTCTTTACAGTAGTCAATATTGTTAATTTTAAATTAGAAGCTATATTTTAATCCATCCCTAAACAAGGTTTTTGTTAAATATTTAATCAACTTATTTAAATGTCTTCAAGGAAATGTATATTCTAACTGAAGGAGGAAGTCTGCAGTGTATTTTTTATTTTAGAAGAGTTGAGGTTTCTTTTGGTTGAGTCCATTTTTCTATGCATGTGTTCTAGTCTGAATAAATCAAACCCTGAAAATTGCTTTAATCTTATACTGACAGAGGATTTTCTTCACAGTACTGCTAGGTGGTTTTTTTTATAATGCTTTTCAAGGGGATGCCCAGTGAACAGGATTTCAGCGTGTGGAAGTTTTGAGTTAGATTGCACAGCCAAAGAGGTTTTTGTTCATAAAGCATACAGTTTCTTACATAGGCAGTGATTTGAACAGAGTTGAAGAACCTAAATCCAGACTTTAACTGATATCAGGTAAATGATATTTTTTCATTTGCATGCTTGCTGATGTCACTTCTAAAGCAATTTACCATTTAGCTTCTTAAACATGACATTTCAAAAGCTCCTTTTAGCTCCAGAACTCTATACGTAAATGGATTTGTGAAAGTTGCTTGCAGTTTTATATGATTTGGTATTCTATCCAGATTTAGGGATGCAAATTTTGTTTGCTTTTTGGGTTCCCGGCAAGATTTCTTTATGCACTGATTGTGAATTACTAAGGTAGCAGTTGCAATTTTTCTGCAGTGCAGGCTTGACTGTAATAATTCCTGTTCTGTACTGTTTGGTCACCTGGCCTGTCCTACTGTCTCAGTTGGGGCACATTCTAGAAGGCTGTTTGGAAGATTCTGGCAAAGTGCCTAATACTGTAAATTAGGCTTAATATTACTTAGCAGGAAATGCAGCAAATGCAGCCCAGACTGATGCTTCATTGTTTTTATATTGACATAGAAAGAAGGAGAACAGAAGTTATAGTTAAATGAGGAGCTTTGCTATGGCAGAAGTAGAAGGAAAGATGTAGAGCTGCATTATTAGTCATGGTACTTTAAAGCAATAAGTGATTGTCCATCAGAAAACATCAGATTGAGATACTGATTTTCACAGAGCTAGCTTAGTTTAGCATGACGAATAATGCTGACAACACAAGTATATCTAAAACTATGTTTGATGAAGAGGGTCAGGATGGCCTACCATGAGTTAAGTCCAGAGAGTTAAAAGGTGAAATGAAACGTATGACTGCATAATTTAAAATTCCAAGCTGCAGTTTTCACTTAATCTGGGTTCAGTGCATTTTCCTGAATGGATAGTGTTCTCAGGTAGAGAAATATCAACCCTTCTTTTTTTTTTTTTTCATTTTTCTCTTATTGTCTTTAGCCTTTTCAGCCATGCAAAGAGATCAGCTCAATAGGTTCATTTTTACTAAATGGAACAAACACACACTAAGTTGCCTTGTGACTGTTTCACTTCTTTAGAGAATAAATGTGTCTATGCAGGTTTTGCCTTTTTAATGTATTTTTCATCTATAAGAAAGTGGCTGCTATATTTAGCTATAATAATAATAATAATAATAATAATAATAATAATAATATTTTTATTATTGTTAGTTTTCTTTTTTTTAAACACACTCATGAATGAAAATGTCTGCTTTTCCTGTAAGAGAGTTTTTAAAAATACATTTGTGTCCATGTCTAGCTACAGTATGCTTATTAAACAAACTTATTTTTATATGGTCATGAAGAAATAGGTAAACATTTTCAAGATGTGGCTTTTTTGACAAACAAAAATGATGGTATATGTAACTTATTCCAGAATAAACTTAGGTAAATGAGTGGAAAGTGAGTTGAAAAATTTGTCCGCTGTAGCATTTTTCTTTAGATAAATAAAGTCTGCTAATGTAAAACCATGCAACAACATATGTTCTATATGATCTACCAGTAAAAGAATAATAAGAGTAAAGTATAAAAACACATGTTTATCAGACTTTGTGACACAGTTGGGAAAATAAAATAGTATGACAGATGAACTATAAGCATAAATGCTACTGTTCATAAACTGTTTTAACTAAGAGAAAAAGAAATGTCACTGGGAAGAATATACTCAGTGAAAATCTAGTTATGGATAATTTCTTTTTTGTTTGTTTTGGGATTTTTGTTTTGTTTTTGTCTTTCCTTGATAAATAGTTCATGTTTTCCTTGAAATCTGTGGAAAATTTATATTACCAATTTAAACTCCTTGTTTAGAAGTAGACTTAAATTTTTATAAATGATGAAATATTTTACTTTTGAAAATGTAACTAAGTTTCTGTTTACAGTTTGATAACATACATATACGTATATGAAATGTCACTTACAGGTGCTGACCTTAAGGAAAGGGCAAAAATGCACTCAAGTGAAGTTAGTTCTTTTGTCTCCAGAGCAAGAGCAACTATTAATGAATTGGGTAAGTAACCTCTCCCTTGAAAAATGTTATTGTAGCTTTCACCTGAGAATGTTAGATCAGAGGAGTGGCATAAACACGCGTAGTTAATTCTTGACAGGTAGTAGAGTATCTGTAACTGTGTAGTATCATATCACAGATGTTGAATTTGAAAGAACCCATAAAGATTATTGAGTATATTGATAAACATGAATCATGGTGCATTTATTCTTTTAAAATGCTTCAAGTTGAGCTGGACTTTTAAAAAGAATGCTAGAAAAGCTATATCTCAACTGAAATAGAGGTGATTTGCCCTACTGTTTTCATAAAGGATGGATTGATAACATCCAAGTGCTTTAGAATTCAGTTTTTACTATTGCATTCTTGGGATTTGTAGAATTAGTACAGTCCATTACATTTTAGAAACATGTTAAACATCAGCTGCTAATTGAAATTTAGCTACCAAGGTCTTTTAAAATTTGTTTAATATATTGTAGTGTAGTAAAAGTTGTTAATAGTTTTGGATTTTAATCAACTTGTACCAATTTTTAAGGATAGTAATTTCTCTCTACATTTTACTTTAGGAATTCACCATCAAGTAACTATATTTCTACATCTCTGCTGCTCAGTTTAAATATAATTGCTTTTCAACAGGTTGTTGCCAATACAATCTGCTGAAAAGAGAAGTGTAGTGTTCCAAGTTTTAAGGAATTAATTTTCTACATTTAAGTTCTATATAGAACATATTTTGTCACTTGAAATTTGGCACACAACTCTGAGGAATAAATAATTACTTGGAAAATTTATTCAGATGCATTTCCTTAAAAACTATGTCACATTTTGGTTTGGAATGTTATGAATGGATAGCCGGGGTTTTTTTAGGTAAATGACAACCTGCTGAAGAATGAAACTTTGATTAGGTAAATTATGGAGATACTTATGTCCTGAAATGACTGTCATGTCTTTGAAGTGAAATAGGCACACATGGCTGTTTAAATAAGTGAAATCTGTAAAATGCCTAGAAGTGATTAGATCATTAATTTCCTGCAGCTGATACTGTATGTCATGCTAGTACTTGTCCTTTTATTGGAATGCCAAGCAAGTGGCAACAAGTTGTTCCATTCATTTTCTTTGTAAGAATTTTGGGAGGTTTTCTTACCATTAAGTAATAATTTTTGAGCCTTCCTTAGCTTGAAGTTACTGGAAATACTAGCTGCTATTAGTGTTTAAATATTAGCAACTGGTTTCAAGATTTTCCTATGATTAGTAAATACTTATATTTAATAAATTATTTTCAAATTTTTAAGTGAGAAAATTTCTAAAGTCTGAAGAAATATTTGGATTTGGAATTCTTCTCTGAATGACTGGAAAATGTTCAGTTACTTGATGCTTTGTTTTGCCTCAGGGTTGAAAAAAAAAACTTGGAGAAAAATGTTTGATTGCTTTCATCTTTATTAAGGTTTTTGTGAGAATATTTAACTACTGAATATGTGAGCAAATTTTCAGTGTTATCTAAAGGACTTACAGTGAATTACTTGCCTCAGTCAGTTTCACTAGACCATTCTCAGAGCCCCATCCAGCCTGGCCTTGAATGCTTCCAGGAATGGGGCATCCACAGCTTCTCTGGGAAACCTGTTCCAGTGCCTCACCAGCCTTACAGTAAAGAATTTCTTCCTAAAACCTACTCTCTTCAGTTTGAATCCATTCATCTTGTCCTGTTGCTACAGACTCTTGTAAAAAGTCCCTCTCCATCTTTCTTCTAGGCTCCCTTCAGGTACTGGAAGGCTGCAATTATGTCGCTCCAAAGCCTTCTCTTTCCCAGGCTGGGCAGTCCCAATTCTGTCACCCTTTCATCATAGGAGAGGTGCTCCATCCCTCTGATCAGCTTGGTATTATAAACAACTCAAAACCTGGGTGTGAATGAGTAAATAAAATTCACTTAGAACCCATTAAAATTACAAAACACAGGAGGGAACAGCACTGGGAGCGTGATGGGACTCCTTCTGCCCACCTGAGGCTCCGCTCACAAAACGGCATTTCCGTCTTTTATACACTGAGATTGTATTGACGTCATTAATATTCATGAGTAGTTCTTATTTGTCCTTCCAGCACCTCCCCCAGTCTGTAGCTTTGCCCATACACTTGGTTCCTCCCAAAGCCTGTCAGTCAGTCCTTCCCTTTATTTCATGGGTGGAGCCCTTCTCGTATCCTGAGTAGTAGCGCCATGTTACCCTGCCAGGCCTCCTAGCAACAAGTCCCCCACTCTCTTGACAGGTCTTACAAGGGGCAAATATTCTCCCTCCTTAATATGTTTTTACAGCCCTGTCAGCTAGAGTTGCCAGGCAGTAACCACAAAAGGGGAGGGGAAGATCGAAGGGAGACCAGAAAAGGGTCCAAAACCCTACTGGAACAACAAAAGTACGTGTCAAAAGAACTGTAAATCCCAGCAGAACTTCTCCCCCCCATACTCAACAACTCCTCATTTGCATGAGCCAATCACCACACCTTATTCATAACACTGGTGTCCCTCCTCTGGGCTCACTGTAGAGCACACTCAAACCAGCAGGTCAGTGTCCATCCTGTGATGAGGACCCTAGAGCTGAATGCATTACCCCAGGTGGGGGTCTCATTGTGCCACTCTCAACATAAGGAAATGGTAGACAATATCAAAAATGTATATATAGGAGGTTAGATTGGTTGGGTGCATAAGATGTCCCATTGTGTGATGCTCTAATGAATAGAAGTGAATATTAATTTTACAGCAAGTCAGAGGTTCTTAGGTTTTTGTTTTTATTCTTCTAAAGAGGTGATCTGACGTTACAAAATGTAATCTATGTAGAAGTATAGGGACATTGTATTTGCATTTGCTCACTGCAATTAATCTATATATTGAAAATAATAATGGTCTCTTTCTTGCCCAGCAACAAGTGGGCTGTGAGATAGTTAAGAGGGGAAACAATTTTCAAATTAATATTTACCACTGCAGAATGTTATGTAGCTAGGGAACAATATTTCCAATCTCCTATTTTGTTCTTTTTTCTATCCGAGTTTAATACTATAATCTCATTTAAAATGTATTCTACTTCTTGCTTTTCAGAACTAGGTCATGTTTTGATAGTCGCATTTGTATACAGATGTGTGACCTAGTAAGGAGTTATGTCTTTTTAACTATGTTTTAAGAAAGAAGACCATTAAGTTACCTTTGCAGATGAAATACAGTAAAGGTAAATTATGTCTTGAACAACTAGATAAACTTAGCTTTTCAGAATTTACATCCTTTGGTTTTCTTTAGTTTCTGTCAATGTCATTAAATTTAAAATCCTTACACTGCCTGTTTTGTAAAAAGCTGTAGTATCATTTTGGATGCAGAAGGGATTTTTCTGGAAATTAAAAGCATACTGCACTTATTTATATGGGAATAATTTATAACTTCTTGCTAAATTTGGGTGAAGAAGTAAGACTGCAGTAAATATGACTTTGTTTATAAATAAATGCTTAAAAAAAGAGCTGAAAAAATTGAACAAAGCCATTAGTTGCGGCACTTAGAGCTTTAAGCTGGGGAGGGGGAAAGGAAAACAACCTCTATTTTTAGCAGGAGTTGCTTTTGCTAAAATTATACCAGAATTGTGGAGGTTTGTTTGGGGTTTGGGTTTGTGTGTCTGGGGTTTTAGTACTTTTTTCTTTGTTGTTTTTTTTTTAATAGTAGGAATTATAGGACAACTTGTCCATTACTATATTCTGCCTTGAAGCACTTCGTTACTGATGTAAGGCTGTCTTTACCCTCAGGAAATTGGGAGAGAAAAGCCTTAATAGATCTCTTGTAACTATGCACAGCAAGACAGGCCTGACTAAATTGAGTAAAATGACAGTGATTTCCAGAAGCCTTTTTTTTTCTTGAGGATTTGAGGGGAGGGGAGGAAAAAAATCCCATCATTGTGCATCAGATCTTCAATATATATTTTATAGTATGCCTCCTATTAAATCCATGTTGTTCTTTGTACTGGCTGTGGGGTCAGGGCTGTGGTAGTGTGTATATGTTACCTTCTGGGATTTCAGTTGCAAAACAGACGGAGGCTATGTGTGGAGCTGAATGCAATAATCACACTCATCAATAAAAACACCGAATTTAATACAAATAAAAATTGAAGCTGTAGAAAGAATTTCAATTCAGCAAATATATGTAATTACTCAAATTGACATTTGGCTCCAACCTCTATTAAGTGAGGAACACCACTGATTAGCAAAGCTTTTCCAAAGAATGTAGGCATAAGTGCCCAAGTCCTATAAACAGGGAATAAAAATTGGAGACTGAACTTTCTTGGTTACTTCTTAAAATTAACGTGTGGTCAGGTTTGTTTTTTATTTCACATTTGGAGACAAAACACCTTACTCATGGCATGATGGAACCTAGATCTGAACTAAGTTGAGTGAATTTTTTAAATAAAATACTAAGGGTACTTGTTTTCTGTTGGTCTTGTTGCATTATAACAAAACTTACAGGTCTTTGTTGAAAACTTTTGATTAATTTTGGTGCATAAGGTGTGATACAACTTTAATAGGTGCTGATATTTAGTTTATACATAATTCTATCAGATATGTTAGTTTTAACATACTCCATTTTGAATGAGATCATCGAGAATGAAAGCACCTTGTGATCAGTTGCTTGCATTCATGTTTTTTTATTTTATTCAGAGCAGATACAGTTCTATATTTACAATTTTTTTTTTCATTCTTTAGTATTTTTTCTGTCCTTCTGGCTTTCAATCATCGCCAAAATTTGCCGAAAAGAGCACACTTGTTAATCTTCAGACAAACATCTTATTTTCAAAAAAGTTTCTAGTTTGACTATTGAAGATTGCGCATACATGCATTTTTTGTGCTGCGTTATATGCTATGGTTTCATTTTGGGTGAAAGCTGTCAAACAGTGATTTCAGAGGTCCCAAGAATGGTATCAAGATTATAAAAAATTTCAGTTGATTGCTGGTCTGCTAACTGCTACCCCACCTTCCCATTGTGAAGGCTTTTAAATAAGCAAGAATACCATTGATGAGCTTGGTGCTGTGCCTTGTTTTTCTGTTCGAATCTATGAGGCTTCTTTAGAGCTTTGGTTAGCATTTTAAACCCTGGTTTAGTAGTGAACACTCAAGACTTACCAAATTTACCAAATCCATCTCTGTTTGCAGGAAATAGATCGGGCCATCAAAAATGGAGTACTCTAGTTTGCAAATCCTTTGATAAGAACTGTGGATTTCTCTCTTAGGGGAGATTGATACAGGCTATGAGTTGCATTTACTGGGAAACTGAATGACATTTCAGATAGTTATCGATTTTGAAAAAGGACAAATTATAGAGCAGAGTCATGCTTAACATCCTGCCTCAGGCATGATGGTCTTTCTGTGTTGCTGACACTGTGAAATGTAGATTTTAGCACAGTATTTCTCTTGCTGTCTTGTGATGTTGCCTGTTTGATTAAGTGTACAGCCTTACAGTCCCTGAGTGCCAGCATTCTGAGTGTTTTGCTAGGATCTTGGTTGTTTTCCAATGGTAGATTTATTTCTTCTCTTGATATTGAATTAATTTAAGATAGCCTTTGACTGAGTGTTGTCTGATCCTGGTGCTGCTGTACAGCTGTTAGAAAAATCAACATAACCACAGCAGTAGTTTAGTTTTTCTTCTGGTAGTTATTCCTAATGTTGTTCTGGAGGACAAGAGGCTATGCTCTGGACATGGCTCTTTAACTTTCCTTCCACAAAGGTAACTGTACCAGAAGTAGGATGCTACTCCCTCAGATGGTTTATTGAGGTCAGCATAGCCAGTTTGCACTGTGTTAAAACAGGTCTCCAGTATCACTTGCTGTCTAGGGGTTCCATTCCCTCTCCAGGGAGCCACATGTTTGATGTGTTGCTAACACCATCATTTCCTCGCTCTGTTGAGGTTTGAAATTGCATGTTTCAATCGCTGAATGGGAAAGAAATTTTGTTAGCTCTTTGCTTTGCCTGTCTTGGTCTCTGGCTCTGTTCCTTGAACAAATTGGTATTCAAAGGGGAGCAACTCCTTATGTGGTACTGAAAGCATAAAGTTTCTTTTCTACAGAAGAAATCCTAATATCACTGATTGGGCCAAGCACGAAGCTTTGACTTCAGGATTGTCAAGTCTTGTAGTGAATGCACCTTTTGCCTAGGTAGGCACTGGCTTGATGATATTACTAAGCTAGTGTAAAAAAAAAAAATGCTGTGAAATGTTAGGGAGTATTTCTTTGTAGTGTTCTGTGAATGAACTGGCTTGAAACTATTACTTGGTAAGTTAAGCTAATTTAGAATTAAAATATTTTAGCACTAGACTGGGGAATGTATTGTGTCAAACAAGAGTGCTAGTAATAATAGAGTATGTGTTATCTTCATACTGTAAATCAGACAAGTAGAAAATGAAAAAAACTGAAAACCATGTCTAATTTGATTCTCCTAACAACCAGAGATTATATTAGAGACTATAGTTGTTTGTGTATATTATATAGAGACTATTATAGAGAGACTTGTTTGCTCTTTAAGAGAGGGAAAAAAACTTGCATAGAAGTAGAATGTAAAAATGTAACTGAATTCATTTAATTCGTTTGTGTTTCATTAATTCACTGCTTGATTATGTGATGAGCTGTTTTTGTGTGAGTAATAAGTTCTTAAATGTACTTAGTAAGAGTAAAAAATACAAGAAGTAATTTTCACTTTCTTTTATCCAAAGCCTTCATTCATTTGCACAGAAAGTGGAATCTGTCATCTAGTTTTATTTCATTATTGTCATATGGAGGGCAGAATAAGACTTCCAAGACAGAACATTAGTAAATATGAGGAAACTGAAGAATCTGTTTATCAGACTGAGAGATGATTGAAATAGCCAAATGATTTCCTATAGTACAAGAAAATCATGGAAGAGTTGGATACAGAAAACAGAAGCTGAAGGGTTTAATTAAACCACCTCTTTCATTCCCATTAGTTTCCCAGTTCCTGTTTCTATTATCAACAATGTAGAACACACTGTCTCTTACTTGTACCAAATAAAGTCCAATAAATTTATAAAATTAAAGTACCAAATAGAAAATTTTAAAATAAAGAATATAGTATTCTTTTATTAAAGTTGAACTTTTTTTTCAATTCAAAAATTCATTGTTTCTATGTCATATATAAGAGTGAATGATTAATAGAAGAAATTGGGAAATTAATAGGCTTGATGAGGTGCTTTAGCCTCTGTAAAAAAAAATTGAAGAAAAACTTCATTCATACCTTTTGCTTAATAATCAGCTGTAATGTGCAGTAACCATTTTCATTAAAAAGCAAATTTTCTTTACAAATACTAAAAATATATATTTTTATGCAGCTCTTTACTGTTATTGATTATGTTCCTGAACTTTGAAGGTATTAAAGCAAAGACTGTAATGTTCAAGTCTATCAACAGTTGTACTCTATTAAGCTTCTTATCTAAAGCACAGGAATTAGAGGGTACCTAAAAGCCTTTCACAGTTGTAACTAGCAAATGTATGGCACAGAATTCTGTATTCAGACTTTAAAGTGTGGTGGTTTTTGCAGATGAATATATTTTTGAAACATATGGAGATATAGAAATTACTTGAATAATTACTTTGTCATTATTTTTGCACTTATGAGAGGTAAAGCTTTGTAACATTTAATTACTTGCCTTGTGCAAAAATGGTTTGACCAGTCTTCTTTACCCTGAAGTTCATGTAGGAAGATTTGACAGTCTCTCACAACCACTTTCAAATGTTGCTGCATACGCTCGTTGGTTTTCTTAGTGTCACAGACAAAGTCATTGCCAAGGTTGTATGCCATCACAATGTTGTTCTTCAGGAAAAGGTCCCCAAAAATGAAATCAAGATACAGTGCCATGTTGTAATAATTTTTCTGATTTCCTGTGACATAAATGTTAAATGTAATTTTGTGATCATAATGCTCCTAGTATAAGGAATATTGCAGTTATCAGAACTGCACGTGGACTGCCTCTACCTACCACTCAACAGGCATAGCTTATGCCCTTTATACCCCACTCTTTTTTTAAGTTAAAAGGTCTTAGTTTTTATAATCAAGAGCCACATCACCAAGAGACATCACGAATCTGAGTAATGAAGATGTGGAAGAGAAATTTATTCTGAGTTACAAAATAAGAATATTTAGGTGTAAACTTAATTATTTTAAAGACAAAGTAAAAATCCATTTTGAGTTATTATGCAAACTGGGATGTAGTTTCAAATAATCAGTACTGCTGATTTGAAATTCCTATTTATGTCTCTGACCTTTTGAAAATTCTTCTATAACTTGTAACCAGACAACTTCGACATTTTGGGTTCTTAAAGAAACTCTGTAAAGTAACAGATCTCAAACTTTTCAATGCTGTTGTAGGAATCAGCCCAGAGACTTGCAGTATTGTATGGGTTTAAGCTATTTTTTGTTGAAATATGCACTAAACATAAATGGCATGTAAATAAGTGCATTGCTTTGTAATAACAGGACTGAAATTTGTAATTCTTTATTTGACATTCTCACTCTTAAGATATGACTCTTTTTCCTGTTTCTTGCTTTCCTAATGGGTGACCTTGAATCATGGAATCTATCTACACAGATGCACTTAGTGGTATTTAAACATTTTGGGGGCATGTGATGATTCTTTTTATTAATTTGAAGTCTTCCTTGTTACTACATTTAAATAAATGTACTAAGAAATGGGGAGGGAGCTTTCTTATCTGTAGATTAAAATTTGTCCTTGGAGAGGTTCTGGAACAAAAGTGAAAACTGAACTACTACTGGGCACACAAGGGACAAGAGAGTCATAAGGTGTTGTCATAAAGTGTAGTCAGAGGAGGGAAATGTTGCTTAACCAGTTTGACAATCAATGATGAAATGAGTAGTTTGTTAGATGAAAAACAGGCAGTGGATATTGTCTACCCTGACTTCACTAAGGCTTTTGACAGTACCAACTGACAGTTGTAAAATTTTTGTAGAGTAACTGGTCAGTATGGACTGGATGAAATGGCAGTGAAATGGATCAAAAATTGTTTACATGAATGAGTCCAGACTCATCAGCATGCTGTGCATCAGCAGCATGAAGGCCCCTAGCCAGTGTGTATCCCAGGGGCAGCGCCGAGTTTGGTCCTGTTCAACATCTTCAATGGTCTGGATCATGGGATAGAGTGTAGTCTCAACAAGTTTGCTGATGATGTAAAATCATAAGGAATGGGCTGTGCTACCATTCAGTGGGAAGTCAGCAAGCTGGAGAAATAGACTAACCTTTGTAGAACCTCAGTAAGTTCTACAAAGGAAAATGCAAACAACCTCATGCACCAGGTACATGATGAGGGTACTAATAGGAAAAGCAGCAGCACAAAAAAAACCCTGCAGGTTTGGGTGGGTCAGCAAGTTGAATGTGAGATAGCACTGTGCCCTTATGGCAAGGAAGGACAGTGGTATCCTGGGCTGCATTAGGGTGAGTGTTGCCAGGAGTTGAGGGAGGTGATCCTTTCGCTCTCATCAGCACAGGTGAGGCCACTGGTGGAGTACTATGGCCAGTTCTAGGCTCCTCAGTAAAAGACAGAGCTACTGGAAACTCCAGTGAAAGGCTCCGAAGGTGATGAATGCTCCAGAGCATCTCTTTGGTGAGAAAATGTTGAGCAAGCTAAGACTAGAGAAGAGAAGGCTCACAAGGTGATCTCAGCAATATATGAGGGTGTTAGGAAACAAAGCTAGGCTATCTCTGGTGGTCTCTAGTGACAGGACCAGAGGCAATGGGCACAAACTGGAACAGAAGAGATTCTTCCTCAGCATCTGGGAGTCCTTATTCACTGTGAAGGCGACTGAGCACTGATACAGGTTACCCAGGAGGTTGTGGAGTCTCCCTCCTTAGAGATCCTCAAAGCCACCTGGACATGACCTTGAGCAACCTGTTCAAGGTGATGCTGGTTGAGCAGACAGGCTGGACAAGGTGAACCCCAGAAGTCTCTTTCAGCCTCAACCATTCTGTGATTTGAGGGTTTCCCATGTGCTGCAGACATATGTAGGCAGATATTTGCCATGCTTTTCTTAATTTGCTAGAATTAAATAACAAATTGTGGAACTGTTAATCTCTTCTGCAATTTACAACATACTTTCCTCTAGTAATCCCTGTAATACTGACAGTATGCAGGATATTTTTATACAATTCATCCTCCTGGCTTTATGTTTTATGAAATCCATTATTCAAAAGGAAAAATGACTTGCTGGAAATGTCCCCTGAAGTTGCTTGTCCTAGTAAACTGTTCACTAATCAACTTTATTTGATTAGTGAAATAATAATAATAGTCAAATAATAATAATAGTCAAATAATAAAAAATGCACATGTGGAATAAATAGCTTGGTGAATCTTTGTTCTGTGGCAATTCAGTTGTGCTGTTATTTAGAACTGAATTCTATAGCTAATTCTGTCTTGGATGGGTGCTCACAGTTTTTGAGGCAACTAGAGTATGCTCACTACTTCCTTTTCAGTTTCATTCTGGGAAAAAAGAATTCTTCTGTTCATAATTAAAGACAAGTCAGGGTTTTGAATCTGGTAGGTACTAGAAGTAGTGACAAGCTTTTGGTTTATATCTGAAAAGCTGTCCTTTCTGAAGGTTGGTTGCCAGAGCTCACTGAATTAAGATGAGAAAGGAACAATAAGGACCATTTTTGAACATTGTCCGGGTATAGGACAACACAGGAATAGCAAGGGAAGTTAAGGTGACTATCTTTCAGTTTAATGTTTTGTATCAAATGCATAAAAAGGCAGGCTTTAAACTGAGGCTTCATTTGAATGTTTGTAGATACCAAATTCTGCTATAATTAGTTGAATTGAAAATATTTGCTGTGATCTGTAAAAAGTACTTTAAAAATAGAAGTTAATTATATCTAAGGGTCTGTATAGGATTTTTGCATTGTTAGGGCTTGAGTGGGCTTTCATGGAATTTTCTGATTCATGGGAGTCATGAAGTGTTACTGCAGTAACAATGAAGACCTTTTACTTTTAGAGAAACTGAATTCTGTGTCTACTGGATTTTAGTTCTTTAATGATGACTCCTTCATCTTAGCTAAAGGAAGGGAGTACTGCAGGTATTCTTCAGGTTGATTGTAACAGCTGCCAAGCTACAAACAGGTGATTCTCATACACTTCATTGGCGCTTGAATAGTCTAAATCTCAAAATCTCGTATCTAGCTCAGGAATGGTTTTTTTCCGTTTATATGAGTATGTGGTACAGTTGCTTACAGAAAATCTTACATGTATAAATTTGTTTAGCAAGCAAGGAGAACACTCCAAGGAGGTTGGTCTTATTGAATTTCATATATTCTGAATTTGTAATTCTTTTTCCTGAGTGTTAAATATTTTAGGTTAATCAGTTTGGACAACTTCATGCAGGTTGACCAGGAACATAGATCACAAAGTCTGGTATTCTGGATAACTGTATTATTCTTCCTCTGCCTGTTTCAGGAGCTCATACTAGGGAATCAGTATTAGTAATAGGTCGTCCTTTGAGTAATTGGACACCAGCTGAAGAAAATGTTTTTTTGCCTGTTATGTGAAATCTACTCTATATAATGTTTTATAAAAGCAAGACTACTTTTATGTGTAAATTGTTGCTGTTTTGGTTTTACCATTCTTCATATTTCCTTCTTCCTTACTAACTGTGGAAAGTAGGTTTTTCCTTGTTGATCAGGCCATTTATTTTTTGTCAATAATGAGAAACTGAGGTTGTGCAGGAATAAAAAAAGGTTGCTTGGTAGTGACTAAGAAAGTGTCACATATAATCCTCCCAGCTATTATCTTACGTATCTGTAATTTTATAAGAACTTTCTTAATAAACTAGTCAGAAGACTAAATAGTAATTTGTGATTCAGGTCAGTGGAATCCAGGCAGTTTCTGCTTTCCATTTGGGGAATGTCAGTATCCACAATAGTATGAATCAGCCGTGTGGGCATTATGGCACACATCTGAGAAAATATTTAGTGGTCAAGTCCTCCAGAATAGGGGCTTATATTCATATGCTGGCCTGTTGTTTGTCATATCATGGTCTCTAAGCAGAAATGAAATCCCTTGTTAGTCACCAGCACTAGACATCATGTGGAAAGTCACTTGAAGATGAAATAACAATTACCTGCCTCAGAACAATTGTGATTCTTTGAAATTACCTCCAACACATTACATGTGTTTTTATGTGCTTTATTGCAAAGTGCTCCCCTTGTGACATTCTGTAGTCATGGCAAAATTGTGGGAGTAGGGTTTACTTCTTTATTCTTTCAGTACATCTTTCAGTAATGAAGAGTCACAGGAAAGGAGGAGGTATCCCAAGACTACAAGATGCTGCCAGTCTGCCTAATCTAAAGCTACATGTGAAATGTCTGTTTATCAGGGATGTATTCCTGAAGTTGAGCTGAAGGTTCACAGTTACTGCAGAGTAGGACGCAGGTCCATCTTTTTTTATTGCTATATGACATATTTTCTATTTTGTTTGAGCTGTTTATGGGTTTAGTTTAGCTAGGTAATGTTACTAAGTTTATTTTCCCTTGTTGAAGTTACTCAGTTTACCTGTTGGTCACTCCACCTGTATCATGTCTTGAATGGCCACTAAACATCCTTTTTTACAGGTTTTGTCAGCTTCTGTGCTAATAGATTCTTCCTCAAACAACTTAATACATAAAATTTATTTTGGTCTGCTTGTTCACATTTGTCTTCTCTTCAGCTAGAAGTCACTGCTTCTGTGGTCTTGAATATAGGGACATGTTTTTGTCTTATTTCTGGCTCTGTTGGTGACATAACATAAACTGAATTGGACCCTTCTATTTCTTTACTTAGAACCTTACTTTTCTGTAATATAATTAAACATTGATGTTACATTAGGATGTGACTACTGGCATTTGCTTGGGATGTGTTTTATGTTCTATTCTACAGAATAGAACTGTATTTTCAGAATAAGCCGCATGTTTGACATTAGAATAGGTGTGTGAAGTAATCCTTTCTGAATTAATTGTGTGAACTACCTTATTATTTAGTGTCCTTCATATTCCACACTTTGGTGTACTATGGTAACTCAGTGAAATTCTCTAACTAAAGTTTAATGCTGTTCATTACTTAGTCTTTTTTAACCCTTTCTAACAACATTAGTCTTTATATATACATGATCTACTCATGTCTGTGTTGTACTCTCTCATTTCGTTTGGCTAATCTATTTCTTTAATATATAAACTCATTTTTTATTTCAAATCCGCAGCTCATGATTGTACCCTGATAAACCTGTATCACATCTAGAATTTAGAATTTATGAGTAGTAGTGCAACAATTGCCTGAAATTTATATCTTCTTATTTGAACTGTAACAAAAATATGGAATGTTAATGTATAAAACCATTAGGCCTCTTGACAAAGCTTTAAATATTTTTTTTATCACTCACAGCAAATGAACCTTGTCATGTAGAATCATTGTGGAGATTGACCTGTCTCTATGTGTAATTTTTTGTTCCTAAAATTTGAGTACATACAACTCAATCAAGCCTACAGGGCATTATTTGTCAAACATCATCTCTGTTTTTGTTATGGGCTCAACAGTTTTGGCAGTTGTACATTAAAATCATGCAGATAAATGTGATCAGGTGTTTCTTATGCTACAAAATACTAATTCTCCAAGAAGCTTTACCCTTGTAAACAAGTTCTAGTAGCCTAGAAACTCAGTTTACTGAGTGATTACAAGTGATTACTAGCTTTCTTCTGTGCTACTTTTTCTGATGCTTCACAAGAACATGTTAAAAGGATTAATTTGTTAAATTCATTTAATAGATACACACAAGGCTATTAGAGGGAATTTGTCTTTTACCTTTCATTCACTGTCAACTCTTATGTCAGGTGATCCTTTCAAGTTAATGTCCTTGGGAAGTGATGATTCTAACATACACTATCAAACTGCTTTTTATCCCCTTAAATTATGATTTTTTGATTATTTTATGATAGGAGTACTGGCTGTAATTCTTGAAACCAAGCTGTTTTATAATACTTATTTTGTAACTTCCATTTCCATGTGTAATAGTCTACTTGAATTGCACCATAGCTAATTCCAGAAGTTGCTTATCTTAGGATGGTATTCTGCCTTGAAGTACTGCAGAAGCCATGCAAACAGTGCTCAAGACACTGTTTGCTAGTCTCTGATAAATGGAACATTCATACAGGCAGTAACTGCTGGAAACTGCAGTTAACAATGACCCTGCCTTCATGTTCAGGCAAACTATTTTTTATTTACCCCTGGCAAAAGCATATTTCTTTAAGAGAAAGGCTAGCTGTGTCAGCTAGCAAAATTGCAAGACTGTTTGGCAAATTGGTTGTGTTGACAGGGTTATAAGTTTCTGTCAGCAACCGGGCCCTGCTGGAAATGAGAGTTGCTTTTCCACATAACTAAGAAGAAGTAAGTAGAGAAAGAGCAGATTTTTCTACTGTTCTTCTGTCTCCTATGCCTTCTGTGGCAGATGGCAGGTATAATGGATACCTTGAGCTCTTTTAAGTCACTGAAAGAGTTCTTGAAAATAGTAATCAGTAGCCTCTTTTGGCACTGAAATTGATTCAGATAATCACTATTAATCATGATCTAAACCAGCAACCCAGGGCCTTTGTTTTAAAGTATCTGTTAGAATCTTGACAAGCATTGCTAAGTTTTTTGTCCTTTTTTTAAAGACGATTGGATTTTCATTAGTTGTGAATCATAAAAGCAGGTCAATTTGCAGCAAAAATAACCTTTGTTTAATTATGCATTTGTTTCTTACGCAGTGAGAGACTACAGGCTTGCAGTATGATAACTGTCATGCTGATGTATACCAATATTTAATTGATTCTTTTGTTAAATGAAGTTATCTGAAGTTTATTTGTCAGACAGGAAAAAGGTAAGCTAGGTAGCACAATTTCTAAATTCAGAACTAGCTAGTTCACTAGGAAGAGTTATAACAAATACATTAAATTAATATTTTTTGTCATATTACCCTTCTAGATTTGAAAAGAAAATAAGTATTTTTAAGTCTTTCATGCATAATTTTCATTTATATGTTGACAGAAGAGTTTTTTCTCTTCTGTTTCTGGCTAAGACTGAATTAACTGGTCACTGAATTCAATTAGCTGAAATATTAAAACAAAGAAAATATTTTTTTTAACATATGCAGAAACAGCTGTTGCTGTTAAGAGCTGGTTTAACATTTCAACAAGCTGTACACCCAAGTGTCCAGCTAATGAATTACTTCTGGCTTTCTTTGAAACTTTAATAGCGACAATGTATTACTGATCTACTGTTTGAGTATATTTTAAAATACATAGGTTGTGGTAACTTACACTAACTATAATTAAAGCTGTAATATACAAGTTTATTTCTAAAATGAAAATGCATTTTTCATCAAACTTGGAGTGGTGAGGAGGGATGAAGAGAACTCAAATTTGCAGAAGGTGAAAAGCAGTATTTTAAGCTGATTGTTCAAATGAATTTCTCATGTCAGAGCACTGATGATAAATTACATACAAACCATGCCATGGTTTGACAGGCCTCTGCAGCCCTGCTACCTGTCACGTGTGCTGGCAGTATGTGCATCTGTTTGTCAAACTTAAGACTTTCCCACCTGTGTTAAGCTGTTAGCTGCTGCTTTACAGGAGAAAAGGGGGAATAATGGTGGCCACTATTACCAGTGGTGGTCTGGGAATGTCAAGACAGAGAGCTTCTAGCTGTGAAAGCATCACAGGCATGTCATGCATACATGCACCTCTATTTCACCGGGGACTGTTTGTATAACTGCTTTGTCTAGCTCTGCTACCTGTGTTCCAGAAGTTTACTTTTCAGATTTTTTGTCAAAAGTGAGCAGAAGCCGGAGAAAGATGTGGAAACCTATTCAGGCACAGAGGGACAGGGAGAGTAATTTTTTTTTGCCAACGTGTTGCTGATCAATTTTTAGTCACTGTATTTTATGAAACTTTTTTCCCATACTATGACTGTAAGATGAGCAAAATGTAATGAAATCACATTCCAGAGTGTTCTTTATGAGGTTGGTGTTAATTGATATTTTCTTTTTCAGCTAATCTGCCTGTACCTACTATTGCTGCAATAGATGGAACTGCCTTAGGTGGTGGCCTAGAACTTGCATTAGCCTGTGATATACGGGTGGCAGGTAGGTCTGAATGCTGCCATGGAATATAGCAGATAGTAGTGTTATAACTGGCTTGACTAATCCGTCTGTCAGTGAGAATCTTAGAGAACTTACTTTGTATTTGGCACTGTTTATAACCCGTTATTTCAAAGGACTTCAGCAGAAACCTGTGTAAGTACTTGCTAGTGTTGTATTTAAAACAACCTTGTTAGCTTGACTGGTTTTGTTTTTTTAATTCTTCTGACCCTAATTTTATCAATACTTTTTTTTTTTTTTTTTTGATTCTTGTGCATTTGAAGTGCTCTAGATGGAGACACGATTTTATCTAAACCGGGTGCAGGGAAAGAAAAAAAGTTGCTAGTGAGTGTATTATTACATAAGAAATTAAATTATAAAAGTGATGACAATTCTTGAAAATAGGAGCTAATAAGGTATCAGAACTGTAAAGCAAATTGATGGAAAGTAAATGGAAACTTGGTCCTGAGCAATTGCCAGTAACTTAGGATTTGTAAAGTTATTTGACCTTAGAGAATATTCTGTCACCTAAAGAATTCAAATAATCAGATACAGAGTTGTACCCCATTCTAAGATGTTAAGCAATAACAGCAGTTTTCTTTTATTACTTTCCATTTGGAAGCAAGTCTCTGTTACTCACTGTAATTGCTTAGTTGCAATGTGAAAATTAATAAAGTACTGTATTTGCCTTGATGGAAGTAGTTGGATCTTTCACTAAAAGCAGATCAGTTGAATCTATTTGAAGCTTTTTTAATAAACAAATGCTTTAAAAAGTGATTCATTGTTCTTTTTGAAGAAAATGTAATGTACTATCAAACTTCTAGGTCATCATTAGTTATTTTTGGGTAGATTTTTTCCCCTCCACATTATAATAAGAACTCCTTTACGTTCTATTTTTTAGCATCTTCTGCTAAAATGGGCCTCGTTGAAACAAAGCTGGCGATCATTCCAGGTGCAGGTATGTGTGTTTTGCTTTTGTTATCACAGATAACTAAATAACATATGTACTTAGTATTAGATTTTGAATTGTTTATGGATTTCTGCTTATTTTTATATTTCTGTTAAGTATTATAGCATGTGTTACAGCATATTGCTTGTATTATTTACCAAAATTAATTTAAAAGTGTTTTTCTTATTTTCAGCAATGGTCACTTGTATATTACGTTTTTAAACAAAGTCTTCATTAACTAAGTCAACATTGAGTGATTCTGTAAATGACATTTAATATGTTGATCTGAAGGCTGAATAATTTTGCTAAGGGTCAAGCAAGGAAGAAGGATTAGCTGTCAGTGTAAAAAAATAATTATTTGAATTAAGATTCACTTTTACATAACATTTGGTACTTTAGGATTCAAAGTCTGTTTTCAAGCTACTTGTGTATGGGTTGTAAAGAGTTGAAGAACTGAAAGTATAGCTGTGGATAAATCTGTTACCTTGCCAAGATTTTTTGAGTCAAAAATTTCTTTTATATTTGGAAGGCCAGTTGACCTGCTTCTTGTAGACTCAAGGTGAATGAAAGTTACATAATAAATAGTTTTCAAGGAGTTGTTACAAACCTTTTGTTTTTATTTTTTGTATAAATCATTGCTACTTGAATTAAGATATTTCCTGCTCTGGGAAAAGGGCAATAACTGGGAAAAAAGTGCATCCCTGTGATTTCTGGCCTTAATTTCTGGGAGTTCTTGGAAACTTTATAGTGTTTCTTTGTTCCAGTTTTCTTTCTAATGGGTGGAACCTTTTCTGAAAGCACTTCATCCAATTCTAATGGATACCATTGCAGGTCACATTAAAAAAACAGTAAAAACAACCATAATGGGTGTAGTGGTATGAACTTTGTGTATAAAACCGTCCCATCCTATGACTAATCTGGACAATTATTGTACAATTTCAATTGCTATATTATTTTGATTATTGTTGAGATGTGATTTCAATCAACGCTTCCTGTGGTCAGAACTACATTTTACATAAGGAAAGCAGTTATGATTAATGTCTGGTTTCTTTTTAGTGGTGGATAAAGATAATAATGCAGATGATTTTAAAGATGTATTTACTGGTAGTGGTGTTGCCATGAAATAATATGCCTTGGCAATAAGTCCCAGTGAAGAAAAAGACAGAAATTCTTGTTGTTGGTCTTTATTGTCAGTTTTTGTTCATTGTCCTCCCACTCCCTCCTTTCCTAAGTAATTCGGTAGGACTGTACTGGAAACATACTCTGCAGTTCAATAAATTCAGCTCAAATTCTCCATATATTCTCTGTATTCAACTGTTTTAGGCTGTCTCATTTCCTTGTCTTCAGTTAATTATAGATGTTTCAAATTTATGTGCTCCTACCTTAAAATGCCAGTTAACTGACTCATTATAAGTTTCATTCAGAATATTTTACTGCTACTCGAAGACTGAGGTTAGAATTTTTTTTTTTTAATTTTTTTTCTCCTCATCCTAAAATACTGATTCAGGTGTATGTCTTCAGCTCCTTGGAAATGTGACAGATTTAATCTTGTTACATTGACTTTTCAGCTTACAACATTTGGGGGAATGTTCAGTGATGAATTCTTTTCCCTATTCATATCAGCCTTTCTGACAACTATTTTTGTTGAGCATATTTGAGCTAATCACAACTTCTTCCTGATCAGACTTTGTTTGCACCAGTTCTGTTGAGCAATGACAGTGTTTCAGCCCTTTTTGCTTCTTGTCGTCCAAATAGTAACTGATTGTGCCTTTTGTCATCAGAAAGTGAAGAGTGAGTGAAAGAATTTTGCATATGTCATTTAGGCAGAGAAGCCAGATCTACACACTTGAACCATAGGCTCCATGGATTAATGGAATATTTTCCAAGAGTGTTTATTTCAAGCTGCACTGAGCCAAAACAGAACTGCTGAGTGGAGCTGAAAAGTGAACTGTTGCTCTTAAGAAGCCTACATCGATTTCTGCTGCTATCTAGTACACCTGAAGTCTGCTGGCAAACTGAGTTGCTTCTTTGAACTATGTCCTTGTACCATGGCAAGCTACTGTTTTTATTCTGCTCTGTTATCTACCAGGAGTATGTGATAGACATAAAATTTTAACTCGGGTGATAATTAATGTGAGTGTTTGAGGCTATATGGGAAGCATATTTATACTGTGAGGGTTTGCTTTTTTAAAACCCTGAAATTTGTAATCAAAGAGCTGTGTTTGAAGATTGTTACTGGAATTTAGTAGCATTAAAATAGAGATCTAGAACATATCAGCTGTTGTGTTTTGGACCTTGTTGTATATTACGGTTTATTCCATTTTTAATGAAATGTAGTTATCAAAAGACACATTGAGGTACTGTCTGTTGACCAACCAGTTTTAACACAGATTTCCCAGGTGCAAGAAATTTTTCTTTTGAATATACACAGATGTACTGCAACTTTCTGAAGTTTGAGCAGCAAACCAAAATGAATTGTTCTTTCTAAGTCTGCTGAGGGTCTTGACTAAGTAGGCATTTATAGAGTATGCTGTATTGTCGCAGGTTGAATCTCCTCAGAAAATTCATCCACGGCAGACAAAATAGCAAGACCAAGTGGGATAACAGCAGTGTCTGCTTTTATACAATAGCTATGTTCACAGACCTGCTGTTTGTGTTGTGAGGGAGCAGGATTATTCTTCTACACTTGGAAAGCTAACCTCAGTTTTCCACACTGTGGAAAAAGCTTAAACTGCCAGAATGTGAACTAGGAAAAGTAGAAAAACTTCCTGTTTTTCCTCTTGAGTACATCCCACTTTCTAATAAGGAAGGCATGATTCAAAGAACTAGTGGAAAAGTATAGCAGAGAAAGCTTGGCAACTTGGTGATGGGAAAGTTACCTGAGAATGAATATTGATGATTTTCGTTTTTTAAGGAGAGTCTGCCAATCATCATTGCACAAGTGATCTTATGCCAATACAAAAACACATGTGTTATAGAATCATTTGGGTTGGAAAAGACCTTTTAGCTCATGAAGTCCAACTGTCAAATAAGCAGTTGCCAAGTTCACCACTAAGCCATGTGGCTAATTTCCACATCTACACCACTCAAGTTACTCAACCACTTCCCTGGACAGCCTGTTCCAGTGCTTGACAACCCTTCAGTGAAGAAATTTTTCCTGATATCTAGTGTAAACCTCCCTTGGTACAACTTGAAGCATTTGTTACTTAGTAAAAGAGACTGACCCCAACCTCCTTTCAGGTACTTTTAGAGAGCAATAAGGTCTCCCTTGAGCCTCATTTTCTCCAGGCTTAACAATCCTCAGCAGTTCCTCACAAGACTCGTGTTCCCTTCATTGGCTCTATTGTCCTTCTCTTGACATGCTCCAGCACCTTAACGTTTTTTCTGTAGGGATCCAGAACAGGACACATGATTCAAGGTGTGGCCTCACCAGTGCCAAGTTCAGGGGGGCAATCACTGCTCTAGTCCTGCTGGCCACACTGTTGCTGATACAGACCAGGATGCCATTGGCCTTCCTGGCTGCCTGGGCACAGCTGGCTCATGTTCAGGGCTGTCAACCAGCAGCCTATGTCCTTTCCTGTCAGGCAGCTTTCCAGCCACTCTGCTTCAAGCCTGAAGCATTGCAAGGGGTTGTCTCCCAAGTGTTTTTTCTTTTTTTATGGAGTTCCAGCAAAACTTTCTGTTCGGTCAGGCTGGTCTTCTTTCCCATTGACTCTTCTTCTGCCACACAGGAATGGTCTGCCTTTAGGATTTTCTTCTTGAAGAATGTCCAGCCTTCCTGAAAGCCTTAGTCCTTCTGGACTACCTCCCAAGGGACTCTATCAACTAGTCTCATAAACAAGCAAAAGTCTCTCCTCCGGAAGTCTGAGGTGGCAGTTCTGCTGACCCCCTTCCTTACTGCTCTGAGAACTGAAAACTATAATTTCATGGTTGCCGGTACCCTAGATGGCCTCCGAGGAACATATCATCCTTCTCTGTTCGTAAATAGCAATAGGGCACCTGGCCTCTTGGCTCACTCACCAATTAGGTCAGGAAATTATCTTCCACGTAGTCCAGGAGTCTCTTAGACTGTTTCTTCTGTGCTGTGTTGTACTTCAGAGTGTGTATGGATCTGTTTATCCCCTCTCTTCCTCAGATTTCTTCACTGTGAACTCAGTGTCTGATAGCCTGTTGTGGTATAATTTGTGGTTTACAGGGTAGACATTGCAAAAACAAACAGTCCCTAGAATTTTATTAAAAGTAGGTAGCCAGATGAAGAGAAAAGTTTATTGGCCTCAGATGAAAAGGTTTCAGGACGAACTAACCTGTTCTTCAGCACGAAAGAAAGGGCACAGGAGGAAGTTGTTGTGTATGTCTTAGCTGTGGATAATGTTTCAGTTCAGAATACTCATCACAGTAGACAGCAATGAGTTTGTATGAGACAGGATTTCATGAGAAACCAGACTTTTTAAGGAGGTGCTTGTTATCAGGTCAGAGTAAATTCTCAAAGCTATTCATTGCTAAAAGGAGTTACCATTTTTTGATTTCTTAGTTAAAAAGCTGTTTAAACAACTTTTTTTCTGTGTAAACCTGTGCTTGTACAGAACTTAAAATAGAGTGGGCAGAATCTTCTTACACATGAAAATTGTGTTCATTCTCTTTGTTTTGTTTCCCAAACTGACATTAAAAAAAGTGCAAATATCTGTCATTAATTGAATGTAGTTTTTCATGTCTCTTATCGTGCAAGTGAAGTGTTTTTCAGGGACAGCTTTCTCCTCAGCCAAAAACTGTCTTTTGGAGCACTTTTTTGTTAAAGTCCTTTGTTTTTCTGCTTTGCAACTTTTTAAAACTGTCTCAATTTGTGATGTAATTTGGTTGTTTATCTCTAGATTCTCACAGTGGATATCATACTAAACATGCAACTGATAGATGATGCCTTTCTGGTAGATCTGCTTTTATTTGTTAGTATTGTATTTATACACCACTCAATATTAGATCTGTTGTGAGAAGATAAAAGTGCTTGTAAAGAACATACGTAAACTTCCTACTCTGTTAATAGAATGAGATACTAGTTTCACAAGGGGAAGTATTCTGTGATAGCAGGAAGTATAAAAGACAGGCATATATATAAAAAATAATTTGCGTTTTCTTTATGCAATTTATTTCCACAAAAGATTTAGGTGTAAGCTAGAGGTATTGGAATACATCAACAATCAGGTTTCCACAAAAAAACAAAACAAAACAAAACAAACTAACAACCAAAACAAAACAAAAAAAACCAAAAAAACCCTCCCAAAAAACCACCAAAAACAAAACAAACAACAAAAAACAAAACAAAAAAAACAAACAAAAACCAACCAACCAAACAAAAAAACCCAAAAAACCAAAAACTACCTTCACTGAAATTAATACACTTGTGTAAGCAGGTAATTTGACCTTGCTAGATAAAAAACTGGATATTGGCCTACATACTTACAGCTGTCACTCTTTTTTTTTTGTTTGTTGTGCTTCTAAAGGCATTTTAATTAGTAAAGCTTTGTTCATTTCATCATAATTTTGCCTTTATTCTTCTATGCTCCTCACAGAAATCCCACTACTTCATTATCAAGGTGTCCTCCACTGTTTAATATTAAAATAGCATGTAGCCCTGGGATCGGGCTTTCCTTGAGAGCATTCAGTTGAAAAGCATATTTTATGAAGAAGACTTTTTTTTTTAAAAGGAAGAAGACTTTTTTTTTTTAAAGGAAGGAAACAAAAAGAAACTCTGTTAACTCTCTAAGAAAGTCTTTGTAAATAAGCTATTTAAATATTCTTTCTACATCTAAAAGTTGCTTTGAACCCTGTTTTCCAAAGGTGAAACTGAAGCTTCAAGCTTTAGGAGACTGGACTAGTTTTGTCTTTAAAATATAGAACAAGGGAGAGATTAAATTACAGCATTTCTGTGTTCTCCCCTTACTTTGGTAACAATATTGTTTTGACTGTTTTTCTAGACTTTAAATTGCATTTGGAGAAATTATAGTGCTTGCAGATTCGAAGACTATAAAATAAGAGATAGGAACACTGAAATACTAGGGTTTTTTGCGTAGGAAGAAAACCAGTGTAAGACTGAAAAGTAAATTTAGGTAATCATAGTACATTTTCCTTATCTATGAAAGTATTAATTCTTTGCTTTTAAAATCATCCTTATGGTCTCTGTTGCAGTGCTTACTTTAAAGCTAAAAAACATTTTCTATTTTGGATGAGAAAGTTGTCAAGGGAATTTCCGCATGTGAAAAACTCACACAGAATGTGTTCTTGCTAACAGCAGTAGTTGTCCAATTCAGCCAAGTGTAAAGGTTAAATTGAATGTCAGACATTTCAGGTTGAAATCCAATGCACATTACAATGGACTGCTAGGATATTCTTTAGATTTCTATATTTCAGTTTCATGGGTAATAGGAATAGCATTTGATAAATGCTGAAAAAATTGAAGTGTTGCTATTTGTGGTAATGTCTGAGGTAGGACTTGAAAGCTTCTGCACGTTTAATGTAATTTTTGTGCGTATAGGTGCTTCTTGATGGTACATCATCACAAATTTTAGAATGAAAGATCTGCTTAATTTGTATAACTTTATACATCTTACCTAGGTAATACTGTACTTTTCTTGTTCATCTTTATTCCTCACTAGCCTATTCTTTTCTTCTCCTTTGATTTTTTCATATAGTGTCCCAAGTTTTTACATACACTTTTTTTTTTTCATTACGTAAGGAAACCTGTATAAGAGTCTTTTTAAATTTCTAAAGTTCAGCTCATAGTCCTGTGACAATTGACTGACTGATGGGGAAAAAAAAAACCCAAAGTGAAGAGTTAGCTGTGAGTCTGGAGGTTTTTTTTCAGTTAGTCTATAATGGCTTTTGTGAATTCTATTACTTCTCCTGTTTATCTCCATCCTATGTCAGAGTTTTAATACTGTAAAGTACACAAATCAAATACTAGTAGAAGACAGTTTAAAATATCCTCCTGAATCAACATCTTCGGCATTTCATCAATACAGTGCTTAAGATTTTATTTATTGTGGAACAATCAAGAAAATGCATTTTCGTTTTCTTGACTTAAAATTAAGAAAAGATTTTAATTTTTTTTACAGTTGTCTAATAGTGACTTTTGAGCATTTAACAATTCTATTATGATTTGATAGAGTAAAAAATCCTAAATTAGTTACTCTAACACCATCTATCTATTTTTCTTCAGTTGTCTGAAGCCTCAATACCTCTAGTTACATCTTAATATTTTTAATGTTTGTTTCATGAGTTGTATTTAACAAATGGCCTGAAATAAGAAACTGCCAATTGCATAGAAAAGGGGTGTCTTAACATCCATGTTTTCCTCAAAGTAATTAAACATAATATATAGAATGTTTCTGGATGGGGGGAAAATTTGCTCTGCTTCTGTAAGTTAAAGAGAACTATGGTTCTTACAGTTTCCTTTTCTTAAGTAAAAGTAAGCTGATTGTCATCAAGTGACTCATTTTCTCCCTTGCTTTTTGGTCAGTTGTAAGGGTGATGTTGAAGCAAAACTGCAAAATGTCTTGCAATACTAATACTGCAAAAGCTCCATACGTGAAACTAATGTTTCACAAATTATATATACAAATTTTCTTCACTTTTATAAATAGAATGGTCCCCAATACTGTTTTGTATACAGCAAAAGAGATCATAGAATTCTGTCATCCAAACTCTCCCCTGTACCTTCATGAAGCAGGTATCTCCAATACTTAAGTTTGCAAAGGGATCCTCAGAGTAACCTTTTCCCCTTGTCTGCTAGGCATAGAACACCTTCCAAATCTGTACTAAAAACTCAGCTAGTACTTCCTACAGATAGAGGAGGTATCCAAGTCTCTCGTGTGTCCCAGATGACTGCAATTGCAAAGAATAGTATTTGAAATGTCAAGTTCAGTGTAAGAAGTTGACCACTTCTGACATTCTGCTGTTTTGCTAGCAGAGATTGTGGAACATTTCTTCCTGACCTAACTTCGGAGATGTCTTGTTTACAAAGCAGAATTAACAGTCAGGCATTTGAGAAATTTCAGTATCTTAAGTTACAGCACTGCATGGGCAACATACTGTGTTTAGTTAAGGTTTTTCCTCTGATTCTGCACAGGAAGAAGGAAGTAAAACAAGGACAAAAGCCCCAGAAGCCAAGCTGAACATTAGAGGAAGTGCCAGAGCAGAGACAGGGAATTTTCTTGATCTTGGAAAGCAGAGCATGAAAGTTTTGAGATTGGTATGATAATACCAATGGAGAAATCAAACTTTACCAGCAAACACTGATTGAATGTTCTTTAGATTTTGGCATGTCTTGGGACAATAAAACCACTGTTCTTTATATCAAGATTGAATTTTGGAGTACTTTTTCTACTAAAATTTGTTGTTACAACCTGAGCAATGTTACCAATTACTTTCCCAATTATCATGGGTATATAAGAAACCTTTCATGATTTGGAAAATAGTTTTGTGAGATTCATGGATTGCTCATTTTTGAATGACAGCCAGAAAAATGAAAAAAAATGCAACGAGTTACTTGTTTTCTTCCATCCTCCTTAAATAATGTAGACTGAAGCCTCATTGAGGTACCTTTTCACTGAGCATGGGTTGTACTATCACATTTGTATCTTTTCCAGACCATCTCTGTACTGCGGGGAGCTACACAGTGAAGCTTTGAAAAGAAAGCAAACCCCAACTTTGCTTTTGCAGCTTTGCTTTTCTCACCACATATTTAGCATAGTACGACACTGAATAGAAATTATGGTCTAGGCCAACTGTAACAATATGAATGAAATTCACAGTAGGTTTCATACCATAGGTGCAAAGTAGGTTATATTCACTTGGGGTGTTCAAGTGAAGAGGACACAGAAAGAGTCAAGTAAATAGTGAAAAGAATGATCTAAGATGCTGCTAGGTAAGGAAACTTCATATTTTTTCAAAGCCAGTTAAAATAGAAAGATTACCTATGTACAGACTTGCACATAATCAGTTAAATGAGTTTTATATTGACTCATATGCATCTATCAGAGTTCATGAATGCCTTTGATGAAATAATTTTCCCCTTGCATAAAGGTTGGACTGAATTTTAAAACTTCTACAAAGGCTACAACCAGAACGTGGTGTCTTTCTCAAACTCTCTTGTCCACTGAAAATCATAATAGAAACTTCTGATGGCACACTTTCATGTGTAGTTTTTTTTATTATTTTCTCTCAATATCTTATTTCTAAGCTTATGCAAAAACAAGAGGAAGACCAAGTAATAATAGCTGGTGTTTCTGGTGAAAAATGGGGCATGAGAAAAATAAAAATTTGCTGGATATGGAAAACAGAATTGCATTGTATTTTCTATTAAAATTTGTGGTTTGGTTGTTTTTGTCTCTTTAACACAAAAAAAGCATTTTGGAATAAATATTGGAAAAATTAAGGACTTGACTCCTTCTGGTAGCCTAGAGGCTAAAACAAATATCTTTAGCTTAGATTTCTAGGCTCAGCCTCTTCCATAGTCAGCATTTCTGAATTTTAAGGTTCTCTAGCTTTTCTGAAATTATTAATCTTAAAGAATCAATGAAGAATGAAGATGAAATGCATAAGCAACTCAGTCTGGGTTTGGAATTTATTTTCTAAAACCTTGAAGTGGTGAGGGGAAAAGTCTAATTTTACCTTTTAATATAGAATCAAGCAGAAATATATTAGTACCAAATTACCAGAATATATGCATGAAGAACGTACCAGGGCAATGGAATACAGCAAAATAAAAGAAGTGAGGAGGATTATTCATCTAGGTAATTTTGGAAGACTTAGTGCCTATCCTGTCTCTCTGCATTGACAGCCCTAGAAACATAGACTCCTTATTTTAGTTCTTGGTTTGTTGCTAAATGAGATGTGTAAAAAGGGTGATAAAAATACTCTTTGTAGTGTTAAGCTTGTTAATCTGCACCATGATAGATACAATTTAGTACAAGATGGTGAAGATGGGACATTGGATGCAAACCTATGTAGCTGATTCTAGTACATTTCACTTGGTCATTTTCATTAGTCCGGTAAAAGTGGTGACCAAATATGTGTGGCTTAAAGTGACTCAGCTTCTGAGGTGCATCCCTCTGTCCACATGCCTGTCCTTTATTATTCTTAAGTCTAAAGTTGACAGCACCTAGTTACGATACTGCCACAGCCTGTATGCATAGTTGGGATGCTAGTCTACAAAGACATTGTGCATAGGCACAGAGACAGAAGGTGTAGGAGAGAAAAAAGTGTGAAAAATATGCACACTAATCACGGGTTACTTGACAGATAAATTGGGTTGGAGATACAAACATGAGGACTTAGAAAATTTTTAATAACTGAGGAGGAAGAAATAAGATGTAAAAAACTTTTCTATTGATAATCTTACATGAATAGTTTATTATGAAGAAAGTAATTAGTATGGGGTTCATTCTGTTTATTTTTTCCCCAGATACTGTCACAGCATTTTTGAAATTTAAGTGATGGGTATGTCCTTCCATAGTAATCAGTATTCATTACATTATTTACTCAAAATTTCCATTGACACAAGTGTTTGCCGCAGTAAAGCTTGCAAAAGCTATGATCTTCCTCTAGGATTTTTTCAGTAGCCATGAATCCAGAGGGAATCCAGAGGATAAAAGAAAACCCAACATTTTGAGGAGATTAAATGATCAGGGATTTTTTCAGCCTTTTAAATTCTAGACCTCTTGTGTAAGTCATTGCGCAAGTGACCCTCACTGCGCCTAGCACACACAGAACAATTGTGGTTTTGTCATTGGCATGTGTTAGTAAGGACTTGTGAGGAGGGATTGCTGGGTGAAGTTAATTGCATTGCATTACTTATGTCATGTTCAAGTCTGACTTATGAAAGAATGTTCTGGGACTTTTACCAGTGCTGTAATAGTTTTCTTACAGTATTTCTGTTTACCTTCTGCACTTTGCTGGATTAGTGAATGGAAAGCAATTTACAGAAAGCAACAGGCTTTGGAAAGATGAAAAGAAGATGAAGTATCTTTACTTTGTGTTGTTGTTAAGATTCCCCTCTTCAAAATGTCTTCATCTCAATATAGATGTTACTGGAGGCGAAGGATTGGGAGTGGGGCTCTGGTGGACCAGCTGGAGTGTATAAATGGGGGCTAGTATAGACGCAACAATACTTGGTAAGTTCCTAAAAATTATGTTGACAGCTGTTGAGCTCATCTATACTCAGTGTGTTTTTTGAAGAGAAGCCAAGGAATTTTTAATCAAGGAAGATTACTGAGCAGATTACTGTGTGCTTAAAAATAGACTTACTTTTATTAGTAAAACTTTTTGTTTAAGCCTGAAGTGTTACATTTTTCACTGAAAATGCAAAAGCTGTTTTGATTTAAAACAGTATTAAATTATTATGAATGAGATGGAAAGAGATAATGAGATGGAAAGAAGATAATATTTATTCTGTTTAATCGAAATTTTGTATAGGAATGTCAGCATGAGTAATACAAATGCATTTTAACTTTAGAATTTAATGGTTCTCAGACTGACATTTCAAGGGAGAGAGGATTTTCAGTGAGTTGTTAGATTGGAATATATCTGATTTAAAGAAAATTCTTCATGGAATGTGTTTGTGTGAAGTTATTTTGGTAATCTGCTCTCTTAGGACCAATTGCTAGTCTTTTCCCACACTAATGAAACTAGGTCACTAGTTTTTGGCACTCATCCAAGTTGTGAGATTTATTTGGTGTTCAAGCACACTGTCTAGAAATAGTGATGCAATGTCAGCAAGGCCACTTTTCATTTCATGAACATCATTTTCAGTGCCCTGGAATTAATTTATTCACTGACCTGTTAATAACTGCAATCTGTCACTGGCTTAACAGAGGCTGAGGAAGTGTCTGGATATAGTCATGGTCACCCTACCAGGTGATCAGTTACAGGACTGCTGTTCTGTGTAACATTTTTAGTTTTGATCATGCAGAAGAGTCTGACTGTTAATAAAAACAAACCAGCAACTTAATCAAAAGGAAAATACATGTAATTAGTAAATACTGGGGAGAGAACTGATTGAAGTGGTGGTTTTACCCCACATTAAATGACAGTGTATCTGAGAACTATTCTGGTTACCTTTGAAAAAGTACAGAAAATCAGCATCTGTAGATGATATATAATTCTTTAGAAAAGCACATTATTATAGTGTTGTCAAATAAAAAGAAGCTTAGTAATTTGAATTTGTTGGTGTTTCGGGTTTGTTCTCATCTGCAGCTCTACAATGTTTTTGTTGAAATCAGGATTGTCTTTTGCCACAGGCACGACAGGCAGTCACTTGTGGCAGTGGGTTGCTCTGCAGAGCAAAATAACTGTTAGCCCTTCTCTACCTCACATGAGCCAGAGCCCTGGAGAGACAAGCTTGATGCTGCCATTGGGGGAGAAGGATTCAATGGTCAGAAAATCATTCTCACTGACAGTGACACAGCTGGCTAGCAATTCCTAGCAGTGCTGCTGCTATCTTCAATTTTTCTGTTTCTGCTGTAGAGAAGGGTCAGACCTAGCTCTACAGAGATCCCTGCCCTCTCTGTGTGTGTCCCAGCTCTGAGCCTTTTACCTTGCTTTAGATCTGAATATTTCTCCTGTTCCTCATTTACCATTCCCATTGGTACAAGCAGCACAGCATCCTGGCCCTTAATCCACCATCTTGAAAAATTAAGTTTTGCTTATAGTAGTAAGATAGCTCTGATTAAAATATCAGGCATCATCACTGCAAGTAGTAAACCGTACAGCTGGGTATAAGTGGGAACAGGCTTTTCTAGACTTGTGCAAAATCGGTCTTTGGGCACAGATTAAAGCTTAATAATGAAAGCTTTTATGGGCTTTTTTTTTATTTTTTTGTTTCTTTGCTTTGTTTTTGTAATGGGAGGGTTGTGGTTTTAAGGGATTTTGAGGTGTTAAATTTGAGATATTGAGATATTAAAGTTGTGATGGAACTTGCAGCAGGGCATAGTGCTGATCTGCTGTCATTGCCATTGCAAGCATGGAAAGAGTTGCCATTTTTTGTTCTCAGGTTTCATAATCAGTAGTGGGGTGTTTTGAGTTCTGCTTTTCAGATGAAACTTGTAGCCTGAACGTCCATGGCTGAGTAATGGTAGTTGAAAACATGTCCTTTCTTCATAGTGCCCTGGAAAGGTGGTGTAAGTGAATAGATATTTTTATTTCTAATCTGAATTTCTCCGAGTCTTGCTTAAATGTCTTAATGGCATTTGGGGATGGAAAAGCACTAGAGATCTTTTTTAACAGTAACTTTTATGTTAAAATGAAAATGAATCTTTAAAAATTCCAACTTCATACGGTATACCTGAACTCTGTAGAGAGGCCAAACATCTTGTTGTTACATCCACTGAAGTATTATCCTACACCTCTGTAGTGCTGGAAGAGAATTTATGAAATCCGATTTGAAGGCTAGTTGTTTTTCTGGAATTTAATAGGTAATGCATTTTCTTAATTAAAGAAATGGCAAAATGGGGCAAAAAATAGCAGCTTTCTCACTGACTCTTGCTAAAACCAGTATTTGCAATGGAGTCTTGTATAAAGGGGTGCTGCATACTCTTCTGTTTTGTGATATTTATCTTATCAGACTGCTAACTATGTGATTTCCTTGCATGGAAGAAAGAAAGGTCTGGCTGCTTTGCATAATATCCAGTCATGTAGTGTATGGAATGCTAGCAAATTTTGATGACTTGGTCCAATGCATCTTTTGATGTCTCCTTTGTTTTCAGATTCTTTCAAGTGACAGTAAATTAAGCTATTCTCTATTCTCTGCATCTGCTGACTGCTCCCCAAAGTTTTTGTAATAAAAAAGAGTAAAAACAAAGTAAATTGTTAGTGATTCATTTTCTAATGTGATAAAACATAAAACAAAAACTGGAGATGAATGATGTGAAAGAACATTCTGATCTAGTAAATCACGTAGATGCAGGACATACTTATTTGTTTTTTCATGCTAAGTAGATCAAATGAAAGTGATTTGGGTACGTCTTCCTGTGTTTGAGACCTGTGTTTTTCTTAAAAACATACCAATGAAATATTTTTGGTTGTATTATTTTTAAAATTATTTTTAGGAAAATTATTTTGGTAGTTTATAGTGTTGTTATACTATTACATTATTAATACATGGTGTGGTCATGATTCGCATGATTGGTTTTTTTATGTTTCCTCAAGAAGGAGAGGAATATAGTAATGTTTGATGGCTTTCTAAATTTGCAGTTTTGTTTTGGAATGTTGAAGCTGGCATGTCTGGAAGATCCCTCAGCCTGAATCACTAGTTCACCTGTATTGTAAGATACGTAAAATAGAGCAGTTTAATAATCTAAACATATGTATGAATTTTGTTCTTGAAAATATCAGTATGCTAAGGGTTGGTTGGTTTTTTTTGTCAGTACTGTGACAGAATTTTTTTCATTTTGCTGAGCTTGGCATCTCCTTTATTGACTGTTTCAAATGTGTTTCTATGACACTTTTGCCAAATGTTTGCATTTACCAAGAACATAAACTAAGTGCAGTTTTCCTCTTCTGTCATGAGGTCACTTTTTTCGTCTGTTTTTAGTGGGGAAGGCTCTTTGGAAAATATCACTCTTAACTCTGTTTTCTTGTAGAGTCAGCAGGTGATACTTCTCCCAGTAGAGCTGGAGGAAAAGTTGGTCTTGCAGAAAGCAGATGAATTAGATTCAATTAAAAATATTGGAAGCCTTAATAGGTTTGAACATTTTATGTGTTGAATTTTCACTGTACACTGTAAGACTGTATTGTTTTAACTCTGCCTTCAAAATCATCAAGCCATTCTCAGGTGGCTTAATCCCAATTACATCTATAATTTCAGTGAATTCACATGTTTTCTAAACATAAGGAAAAATTAAAACATCTTTAAACTCACTTCTTCTAGTTTGTATGAATGAGTGAGATGCTAAGTGGATGTTAGTGGAATTAGAAAAAAAAAAAATCTGGTAAATTCATTGTAGATCACAGACTTCCCCACCATATTTTTGTAGTGGAAGTCTGTTTCAGTGTAGCAATAGACATGGGAGAAGTTGTCCTCTTAGAAAAGATCAGAGAAGCATAGCTATTTTGATTGGAAAGCTAATATTTTCTGTATAATTTTCTAGATCAATCTTACAGTGCTACCACACCTGGAGTCAAACATAGGCAAGCCAAAGTTAAAGTTTCTCTCTGTGTACCTTGCTACCTGGTTGGACAATTCTCAATTCAGACATCCAGTAACTAGGTTAATCTGAATTGTCAGGACAAAGGCACACAGTAGCAAAAGGACTTAAGTGTTTCTGAGTTTTCATGCCTTGAAGTAGAAGCCAACCTCTCCCTTCAGGGAGTTCCTAAAAGGCTGTACTTGCCAGCAGAGAGGATGTGGAGCTTAGTTCCCTAAACATGGTGACTTATGCCTTGGAGTGTCTGGTTGGGGCTCTGATTACTTCTGTGATCTTGCTGTCAGTGCAGGAGCTGTACAAGGTACTGTGACATCCAAAAGCACTTTTCAAACTTAGATGTATTAAGTTGAATCCCATTAATAATTTCAGTGTTACGAGGTTTCAAGCTCAGAAGGCTTTAAGGGGAGTTTCTTGTGACATAAAGAATGTAAGAGCAAATTGGTTTTATGTTCTTTCAAATGGATGTGTCTGGGTTCGTATTTTTTTTTCTTTTTAATTTCTTTCTATTACTTAAAAGAGACATGCAATATGCAATTATGTGTATATGATTTGCTCTGATAACAAACTCATGCAAGTACAGAGGTATACCATAGGTCTTCACACAGCCATTTTAAATATGCCAAATAAAATCCAAGAGGAAAAGGTGTGCATCAAAATAAATATTTAGTAGGTGTATGTTGCATGGCCATTGCCAGTAATTTCTTTTGAATTTTGATATTTAAAGCTCACATAAAAGATTGTAGCAACTCTTTTATAAGTAATGAGTCAGAAAAATAGAGTAAATGTTCGTATTTTTATTATTTTGTTTTCAATTTCAGTCTTCATTTTACATAAAATTTAAAAAATGTCAGAAAAAAAGGAGTTGATACAGAATTGACTGCTTCCGGTATGGAAGAAGAGAGATATGAAAGAGAAATGTGATAATTTGAAGACCAAATGCTCTCTGCTGTAATAATTCTGCATGAAAATTAGCTGGTAGCTATTGATCTTTTGTTGAAATTCCTAAGTTTGATGCTATGTTCGTGTACTAATTGCCATAAGTTTGAGCAAGACAATATATAGCATGTACTTTAAAGTTCTTTCACCTGAGGAAATTAATAGACAGTTTTAACCCAGTTATATTTGGTTATCACTTCCTACAGGACTGAACCCATAGCAGTGAAAGATTTCTTACTGCATCTCTAAGATCAGAGGCAGAAATGAGTGTCTGAATTTTGATAGTTCAGTTGCTCAAAAGGATGTTATGCCTAGCCAGCTTTATAACTACTCCAGATGATCAAAAGTCTTCATGCTGAACACTTTAGAAGTGCCAGATATCTGGATATCCATCTCTTCAACAGAATAGGAGGTCACCCAGAGCATAACACTGTTGCCATTAAACTTTCTTTTCTTCAATCTTGAAGTGAGAAATACCGAGGAAGAAAGAAACATGGGGAGTACAAAAATAATAGTACATGCGGCATAGGAAGCAGCTATTGTTGTCTTTACTCATTGTTCGTATGGAAAAAAAAAGCCTCTGTGAATTAAGAAGGATTTAAGGTAGCCTTGGAAATGTCAAAGGTCCAAATAGCAAAAAAGGCTGATATGTTGTCAGTTCTGATGCTTCTCCATTTTAAAATGGGTTAAACACCAAGTAAATTGTTTCCATTTTCTGTAAAAGAGGTGTCCTAAATTAGAGTATGGAATGTAAGTACAGATTGTATTGTAGGTACAGATTTCCTGGTACTCTGGAATTCCTTGCAGTATATATGTAATTTCTCTGGACAAGACCTTTTTTCCAAATCAAAAAAGTCTACTCTACTTCGGTCTTTACCTAAGAGTTTATCTTTACAATACCTTTTATTTATTTTGAAAACCTGAATTTAGTTTGGTATGGTTGAATGTCTGCAAAAACACATGTTTTTCTATTCCTAAAGAAGAGGTGATTGTATATAATGGAACTAATGATACTGAAAAAATTTCTCTATTGTTTCCTGTGGTACCTGCCCCGACACCCCTGAAAAAAAGCCCCCAAACCCCCAAAGTTTATTCCTCCAGGGAAATCAGTGTTTATTTAAAAAAAACAGGACAAAAAATCAGTGAAAGCTATGTTTTGCATTTCTCGTTCTGGTGGGCCAAATAAAATAATTGTTAGACTAGTACATGTTTCCAGCTTTTCAGATGCCATATATTTTAGCAGATTTGTGTAGACGTATGTTCGCTCATCCTGTCATCCAGGAGCTAGTTACTCCATTAGAAAAATTAAGTCTTTATAATTCCTTTATCTGGACATAGTCCTGAACTTTTTCTAGTGACCTTTCATGGATATTGGACAAGGTGATCACCAGAGGTTCCTTTTAACTTAGCATTCAGTGATTCTGTGATTTTAGTGGTTCAATGAAGTATCAAAATGCAGTGAAAAACGTGTTCTTTTGGGTTTTGATTTTTATTTCTCAGAATCAACATCTTTTCAGCAAAACATAAAGGAACATGTTAAATGTGTATGTGAGTCTAAATCTGGTTGGGTTTCTTTTTCCTTCCCCCTGCCCCTTGCATAGAAAAGGGAAGTAGTGCTTCACAGTGGTGAAGTATGACGTGTCAATGGAAATTTCCTGAAAACACCATTCAAAGAACAAAATATTATTGCAGTCTCATGCTGTTTTTCTGATTTGGTGGTTTTTTTCATTCTGTTGATTCCTGATGTAATAGAACTTCATATAAACACTTACAAAACCCCTACTCCAAAGGTTTCATTACATGTGTGATTCATGTCATGATTTAGTCTTTAAAAAAAAAGGAGTTTTAGTCTTTTAAACAAGGGTATTTTGTGATTTCTGCCTTCTTTCTTCTTACTCTGTGTGGTGTGGACAGTAAACTTACTTTCATGTTCTTCAATTGATTGTAATAGCCTTGCTGCAGATCTTCAGTGTACTCCAGTGTAACCAAGGATAAGGTATGTAAGATGTGTGTAGTTACTGAGTTGCTGCCAAAGGGAGTTTGACTTAAGCTTGTCACGTCAGGAAGCCAGCTTGAGTAACAGGAAGGAAAATTAGGTTATCCTTACAAGCAGATGCAGAGTAGTGAAGTAATAGTATTTTTACAGCTAAGATTGGGATAAATTTGGCTGTTTAGTTGAAGATCTTTTCCTGCTCTAAAAGTAAAATATGTTCTGAGATTATCTTAAAAGTGTACTTACTGAAAATATTAATATTGTGAACAGTCACATTTAAGGAACAAGAGATCAGCAAGGTCGAGTGATTCTTGACCCAGTGGATGGAAGGACAGAAAATATAAAAAGGAATGGGCAGACACCCTAGTACAGGACCTTATCCAATTCTGATTTGAGTGTGTTTGAGGATATAGATGTGAAGATCAAATTGTAGTAGTGAATTTCAAAGTGTATAATCATACTGTAGAGAGACTACTAAGGACTCCCAGATAGGTGGTGAATTTCTAGAGTAATAGGTCTTTTATATGGCTGAAGAAGCGTTTATCTGAACTTAACATTTCTATACTCTAGCGTGTCTGACATTACTGACTGAGTTGCCTTGGGTTGTTTGTTCCAGACTTTGCTGAGTCACGTTGGGTTGGTTGTTCTAGGATTTGTTTCTAACTAGGACCAAACACCAAGTAGGAATCTTTCTTTCAGTATATGTCTAGTGCCTCTGCAGATGCCAAGAATATATGGAATGACCTTAACTAAAAGGTTTTCTTTTGAAAATAATATTGAGATAATTGCTTTGTTTTGATATTCAGGGGAAAAACTAGATTTTTTTTTGGTTTTATTTGCTTATTCTTATCAAGCATGTAGTTTAGCTGTTGAAGTTTTCATCATTCTCTGCAGTAGCCATTGACAGAGGTAAGATTCTGCATTGCCTGAAGAACTGTGATGGAAATCCATCAAGAATGCCAGAGTGAACTGATATGAAAAAACCCATAACTAATGCAAGTGTCAAATTTTCTTTGCTTAAAGGAATGATCTCTTGTTTATATAAATATAGTCTAATTCTGTTAGGGATAGTGTTACTGTTAGACATATACACGAACAGATCAATAAGCACTTGGCTTAGGGGAGGTGTGTTTTCAAAATCATAGATCTATCATTTCTGTGGGTGATGATGTAGACTTTTTTTTGTCACAGAGAGAAATGAATGCTTAATAATATAATGAATATTTCTGTTATTCCTGTAACATTATTATCAAATCACAGGTTTCTGAAAGGATGAATGTAGATAATACTTTACAGTGAATCTTTTGTGTACAGCTGAATAGATCGTAAGGTTACACTAATGATACATTTTTAGTAGACTTGATAATAGAATCATAAGCACAGACCAAGTGTGGAGTTTGGTTGGCCAAAACTCTGTGTGACCAAACATGACTTTTGGCGTTTACTGAGACAGGTCTGGCAGTTTCTGCAGCTGGGTTCATGGTCTTTACTGTCTCTTTCCGCTGCAAAACAGTGATGCCCACTAAAATAGAAGTATTTTCTGGGGAAAAGTTGAGGTGATGTTGATTTTTCTTCCTGGTCCTTCCCTTCTGTATAGAGATTTAAGCAGGTGAACATGATATCTTTAAAGAACTTAAGCCGTGACAGGTCAGCTTTAACGAAGCAAAATGACATAGTTATTTTGTTTTAAATAATCATAGGTTATGAAAAATGTTGTTGTGAATACTTTTAAATAACATGGATTTTTTTTTCATTAAAAATGTTACTGATTCATTTTTGATCTTCAGATATGTGTGAAGTAAAGTATGAGTAGGAATTTTTATGCCTATTCTTGGAAATGTAAAATAACTCCAGACTAACCTGTACTGCCACAGAAGTGGGATATTGGAACATGAACTATTCATAGTGTATCTCATTGATTTTTGCATGAGATGGCAATGTAGAAATATGGAAGTGGTGCAATAATAGTAATCATTTCCACTATGAAAAAGTCAGCTTTAAAAATGTGTGTAGGAGGAAATTTTTCCCCAAGAATTAAATGCATTTGAATATCATTTAATCTAAATAACACTCACCACCATATGACTGATATTTTCATTTCTAGTAGTCATTGACATTCTTTGTGAGAAGGTACTTTTCATTCCATCTCTTGAATATTGGTCTGCTAAGTTTTTTGTTTCTTTACACTAAAAAAAAAAAAAGCACAAGCATATTCTGATTTTCGTTGCCATCATATAATGAGTCAAATATTTTCAGCACTTGTTTGTTTGTTACTAGCATGATCAGTCCTGCAGTTTTCTCTGTCATCTTTCACTATGATTTACTAAGTTCTTTTAATGGTTGGTGAAAAAGGCTGCTTTGCACATTTCTTAGTCTCATAATCAAGTGTGAATCTGATTAAGTCAAAGTCTTAAAATCTACCACTTCTAAACACAATCAGAATTAAGCAAGGTACTTACTATTTTAAAAATTTTTTCTTAAGATGTCAGGAAGGTTTTAAAAAAAATTAATTATTTGTTGTATTGTAGACTCCCAAATACTTAGAAATAAGTTACAAACCTCTCAACTAAGTCAATTTTTACAGTACGTGATTAAGAAAAACCCAGATTGATTCAATAATGCGCCACACTCCTTTTTTTGTCTTTCTGGGGAAGAAATATGATATTGAATATGAAACTAGGTGTAATCTGGCTTCATACAGTAGGTAATGTTTTGTTGTTGCAAAGACTGCTTCATAATGCTTTGCCGTCACAAATGTAGTTTAATAGTGCAGAAGCAGAAAGTAACCAATGAAATAGTTTATCAGTTTGAGTATCCTACAGTTTGCAGAAAATGGAGAAGCTTGCTAGAAGTCATCTGCTTATTTAATTATTCTAGGTCCAGTTTCTGTTTACGACATTAAAAACAGATACTTTTAATCTTCTACTTCCAGTCTGCTTAGAAACCAGACACCTGAAGCTTCATTAAAAATTGTCAATAGAGCTTTGCAGGTTAGATAAACAAGAATATATATTTCTACTGAGAAGTCCATACTGTTTATTTGTGCTTGGTATCACTGACCTTGCCTTGTGATTTAGGCAAATACAAATGATTCCAAATAATTAGAATGGAATTTCACACAACTAAGGACTCTGTCATTTTACCTGGAACTGAGGTTCTAATTAGCTGTTGAACCAAGGTTAAACTTACAGAAGCTGATACCATAGTTGTAGTATTTTCATGAGTCTAACTAAATGTAGATTTACAAAATAACTTAGTAAAGAAGATATATACATAATGTTACACTGTATCTAAGTAATTTTAGTCATTGGATACTTATGTTTACTCTAATTTCAAGTGTTGGCTGATTTATGGTCATGCTGTAGGATGCCCAGCTCATTTACAGACAATTGCTTGTTGTACTTGCTCTTTTGAATTACTTTAAGTAGAAGTGATGAAAAGTATTCAGTGAATACTTAGTGAATGCTAGAATACAGAATCCTTTAGGTTGGAAAAGATCTTTAAGATTAAGTCTAGTGGTTATTTACTTGACTGATTTATTGTAGTAAAGACATATAGAGGTTGTATGTGCAGAAAAGAAAATGTAATATATTGATTTAGTTAGAAATAGTATTCACTTTGAAGGACAAAGTGTATGAAAAATCGTAAATATTTTTCTTTGATATATGGAAGTTTAAATTTGTAATGCCTCTGAATAGAGTTATGTCTTGCTACTCCCTTGCACTTAGCATTCTGCAACAGCTCATGTAATACTGTAAATGTGGAAAAAGGATGGTGTTGAAGGGATTGCTACTATACACAGAACATTTTAAGTAATTGTAAATGTAAGAATTAACAGTTTAAAATAACTTCTGTTTTCACCTTGTGAAGAGTTTTGTATACCCGCGCATGCATCCATACAATCATGTTTTTAAGTGAAAGTGAATAGTTAATTCACTAGCTACAATTTTCTGCTTTTTCTTTTTTAACTTTTATTTTTGTAGATTAATTTAACGTAATTCCAGCTTTTTGAAAAATCTAAATGACAATGATTCTGAAATTCTTATTAAGTACTTGGGAAAACAGTAAGCCACCGAAGTATCTGTTCAGTAGGAAAAAAAATAGATTTACACAACAGAGGCTTGTAGTGACTATTATCAGCTTCTATTGACAATGAAGAAGTATAAATAATGACTTTGTTCAATTCTTGACAATTAAACACTCAAAAATATTAGCAAAATGTCTTTTTTTCTAGTGCTGTGTGATATTTGTATTTTTTTAAGTGTTTACCTTTGAAAATTTCAAACCTAAAATAGGTGTGAAAGTGATAGTGATGTTCATTACACATTGTTCTTTTTCTTTTTTTCTACTTTTTTAGACTACTAATCATTGTAGAAGTATTTGCTTTTATTGCATGTTAGTGGTATAGGATGTTAGTAGTGGTATTTCCATTATTACAACATGCAGCTTGTTCATTTTCATGTAAGCTGTAATACATGTTCATGCTACTGATGACTCTAAGCCAGTGATGTTACATTTTTGCACTAGGCGCGGGATTGAGACATTTTATTCAATATTTGATGATATGAAGAGGGAACAATTGCCTAGTCTCAACAGGGAGCACAGTTACCTTACAATACAGTAGTTATCACATTCAAAAGATAAAATATGATTTTTTGAAGACCATCAAGGAAAAAGCTCAAAGGGATTTATATAGTCTCATAAACAACAGTAAGTGTTTTCTCATATTTCAGAAGACCATGTAGATGAAACCTTGTATATTGAAATGGAGGAGCTGAAAAACTTCTGTAAAACTTATGAAAAGTGAAACATTTTCAGTGATATGGCCATCAGTGAAACATAGCCAATGTGACTGTGTAACCCAAATAACTCTTATGACAATCCAAGTTTCTTTTTATCTTCACATTCAAAAGAAAGGAAAAAGAAAGAAAAAAAAAAAAAGGTCTATTTATGACTGGCAGAACAAGAAGTGATAAAGTGTTTAGATTTTACTAAACACCTTTTGTGTTAGAGCACTTTGACCCTAGTGAACGTCTGTATGTCAAGCCTTCTGGACAGTTAAGGCTTTATATCATACTTA
>VXBN01001608.1:41247-67949 GCA_013397395.1 Sinosuthora webbiana | reverse complement strand
TTTGGAAGAGTTAATGTGGCATAGTTTCTCAGAAGTTTAAAAAATGTCTATTACATGAATCACTTTGTCTCTGTGGAATAAAAGCTCATTGAACTGTGATCCACATCAGCCTCTTGTTTTATAGTCATATGACTCAGTGTTTGAATATTATATTATTCATACCATGAAGCCAGTGCAGTAGAGTTAGGCTGCTGTGTTACATGTTGGAAAAATATTATGTACTTGTACCGGGACAATTGTTCTGCAATGACGTAATGGCAGCAGTCTGTTAATCTACCATTTACTTTAAAGTTCATTAAATCATTTTAATTTTGAATATGATTTTAAAAAAAATAATCAGCCCTACCCAAGCCCAAATAATTTGCATGTCCTACTTTATCTCTGTGGTATTTAGGTGAGTGATTTAAATGAACTTTCCAATTGTTTTTATATTAAAAAAAAGATAGGTTTTCTTCTGATAACTGTAAATCTAACACACTAAGAATGGAACTAAGTAATTTTAAATATTTTCTAAAATCTGTGGTATCAAAGAAGACTTTTAGAATTACTTGGTGTCATTAATTTTCACTGTTGTAGCACAATAATACCCTGGTTAAAGATGAGAAGCCTGTATTTTAAGGCAAGGTGCAAAGTGGAGGAAGGTGATTGCTCCTGATGGGAAATATTTACAATATAAATGTAAGTATAAATGTAGAAAAGATGCAGTATATTGTTTCAAAATATAAGGAAACCATGAGACTGTAATAGGTGTGATGGGTAATGTTTTGAGTATCTTCTGTCTTCAGTTTTCTATAGACATCAGAATAAAGAAAATTTAAGGCCTGAGTTGAAGAGGATAGTTACGGTGTTCACAAGACTACTCTCCAGCATGAGGTGTGTGAAGGAAGAAGGCACAAAGGTGCTTGCTTCACAATATGAGAAGGGAATGGTGGAGGGTGGAATTACTCCTGTAGTTCAAAGAGCAGATTAAATCTCACAGTACAGGATGAGACTTCATGGATGATAAAACAAAAACCTAGATGTCATTACATTGTGTAGAATAGAAGCAGTGTAGGGTCAACAAGAAATGCAAAGAGAGGAGTGTCAGAAACAGAGCAGAGACACTGTCTTTGACGTTTAGAGAATGAAGAATTTGCTGAAGTTTCACCCTCATACACTAATCAGCAGAGGTGTTAAACATAATACTATATACTGTAATCTAAACTGATTGTTTCATTCATAAGGACTAGGAAAGAATGCCTCTGACACTCCCAAGATATTCTAGGTGGAGAAAAAATGAACTGTTTTCAATACTCTCTCAATGCATTACTTATGATCTTTATGACAAACCTTTTTGACCTGAAAAATAGTTTTTTGATGCTGCAAATGAAGATCAGTGGAAGTATGGAAAAAAGGTTTTGAACTGGCAAAGGACTTGCAGGAAACCAGTAAAGGAAATCAGAGTACATTTGATTGAGTAAATACAGCTTGAGCTATGAATCTCCACTGGTTTAGGTGATTGTGCAAACCATTTAATGGCCTTCTTTTTCTGTCTGATCCCTAAATAAATCCCTTAGGGCATAGATGAAGATGTTATTATTTGTTTCTGACACAGATTTACAATCTTGTACACTTGTCTTGTTTTCTATATATTGAAACAAGAATAAAATAGAAAAACAAAATTTAAAATGCATTGCTAATGAAACTTCAATAGACTAAATGTTTTTGAGTTAATTATTTTTGTCTCCTGATGTACACACAGTCTAACATTCTGCAACAGTTGATTGGTCCACAGAGAAGTTTAAGAACTGGTTGAAGTCTGTAAGATGAGATTTAAACTTTGAAGTACAAGGATGAATAGAGGCTATAGTTTTCCACATATGATTTTCCAGCTTATGGATGGGGCTTATTTGAGCAAATGAGACTTTAGAAACTAAAGAGCTTGTATTGCACACCCCAAAGATGTGACTAGTCTCATATCTTGTCTCCCACAGGGCAAGCATCTATAAATGAAATTTTACTTTATTACTTTCCCAGTCTCTGGTTTTTTGATTCAGGGTTTTCTGAGCTAGATGAGGTTTATGTATTTTTAATTACTCTTGTGGGATTTTGCTTCCATGAATTTGTCTGATCTTTCCTCCCCTCAAGCCCCTGCTTTGTTACAAGCTTTGTTCTGAACTTGTACCACTGAGCTCATTTTGCACAGAGGGATCTGTAGATTCTAGTGTAACAGTGACCTGATAGTTAAGTGGTTGAATGATCTAAGAACCACTTTTGTTTTAAAGACCATTACATCATTGCCAGTGCCTGCAACTGTGGATTCTCTGAGCAGTAAGGGAAGTGCTGACAAAACTCATGCATTTTTTTGATTTTCTGCTCCCCTGGTCCTTGCTCCTTACCTCACTTACACTAGCTTATTTGAGTCTCTGTGTTACCTGACAAAGAACAGTTGCTTTGTTGAATGACCTAGTCATGATGCACTTTTCCCTGATGTGGTTGGTTAAACAATTTAGGTAGTTACATGTAAGGGTGTCAGCAACAAGCAGCTGTGTCAAGAGATTACTGCTTGCTATCATACCCTCAGCTGCATGTCTTGCCCTCCTGCCCGAAGTCATCACCCATTTAGAGCTACTTGTAGAGCAGCCTGTTCAAATTCTTCTTTATTACAGTAAAAGAAAAAGGTCTATAAAAGAGTTTAAGATGTCCAGGCTAATTTTGACTACAAAAGACTTGGAGAAGCTGATTCTGAGTCCAGGGATCAGAAGCAACCTCCTGGGCATTTAGAGAAGCAGTAACCTCTTTTATTGGAACAGCTGGACCTGTCAGGTTGATTAAGGCTGATGCCATGTAAGATGAACTTCTCTTGTGTATTCTAGAATGATAGAGTAACTTAGGTTGGGCAGGCACTTTGAGGACTTATACTTCAGTTCCCTGTTGAAGTTATATCAGGTTAGTCAGGGCCTTGTGTTGCCATTTGATATATCGTAAAGACAGGTAATTTTTCAGCCTCTCTGACCAACCAGTTCTATGGTTTGGTCCCACTCCTTGTGAAGACCTTTTTCCTTCTATTTTATTAGAATTTAATTTGCTGCAACTTGTGCTTTTTCTTTCTGGGGCTTTTGCTGTGTGATGTGACCAACTCTGAAATGAGTTGGTCTCTGTTTTTTCTATAACTTGTCATTTAGCTGGTTGCAGATAACAACGAGGACACTGTGGTCGATTGCCAAAAACCCCCAAAATTTGTGGTAAATTACAGTCTTTGCTCTCCCCTCATCTTTTGAGTCAACCATCTCACTGTCAGGTTGGTCAGGCACTTCCTGTCCTGTGAATACAAATGACTTGCAGGATACTTCACTGCTGTGACCTTTGGATGAAGAGATTTATCACAGTGACATTAGTCAATTTCCTTAGCACCTTTGGTGCATCCCATCTTGTCCCTGGAGACTGGAAATGTCCAGTTCTGCTCCTCTGGTCCCTGACCCAGTCATCTGCTACTGTGTGCAGTACTTCAGTCTCACAAACACCACTGTGATGCTCAGGAGAAACTCTGATGGGCCAGGAAGCAGATCAATGAAAAACAAGGCAAAGTAAGCACCGAATAATACTGAAGCCTTTCTGTGACCTTAGCCGTGTCAATTGTTGCTTGGTCTCATGCCTTGTTCACAAGAGACCCATGCATGTACTTTGTTAATTTTTTAAGGTGCTAACATGCTTAGAGAAGGTCTTCTGGTTCCTCTCTGATTCCAGCTCTTACTTCCACTTGTGCTCATGTGGTTGGTATATCTGTATTGTTCTTAAGTGGACTGTTCCCACTTCCACTTTACATACACATTCTGGGGTTTTTCCTCATTTTCCTTTGAGATGTTGTATTTGCTGCGTTTACATTTGCAGAGGGAATTTATCACGAGACTTTTTGCATGCCCAGTTTTTTTACTTGGTGACTGCTGCTGAAATTACGTTGTATTCAGTTGGAGAAATATTTACCTTTGAATAAATAGTTTCATAACCTGAAATCTCTTCTAATGAGTAATTGACTGTGTTCCATAATTGAATTGCAGCTCCTGCTAACTCATGTGGGAATGTGATATTAGAAGTGTGTTCTGAAATATGAGAGCTAAGATGCAGTCCAAAACTGTACAATAGTTATCAATTTATATAGAAGAGTGTATAGTAAAATCAGATTAACCTTTTCCTGATTTTTAGAGTGGTTGTTTCTGTTTAGTCTGTTCATAAAATGGACAAAGGCAATTGTAAGTTAAGTCTTCTTGTTCAAACCTTTGGAGTGGCATTCAGGTGTTTCAAGCATGTATTTAAGCAGTTTTCCTTCTCTTTTCTTTTTTCAGTATTTGAGAAATTCCATTAAAGAACAGACAGCTCAGAATACCGGTTTTGTGCTTTTTTTTTTAAAGAATCATTCAATGATTCTGTGATGAGTAAATTTGTTTTTAACAGTAGTTCAGAGAATTAGAAAGATAGCTGTTAATATCCTTATTTATAGTGGCTTTATTAGCAAATATATATTTAATTTTATACACTGTAAGAAATTTATATAATGTTGTGCTAACAAAGAGTTATAGCAATAAAATACAGGAAGCCTAATTACTGCAATCTGTAGATGTAATGGATATGTGTTTAACACAGTTCAGGGCTCACTAACCAGTTAATGGGCCAATCACAATTTTCTCATAATATTACTGTGTTTGCAGCACTTATCATGTATAATAATTGTGTATTTACATTTTGTATGATATATGAAGAATTACAAAGCTTTTTTTTTTGTCAATGTCTTAAAGTGGGCAACTTCAGTGGTTTTTAAATTAGGAGTTTAACTGCATCCAAAGCCATTTAATCATGCTCTTCCTAAAAAGAACACTTTCCGTAATACTGTGTTATGAGATGATGACTTATCTGAAAAGACAAATTGCTCTGTTGGTATAAAGAAGTTAAGAAGGCATAGATCGTAGTTTTCAAATGGTTTGATTTAATAGTTTACAGACATGTAGGATGTTCAGTGACAGTTTCAAGCTTTATGTGGTGAATTAAAACGAGTTTTAAACTCTGATGACTTCATGTTGAACAAAGTAAAATTTTAGCTTTGATCCTCAGGGGTGGAATGTGTATGATGACTCACTTGTGGTTCAGAATATTATGGTTTTAGTAACTTGTTGAATGCTGCTACATGTTGGGAAGTCTGTAGGAATAAGCGAAACAGTTTTTGTACTGTGTTTGCAGTTCAAATGATTAGTGTTTTAATGGTTAACCTTACCCTCATAATCAACCCAAATTGAAAAATATTACATATTTTTAATAAAGAAGCAGATATATTATATTTCAATGATTTTAAATTGCATATTGTAATCTACTTAAAGCTCAGGTGTGTTAGACTAATTATTGAAATCCCTTCCTGATCTTTCAGTGATAAAGGAACAAAATATAGTCACAGTGTAACTATTGTAGAAAATTGCATTTGACATGTAACAAGAGCAAAGGAAGAATTTCACTATGCTGTTTCAATTCTTCAGCTTCTGGTTGAACCTAAGATGTAATAACTTGTATGCAGGTCAAAGAAAAAGCCTCTTGTATTAGTGGTTTTTTTTTGTTTTTTTTTTTTTTTTTAAGTATCACAAAAATCTCATTCAGGGAATTTAATTTTAGAGATGAAATAATAAAGAAGCTGATGACCAAAATATTACTCTTCAGTCACCTGGTCAGGAAATTTTGAATTAGGAGGTAAATGAATTATAAAATACTGACATCTACCACTATGGAATTCCAGTTGATGTTTGAATACTTCTAGTCCTGTCACTTGATAAAAGTTATCATTTTTCATTTCAGTTTCATCTGTGAGTTGTATGAATAGTTTTAGAAATTGTGTTCAGACACATAAAATACACTACAGCAAGGATAGTAATGACCAGAAGAAAAATGGATGGATGGAAAATGCAAATAATATACAGCTATCTAAAATATCCTTTCAGTTATTGATTTTCTATAGGAATTACTTTTATGTAAGCAGTAGATGAATATGTGCCACATATCTGTTAAAAATCTTAAATGATTGTGGGGAAAGTGTGTCAGAATTAAAATTTCAGAAATTATCTGTGGCATTATCAAAGATTATCAGCGAATTGAAAACTGGTACTTGGACCAGATGCATCAAAATTTTATATTTAAATTTTCTTAACACAACTGTGACTTCTGGATTCTCACGATTCTGGGCCTGAACATCAGTGCAAATAGTTGTGTAGCATGAGCATCCTGACCTACACTGTGCTGCTAGGGGATTACTCCTGTACAACTTCACTGAGCTCTGAGATGAGCAATGACATGCAAGGATGATGCAAGTAAAAATAACGAAATCCTAATCAGAATTGGATTGAAACATAGCAGACCATCAAAGATGCTGGTTGACAGATTTTCTTTTTTATGTTTTTTTACTTATTTTTAAGATTTTTTTTCCTTTTCTTTTTTTTTTTTTTCTGGTGAGAGCTAATACCCACCATTATATGTTTAGGTGTCCTCTCTGCTTGACTAAGATATTTTCCTGATACAGTCTACATGCTTTTTAAATTCAAGATTTCTTAGCTCTGCATCAGGGAGTTTGCTAAAAATCGTATGCCAAGGCTTTGCAGAAGAATGGATTTTGGAGGCCTTAAAGTCCTTAGTTCAGTCCTGTCATCAATATATCAATTGCAAGGAGACTAGGAAGGCTCTAGAGTGCTCGTTGAATTGCTGTTCGAGAGCTTTTCTGGTATTTGACTGTACAAAAGCTAGAGTTAAAAGATGCAAGATAAACTTCATATCCAAAACCAAGAGAGAATTGCTAAAAGCCTTCCTCTGTGTTTCAAAATGCATATATTTCAAATCAAGGGGATTTTCAAAATGTTCCCTAATGAAGTGTCAACAGAAGCTAAAAGTTTGAAGAGAAGGTGTTTGACATGCAGGAGGGTATTGGAGCATTTAGAGAAGCATGCAGATGGATGACATTTTATCATGAAACTGTATTGTTGCAGATTGTACTGAATAGGAAAATACACTTTGTAGAGCTTGTTCTGGAAGATATTTAGTATCTCCTGTTAACATATGCATCACTATGCCCACAGTTATGTCGAGCTTACCCTTTTAAGTTTCCGTTTCCATTTGCTTTAATAATAAAATAACTGGAAAGCCCCCAGTGCTGACAAATTCTGTGACACATACAGAATGCAAGCATGAAAGGTTATCATACCAGTAGGTACATGGGTTTTTTACATAAATATATGTCAAGATTGTACTAGGGACATGATATATTTAAGTATGACGTTAGCATGTGTTATTTTTGTCTTTGAGAGAGCAAAACTTTGGAGCATATTGCTATATCTCAGCTTCCGAAATGAAAGTGAAACACTTTGATGGACACAAATCTCTACATGGTGAAGAGTGAACCTTTCTTAATTAAGGTTTTTGAAGAAGTTCTGAGGGAGTGCTCAGGACATAAAAGGAATTGCTCATTATATTCAGGATTTGTTTCCATATTTTTAGTTTTCCAGTTTGAATTTCCTCATTTTGCATTTGAGAACTTTTATTTTCTTTTTTGTGGTCTAAAAAGTTCACATTTTGAAGCAGTTCATCAGTTTCACTGTGGTGCTGTTGAGAGTGAAAAGTTGTGAAGCTTCAATTCGACAAATTGCTAAGGCAAATGATTGTTTTGAATATAAGGTACCAATTGATTTCCTGGAGATGTAGATCTATGCATCTCCACATCTCAAATCAAACACTGATGTTCTTTGCAAATGCAAAGGGTAATAGCTCTTAACTAGTGCAAATATGATGTTACATTTCTCTGTGTAGTGTTCACTAATTTGCTTTAAACATAATCCACTGTTCGTTTATGAATGTCAATAAAAATTATGATTTTCTCTTGGCACAAAGAGTTTCAGAAAGCCAGAAAGAGCTCTGTACAAACCTGATCGGTAATGCTATCTCAAAGTGACTCAAATATGTGTATATACATAATGTGTATGTATTATATGTTGGTTGCAGTTGTGATTTTCTAAATTTGGAAAGACAGACACATGCAATTAGAAAACAAAGTATATTTTCTAATGTTTCAATGGCACGGGTGTTTCAAAATTGATTTCAAAAAGTACAAGTTAACTAATCTGTTTAAATTCAATAAATTAAAGATAGTTATAATTCAGTCTGTTTTAACTTTTTCTACCTGAAACCGTTAAAATGGTGTGATGAAATAAGTATATATATGAGTTGAGTTGTATGACAGAATAGTGTCTGTGACACTGATTCCAGTTGCAGTGCTGTGTGTGATAAAGAGAGATTGCTGTGTGGTTCAGTTTTCTTCTCTAAAGAAGTCAGATTATTCCAAGAAACAACACTGGATATGTGATAGAGAACTACTCTAAAAGGAAGAAAAAACAGAAAGAATAACTTGCATGGATGTTAACTCTCCCTGAATGCTTTAAGATATTCAGAGGAGGACATGAGATTCCATGGAAAGCTTGCAAGCACACCTTCCACTAAAACAGGGAATTCAAAGCTTCATCCAGCCTGGCTTTGGACACTTTCAGTGGTAGGGCATTGATAACTTCCCTGGGCAACCTGTTCCGGTACCTTGCCACCCTGACTTTAAAAAAAAAAAAAAAAAATTCTTCCTTATATCTAGTATAAATCAATTCTCTTTTTGTTTAAAGCTGTTAACTCTTGTTCTGTTGCAACAGGCCCTACTAAATCTCTCTTTCTTACAAGCCCTCTTGAAGTATTGAAAGGCCACAATAAAATCACCCTGGAGCCTTCCAACCCCAATTCTCTCAGCCTTTCCTCATAAGAGGGGTACTGCAGCCCATGGGTCATTCCTGTGTCCCTCCTCTGGACTCACTCCAACAGTTCCATGTCCTTCCTGTGTTGGGACCCCAGAGCTGGATGCAGGGTTTCAGCTGGGGTCTCACCAGAGCAGAGCAGAGGTGCAGAATCCCCTCCCTCCCCTGCTGCCCCACACTGCTTTGGATGCAGCCCAGGACACATTTGGCTTTCTGGGCTGGGAGAGCTCATGGCTGGGTCATGTCCAGCCTCTCAGCCACCAGCACCCCCAAGTCCTTCTCAGCAGGGCTGCTCTCCATCTGTTCATCTCCCAGCCTGTGCTGATATCAGGGGTCTCCAGAGTCCAGTTGCAGAACCTTGTCCTTAGTCTTGTAAACGTCCTGAGATTCCCATGGGTCCAGTTCTTGAGCTTGTACAGATCCCTCTGGATGGCATCCCATCCTTCACGTGTGTCAACTACACCACTCAGCTCAGTATCATCTGCTGAAGTTGCACTTGATCCTGATGTCTGTGTCATTGCTGAAGATAATAAACAGCACTGGTGTCAATACAGAACCCCTGAGGGTCATCACTTGTCACTAATGTCTGTCTGGACATTGAACTGTTAACCAGTGTCCTCAAGATATGACTGTCCAACCAGTTCCTCAACGACTGACCACTCCACCCATCAAGTCTACCTCTTTAGTTTAGCGAGAAGGATGTAAAGGAGAATGTGTCAAATTCTTTACAGAAGTCCAGATAAATGATAGCTTTCTTTTTCCACTGATGGAGCAATTCCATCATTCAAGGCCACTGGGTTGCTTACAGTTGAAGCTGTACTGGCTGTCTTGAATCACCTCCCTGTCCCACATGTATTTCAGAGCTCTTAGAAGGATCCATTCCATGACCTTTCCAGGCATAGAAGTGAGTCTTGGGTCAGTAATTCCCAGGTAGATACACTGGTTCTCCTTTCACATCTATCTGGGACTTCGCCTGAATGACATGACTTTTTGAATATCCTGGAGAGTGGTTTGGCAATTACAGAATTAGAGAATTACAGAATATTCTGAGTTGGAAGGGACCCACTAGGATCATCAAGACCAACTCTTAAGTGAATGGCCCATATGAGGATTGAACACACAATCTTGGTGTTACTAGCAGCAGGCTCTAACCAACTGATCTCATCTCAGGGTCTCATAAGCCAATTGCCTAAGGACTCTAATGCATTTCATTAGGTCCCACAGACTTATATGCATGTTCAGGTTCCCCAGGTGCTCATGAACCTGATCTCTCACAGTGGAGGAACTCTGGTCCCCCAGTCCCTTTCTTGTGGTCTGTCTACATCAGAGGGGTGGGAGGAGAGGCTACCACTGAAGACTGAAACAAAAAAATTGAGTCTTCACATACTATTTATTTGTCTGCCACTATCCAATGACACTTACTTGTTTCTCTCCAGGCCTGAGCATTATTTTCCTTGTATTGAGAGGATGAAGTCAGCTGCCAGGGCAGAAATCTTAGGCTTTTTCCTATGCTCATGGTTACCTTTTTGCAATGCCCACATAATACAGTGTACGGATGGATGCAGAGTATCACAGTGGATATTCACAGCTCCTAGGGACTGTATGGAAGGAAGACACAGCTCAGGACTTCCTTAACCGGAAACTGGAAGCAAAATTGGAGAAGCAATGGGGTTTTTGGAGAAGTTACATTAGCTTTTTTAGGTGGAGAAAATTGGTAGGTGATCCTGGAACTTAAGGACAAGGTTTTAAGGAACTAGTAGCTGAGGGAAAGAAAAGCCTGTTAAAGAGCTGTAACACTGAGGAGGGGGCTGGGGCTGATAACTCAGCAAGCAAATGGGAAAAAGGGCAGGGCACAGAGTGTCCAGATGGACAGATGGTACATCAAAAACATTTGGATGGGAACATACCAGAGATGATTGTGCCTGCTAAAACACAGTCCCTTATGGAGCTGGGAATGGAGCTGGTGTTTTTTAAAGACTTACGTATGCTGGAAGAGGGGACTCACTTCAAAATTTATTTGTTTAAAGTATTACTTAAGCTTTAAGCTTTTGTGTGGAGAGGACACAAATGATTCTCAGTTAGAATGGACTTAACTTGCTTTATTTAATTAACTTTGAATTTTCTTACTTCAATATAAATCAGTCTGATATTTTTGAATGCTCCCATACAGTCATCCTGCAAGTTCTATTACTCTTCTGTCATCAAGAGACCCAACTGCAGTATGTATTATGTTCTACATGGCATTCAGTGTTGCTGTAGGAAAATATTAATGTTCTCTTTTAGCAGCAGAGAAATCCAGGACCTTGCAGCTGAAGATAATATGCCTTATATGGTTCTTCAAAAAGTCTACCTTATATGGTTCCTCATACATATCCTGAAAAAAACAGAAACAGAGGCAACACCTTGAAGATTATAGCAACCATGTAAAATGTATTTTGGCAAAAACTGACTGAAGTATCCAAAAATGAGCTACTTAGATGCAATTTTGCACAAAACTGTACAATATAGCTTGTACAATTTTAAGCCAGCTCTTCATGCTTTATTCTGTATATTCTTTTATTTCATGGGTGTATATATTGGTGCAGTTCATAATGAGAATTTTTTGAAGACTGAAAGTTCCCCTGATAAATTGAGACAATTGCAAATGACACTGCTACCCAAGTCAAGCCAAATTTAACTCTGTATTCCAATGTAAAAATGTTACAGGGACTCAAAACAAGGCTTTCTTTTTCCCCGCCTCCCTTCCCCTCCCTTCTCTTTTCCTTTACTTCTCTCCTTTTTTTTTTTTTTTTTTTTTTTTTTTTTTTTTTTTTTTTTTTTTTTTTTTTTTTTTTTTTTTTTTTTTTTTTTTGAGCAAGTTACATTTTACTATGGGTTTCATTCTTAGGTACAGCTGAACTTTTTTAGCTGAATTAGGAAAAGAATAACCTGTGACCAGTCTAGCAATATGAACTGAATGCTGGGCTGTTTATAATACTTACAAAGGGAAGAGATTTTAAAAAACGTGAGAGATTATCCTCAAATAAAAATAACATTTTGTATTGGGAAATTTTATATGATGATAATAAAGGTGATACTAGGAGCACTGCCTATGTATGTAATCTGGTATTGTGCAAAAGATACTATCATTTCCTGAAATTGAGGAGATGGGTGAAATACAGTCAGAACTCCCTTTGGTATTCTCTTCACACAGAAGCCTAGAAATATTTTATTAAATATTAATATCGACATAAAAGACCTTTGGTCTTATTTTCATTTTAATTAGGCAGGATATATATGCCATTCACTTTGAAGCCAAATGCTGCTCCTTTATATTAACCTGCAGGGGGTACTAGAAAATTGAACCAAGTAGCGTTTAGCTAGTTCTCCTCCTGCCAGAGATAATTAACATCTACTCTTTTGCAGACTCTCTTATGGTTTTCTGATCCCCATATACAGGTTTCATATTCACTTCCAGAGTTTGAGCAGTGGGGTGTGAAATGCTGCCTCAGCCCATTTCTTACCAATCGGCAGAACTCAGGAGAGTTAATAATCTTCAACTTCAACCTGCTAAACTTACAGGGGAAACATAATCTCATAATGAGATCAGATTGGTGTGACAAAATAGACAATAATTCTAGGAGAGAAACAAAACTGTGTATAATGCACTGATATAGATGTAGATCTATGTGATCTACATTTATATCAGTGGTGAGTGATAAAGACAAATGAAGAGCCTAAGAATGGTAGCTGGTATGGCAGAAGGAAGTAGGAAATTTTTTGACACAAAGATAAGGCAGGAATTAGTAAGATGCAAATGAAATAAAAGGGTAAGAAATTAATTGTACAAAGTCGGTGGATTTTTAGACTTTTGGCTAGTTTATGCAACCTTTCTGCCTCATACGTAGATTTTCCACGCCACACCTAAAGTCTGAGAATTATCTTAAATGGGGGCTTGGAGCTGCTGATGTAGCAGCCATTGATCCTAGGGCCTCTACTGGGAGAACCTTGAAGAGCTGCCGGGCTTCTTGGCCAGCTTTCTCCTTTGGCTAATGGCCTTGGGCATTCACTTTGGCCAGAGCTTGGTGTACTTTGGCCAACTATCCAGGTAGCTTAGTATTTCTTTTTTGTTAAACCTAACTAACCTAATAATTATTTTGGTCTGTCCACCGCAGAGCTGTAATCTTCTCAGTCCTTCAGTGTGGGACTGGACAGTCATCTTGGCTAAGCTTTCTCAGAGTAAAGGATCTGGTGAACTTAAATGAGTTACATACATTAACCAATAGGAAGCAGAGCTGCTTTGACAGAAACCTGTCTCTGTTCTGCTCAAAGAAAAATATGTCTAAGTATTCCACTCAATGGGGGAATTCACCTTTTTTGATGATTGTTAGAGAAACTGTAAGAAGTTCAACTGTCACTATAATGCCTTTTGACTAAAATTATCTCCTTTGTGCATAAGCATTATGAAACATATTTTTTCCCTGGCCCCCTCTTTCATAAAATAGATGGTTCTCCTTTGATCATCTAATACCTAATGTTTTGTATATGTTGTTTCCCACTGATGTAAAATTAACATAATTCCTTCTTGCCTTTACATTTTTTAGCCTAGTTCTGGGAACACAATTATTAATTTCTCCATGTAAAAGTACATGAAGGTGATAATGCTTTGTCTTACAGGAATGTTAAGGAAACAGATTTCAGTATCTATGAGGAAACGTGTTGCGGTGATGATAAGAAGTTTGCTTTTTCCAAAACTCCTGTGGAGTGAAAGAATATAAATAGCTTTGTTTTGTTAACAAGGTGAAAATCAAGTAAACAACAACTTCTTTCATCCCCTAACTGTCCTGACTTTTTAGACAAAATGTTATGTGGGCAACAAAAATATTAATCTCTACTTTTTCTAAATAAACTCACATTAGTCCATTTGCGATACACTGGGGTATTTTCCTGTGTAGTTTGTAAATTTTAACAGGTGTAATCAGATTTGTAAACTTTAAACTTCCACATCAGCTGTAACATACCATCCTAGGTTCCACCCCTCTGCTTTTGGAAAAGCCAATTTAGCCTGTTACGCAGTGGTTACCAGACTTGGGTTAGTAATGACCACAGAGGCTGCAAAACAGATTCTGATGTATCTCATTTCCCTTTTTCACAGATATGTATATAATATATTAGAGCAAGCTGAAAATAATAAACCTGTATACTGCTAGAGCAGTTGGTTTGAATTCAAAAATTTTAGCGTTCAATCAAAAGAAATCCGTGTCTTTGCATGTAGGGAGCTGTAAGAGTATGAGCTGTTACTAAGGGGGAGGAAACAGGGAGGAAAAAAGCTTTTGTTAGAGCATAAAGGTTTTAGCACTTTTTTGTGTCAAAAAGTACATTAAAATAGCAACCCTCCCAACTACTCATTTATGAATATTACAAGTGGACGTTTTCTCTGTTTAAGAGCTGCACTACTCTAAAGAGTAGCATTACTACATTAGTGCATGCATGTTAGCAGGCACTGAAAGTGCTTACTACTAAAGAGTTTTGAGGCATAGAAGATAGAAAATATTAGGCTAAACTTTTGTTTTCACTGCATTATAAAGTACACAAGAGTTTTGAGGAACAGAAGATTAAAAGTGATAATCTTTTGTTTTTACTGAAAAGAATTAACAAAACCACCTGATTAAGCTTAAAAGATAATCAAACTTATTTGTTTCATAGGTACAGTAACTGAATTTAAGATACTCATACAAAATACAGTTATGCATTGCAGGGGGGAAATGGGCAACTGAATACAGAACCCATATGATTCCAACAGAAGCTGTTTATTGTTTACATTACATGACAGATATGGATTCTAAGTTTACTGTCTACATGGGCATGCGTCTCTGGATTGGCTAAGTTGCTTCTTCATGCGGCAGGCACCCATCCTTCAGGACATCCAATTGGTCAAGTGTCCATCCTGACATTGTGGTTCCCCTATGTAGGGTTTACATTTTTTGCAGACAATTTCTCAGGCTCTCTTGTTATTTTTGATCCTGTTGTTTTCTCAGTAACCTTGATGAATTCCTGAGAGCTCTAACAACAAAACTGCAGGTAGCTTCTTATCTACAACCAGTTTGGCTGGTGCATCAGAATGGCCTGTTATACAGATACATTGCTACAATGCATCATTTATCCTGTAACAGATAAAATGCAATTGTTCAAAAATATTTGAATTATATTGTGTGGTTGCCATCATGGCATTATAGAACACTGAAGGGTACTTGGAAAACAACTAAGCCATCTCCTGATCTTTCAGCTAGGATAACGTAAAGATAGAATGAAACATCTGACATCTCTGATACTGAAGCACAGCTTTCTAGTTTGTTTTGGTCCCATTTTCAGCTGCCACAGGGTTGACAACTGTGAAGTAAGTTGCATCAATGTATCAGGCCAACATAAGACGAAACACTGAATTTGTTCTACTTATGGTCAAAATTAAATTACATGGTTAAATTTGAAGGAAAATAAAAATATATCTTTTATATCATCATGAATAGTGTAGTTCTGTTTTAGATGAGTAGTTTACTTATTTGGAGATCAGTCATTACTGAAAAAGAGTACAGAATCTAATTATTTCCATTTAATATTCATTTATGACTGTATTATATGAGAAAGAAAAATAGTTTCCAAACTCCTAATGAATTCAATGTCTGGCATTTTTCTTCAGCATCCAGAAAATTCAACAAATGAAATGGCAGTTGTGTAGTCTGCATCAGAAGAACAGCTGCACAAGTTAGTTCACCACAAAACAAGCTGAACAAAATGATTAATGGAGTACTGTTTCCTTAATTATTTCACAGAACCTTTCTGGCTCTGGAGATTTGTTTGAGCCAACTATTGCAAATCTCTGAATCCCAGAAATAGTAGATTCCCGTCCTTCTTTCTTTTCCTCCATTTTCCATCATGAAAACAAAGGCTGTTGATCCTTTGTAACTTTTTGCTAACAACTCTGTATTAATGTTCTTTATATTTTAATAAGAAATTGAATTCTGGGAAGACAGTGTTAATCAGATGACTGAATTAATCTAAGTTTTCTCTTCAGTAATTCTAAGCTAATTCTTGCTCTGGCAGTTTTGTGAAACTGTAAAGAAAACTGGAACAGAGTGCAATGTACTTGACATGGACATGAGTATTTCAAGAATTCAGTCTCTCAGAAGCCTACCCTGATGCATATTTTAACATTATTTTGCATCTGGGCATCAAGAAATATGAATAACTACATTGAAACTTGATTTATCCAAACTAAAAGGATGAAGTTTAATTTTGACCTTTTAGTTTAATATGCTAATATGAAGAATACCTGACAAAAGGAGGTTCATTATGAATGGAGTGGAATTCTCCTCTTGTCTTGGGCCCTATGTGGTCCTCATAACTTCTTGGCTGCCTTGATTATGCAGAATGATGAGACATATTTATTGGCCACAGAGAATTTGGATGGTCCTAAGAATTTTTTCTAGACATTTCTAGAAAACAACCAAGCTAAAGGAAGCCCTTTTTTGCTCAGTTTCTAGGAAATAGAGTGATGATCTTGCACAAAAAGGAGACATTTAGAAGCTTTGCACAGGGTCACAGGAAACTTTGCTTCCAATTACAGTCATCTCTTCTAACTCCCTGCAATTTCAGGCTTACTCTCTACCCTCAATTTCCCAGTGTTTTTTGCTTTAAAAATGTCTTTCTCCCCATAGCCTGCCTTCCTTTCTGTGTGCTTTGAGCATCATGTATGTAGTTTACATTAGCTATATATGTAGTAGTAGTTCGTATTAGCAGAATATGTATGTAGTTTATATTAGCAGAAAACATTTCTTAATTTTTGAGAGGGAAGTAGTTGTTTCTTTCCCATTCAGCATGTTTGCAAGAAAACACCACTGCTCTCATTTAGGGACCTAAGCTGGAATATTGTGGGGGATCATGACTGTGTTTAGTCGAATAAGGAGGGTGAGATTTTCTGTGGGATTCAAACCTGGCAGCTCGAGCTCATCACTGCACCTAGCCTTCTGTTCTGTTCTGAACCAATAAAGAGGGGATGTACTTATTACCAGGGCTGGGGAATTATTCATACAAAACAATTAAAATTCCTTCTGTTCAAGCATACTCCACCCATTCAGTGTGAGTACCATGTAAGATCACTGTCACATTAATGGTCTCATTTTTATTGATTATATTTTGTTTTTGTCTGTTCAAACCACCAGGGTTTTCTTTCACACAAGTTCTCACCGGTATGAATTAGTATGTGGCTTGAGTACAAGCTACTGGCTAGAAGAGGGGGATAAATTTGCTTTGATAAATCTTTTTCAAGTGTAGGTAGGACTTCTAAAATTTTGAGTGTTCAGTTCAATGGCTGCACTTAATGATCAACCAAAAGCAAGTTGTAAAACTGTAATGTTTTGTTTCCAATTAATTTTTTTTTGCTTCACCAGAAATGTTGTTTTAGAATCTTAAAAAAACCTAAAGACATAGAGATGTATGACTAGGAAATAGATGAGAGAGACTGAGAGATAAAAGTAGGCTGTCTCAAATTGTATTTATATTTTGTAACATAAAAAGGCATAAGGGCTGTGCTAACACCTTGCAAGCTTATCTTGCTTTTGATATTCCACCAGATAGCTCCACAGAACATCTACAACTCTGTGTGACCTTCAATTACATGTGCATGGTAAGATTCAACCTGTTTGACTAAGATTAAAACTGGAGATGTGATAAATACTTTCAATTTCTGAGCTGTTTCAGTGATCTGCTTCCAAGAAGAGTAAATGTTACAACTGAGTCTGGATAGGGAAGTAGGCTGGCAGTAACTAGGGTGAAACACATCCCTGGCTTAAAATGAAACAGAAGTAGTAAGTCTGTTAAAAAATACCATTTTATCTGAGAAAGAAAGGGAAATGAGACTGAGGCCAGGAAAGGTGATGTGGGTTCATGCTTGCTCATCTAATTTCTGGCCTTGCAGGCTAATGGACTCTTACAAAGCTTGTCATTTAACCTTTTTTTTCCTTAAAGAGACCATGATTTTCTTCAGATTTCAAGAGAAAAGTGTTCTTTATTTAAAGAACTTTTCTTTTAGCTTCTTGCTCAAATGCCATGCATTCTCTGAAGGACCTAGGCAGTAACAGAGCTTTTGATGTCTCCAGGCTCCAGTAAAATGTTCCTAACCTGCTGAGGATTTGGGAGAGCTCTAGCACTGAATCTTTAGTCAAACAGATGGATTGCTGCCAGAGGAGGGTCAAAGGATCTACATGTAGGATTGCCCTAAGAGATCCAGAAACCGGGAGCAGCAACCGGGCTGTAGCCTCAAGCAGAAGCACAGTGTTCAGTGGTGGGCCCTGCTCACTTCAGAATAGTCCTGCCTGAAGAGCAGGATAAAGGCAGCTAGTCAGAAGTGAGTGGTGTTCCCTAACTTGTTGAACCTTTGTGTTTGTCATACAAACTATTCTTAATGATTTATCTTAATTAAAATATATTTTTAAGGTTTTTAATAAGTGCAGTGCAGGGCCCCATAGATGCAGGGCAGCTATTCTGTCTCTTGCTATTGATATGGGTTCATTTCTTCATTATCTCACACCTATATAGCCCCTAATGTCTTTCTTCCTGGAATTTCCATGTAGGAGGTAAGAAAAACAGAACTAGTGTCTAATTTCTTTGATCCTTAAAACTGTAAAGGTCCATGAAATCCAACTCATGTGTGCTTGATTAGGTGACAGAAGAATATAATTAGCACTAGTTTCTTCATCTATGGGGAAAGACTTTCCATTGCATACAGCCATGTTGCATTACATGCTAAAAACAGTGACTTCTGTCCTGCATTGCTATGTCCCAGCAGCAGGCAAGAGGAACATAAGAGCTGTTTTCTTAATGCACTTAATTTCCGTAGTGGTGTAACCATCTGACAGCAGAAAACTGGGAATAATCGCTTATTTAGTCTCTTTCTTTGTTGATTTCCTCTCACATACTGACTTCTGGTTTGTTTTTTTTTTTTTTTCAAGAACAAAAAAATGTCAAGAAGGTGATGGAAGAGCTGTAGTTAAGGAAAATTGTTTCAGTAGTCCCAGAGAATAAAGTGTTAAAAGACCAGTTTGTGCTTATTGTGGTAGGCCCAGTGTTGTTCAGGAACTGACTTTAAACTGAAATGTTGATACTAATGTATCTCAAGTTCCAATTTATGTAAGGGTTTCCTTTTTGCATTGCATATTGTTATATTAAAGCATGCCAGTATTGAAGAATTTGGCCAGTTTTTTTGTAGAATCTATGTTTTAAAAGCCACCCCCAAATTGTTGTGGGCATTATGTTACAGCCTAAGTACTAGGTTAACTGCAGTGTGGCTGTAGTGTATGCTTTCTCTGCTGGGAGGACATTTTACTTATGATAAAAAATATGCTTCATATGTACAAGTCCATATGCATATATTTATCAGTAGAGAGAGTGCATTGCCTTCTTGGGATTTGGTAGCTGAACCAGGTGAGATTGTGTCCTCCTGTCTCATTGACTTTGCTGTTTTCCCTGACCTTCCATCATATTAGCCACCAATTCTCCTTTCTTTAGTGCTGATCAAGTCACAGAATTTCAGGGTTGAATAATTTCAGACATAAATTCTTAAAAACCTATTAGTCTGGAAGAGCTGAAAGCAGATTAATTTCATAGTAGTCAGGATGGGAGAGAGAATAGGGTTAAGGAATAGGAATTGGTTTGGTAGGGTTTAGCAGATTTCTTTGCTGTGTGGAAGAATAAAATTGTAGATTTCTGTAGGAAGAGCACTGAAGTGAGGAAGACATTTAAGTCACTTGCTTTTAAGCAGTGAAGATTTCAGTTTTTATAGTCTGGTTTTTGCTTTGCTTGTTGTTTATTCATTTCAGTTCTGTCCACTGAAAACTGTAGCAATTGACCCAACTTCAACTGTGATCTCACTAAAAATATAAGTAAAAATAGGATACTACCATGGTAATTAATTTTTTTCTTTAATTTGCCCTAGGTAGTGACAAAAGTTTTTCTCATGCCTGTTTTTTTCTTGTTTTGATTTTCACATTAAATGAAGTTTAGCTGTCACAGTCAGTTGAAAAGTGTAAGAATAGGGACTAGTAAAACTATTTGTTTAAAATACAAGTTAAATAAAGGTTCTTACTTAATATTACGCATAAATCCCACATGATTTATGAAGTGTGATCATAGAGTGCAGCATTGGTGTAAACCTCCTACCTGTTACAGCTGAGTAATGACATCATAAATGTGTGGGTGTAATTTTAAAACTGGAAAATGCCTTCTTGTGGGCCATTAATATCTATCTGCAGCAAGAAGACTTATGTTTTAATGTGTATCGACTTTGGAATTTCGTTTAAGGTGACTTATTGCATTGTCAAACAAAATACGAAGCTCCTAATATGGAGTAACAGGAAGGCAGGTGGTCTTACTGAGTATCTCTCGGTGCTCATGCTTGTTGTGCTTGTGTACACTTAAGTAAAAGTTAATAAGTAGATTAACAGTCTTTGGCATTTCTGTTTTTTTTTCTCAAATAATTTTTTAAAACTAAATAAGGCATACTGTCAGTGTGTGCATTAGCAGTACTGGGAGTCGCAAGTCCTGGGAGTCCATGGGAAGTAACTCAGATCAGTGCTGCTCAATCTGTGTTTTGTCTGTCAGTGGAGTTTGTTCCATGTTTGTGAGTGAAATGTGGCGTGAGCTCCTTATGCCAGGTGCAGAATCCCTTTTGAAGTGGGGTCCGTTTTATAAACTTCGGGTTCCAGATGCATGTCTTTGGTTCCATCCACTTCACGTATGCAGCCATCTGCTAGGAAACCATCTTCTATTTTCTCAATCTACAAGACAATTACTTATTTTGAAAATAAATTAGTTTTTCTAAATTACATGACCATTTAATCTTTCAGTACAAAAGCTGTAATTATTTAACTGCTAGTGAATTCTTAAAGTGTATTTACACTTCCTCTCATGCTTCTTAAGTATGCGTACATCTTCAAGCCAAGTACTGCATTCTTCTGATTCAAGCTGTCATCTTCAAGCCACCCACGCATGGCGGTTTGGTGTAGGCATTTTTCAGATAGGTTTTTTAAATAAAGCAATCCAGAGATGCAGATGAATAGAACGGATTGTGAAAGTTAAGAACTGATTTGCAAATTAGGTGGGCTGTTTTGGAGATGGGGTTTGCCACAGCCAGGCTGGCACAGATAGCAAGTTGTCCTGCCTCTTGGACCTCAGCTGGGGCCATTGTGTCTGGTGTGCCTGTAGGACTTTCTTTGGCTTGACTGACAAGCCAGACCTCTGTGAGCTCTTTGGGCAAGCTACTATGAAATTTTCCTCAAAAAAACTTATTTTCTCAGTCATTACAGACCCTGGAGCAACCTTTCAGCCAGCCTCAGTCTCCTCTCAGATTTCCATGACTTATGTGGCTGTATATAAGAGCGGCCTTACCTACCGCCTGCTCTTTGTCATCTCAGTGCTTTCTTTCCTCTTACAGAAATAGTATATGTTCTTCTCCATCACGTTTTTACCCTGTCATCTTTTTGTATCATTATGGGTGTCTTTCCCAGTCTAAGCTGGTTTTGATTGTTAGTTGGTTCTCTGGTTTGTGCCAGGGAAGGGCTCTTCATGTTTTCTTCTGAGACAAAATTGGGGATGCCTGAGCCTATCAAGATTTACACCTGGATTTAAGTTTAATAAAACATATACAACTTCTCAGGATCAAGACCTAATCTTGGAAATAATCTGTTGGACACTTGGTTTTAAATTTTACCTAGGTAGAGTGTTTAGACCTTTAGCATGTTTTGTATTTTGAAAATTGCTTAACTTAGCAACAGATGGCAGGTACTTTAAAAGCGGAAGCTATGTTTGTTACAGAGACTTTTAAAATAGGACATAACATGACTGAAAAGTGTTACACTAAAATAGTAATTTTATCCATATTAGGTTTTTTATGGACTTATATTGTTGAGGATTCATTATTATAAACAGCAGCTTTCTGCATTCCATATTTTTATGAGTTTCAATGGAAGAGTGAAAAATCTACTTAGAGTTTTCTGCAAAAAAAAAAAATGCAAGGATACATTTTACTTCTAATTAGAAGGTTTGTGGATGACTGGCTTTGGTTTCACCACTGATTATTAATAAAATGTAAGATGTGCACAGTACTCTTTAAAAGAAGAAAGCTAGAAATCTATCAGTTAAATTAATCTACTGTGAATCAAACAAAGGACAGGACAGGACAGGACAGGACAGGACAGGACAGGATAGGATAGGATAGGATAGGATAGGATAGGATAGGATAGGATAGGATAGGATAGGATAGACTGGTTTTTGCTTGATTTAGTAAACAGGATTATTACTGAATTAAATTTTGGATTTTTTTTTTTTTTTGTCAGAACATGATTTTTTCCAATATGTTTTGACAGTGTCATCAGCTATGAGAAACTACTGACTGTAGATATTCTCTGCCAGAATGATGAATCTATTTCCAGTAAGCTAGTTGCTTCATCTTGTTGAATATACTCTTGGGCATTTATCACGTAATTCCCTTAATTCAAACCAGTTGTGTACATATTTTGTAATTCACATTTTTGTAATTCACAGTAAATAAATATTCATACAAAATCAACTATTTGTTAAATTTTAAAAAATACTGTTTAACAGTTTTGGTATCAGAAATTAGCAGTCTTTTGTTTACTGTCTTTTCACAGTAAGCAAACTTTAAATATGAATTAGTGTATCTAAAAATGCAATTTACAATTATTACAACATTGACTCTATGCCATTTCAGGTAAGAACACATTTACATTGCAACTGTATGTTAAATACTTATATCAGCACAGTGAGTAATACCAGATCACTAGTCCTTGAAATAACATGTCATTAAATTTGTGAAGATAAAACAACTATTCTCCCATCAAATTCTGCACTACATTTAGATGAAATGCCTTGGTTAAGTAACATCTTTGAAGACTGGGTGTTACTTCCTTTAGCTCTGATTATAGTTGGCAGACATTATGTGTTCTTTGTATATTACCAAAACAGAACATCTATCTGTGGCATACTCAGTCTTTTCTTCATAAATGGATGTAACTTCGGGGTGTTGGATGTATTTTAGTGTGTTGTTTGCATTTGATTAATTTGGTGTGCAGCTTTTGTGTGTGCAAATTTCTTACCCCTACTACTGAATATATATGATTGATGCAGTGAACTGTTGGCTTCTGTTCTGTAAATATTAATCAAAGAGTATGCTCCTCTGCTTAATGGCTTTTCAGTGTAGGCGGCAGCCAAACAACTATAGTCTGCTTTTTTTTTTGCTCTTTAATCATTATTGTGTAAGACACTGGCAAGAACAGTTTTTTTTTTTTTTAATCTATAAACACTATTTCGTGCTTCAACATATCCATTGTTCAGTCAAAGTTATGAAATACTGTTGCTCAATGGAACTTTGTTTTCAGCATTTCCTGGTAAAGCGGTAATAGAAGAGATAAAACAGTAAAGGAAGGGTCAGATAATTAAATAAAGAAAAATACTAGGAATATGTGCAAGAAAGAAGCAGAACATGCAGAGTCAGTAAATTCAGCCTCATATGGTTTCAGATCTTATGATTTGGATAAACAGTTTTCCTTAATCAAAAGCCAAACTTGATTCTTTTCTAGATTCCATGGATGCAGTGAAAGAATAATTTGTGACTAAAATATTTTTAAGGCGAGTAAGGTAGACATTTGCTATGTTCCAATGTGTGCTTAAAATGTGCGTAAGAATACATGTTGATAAGTGTGTCAGCTTATTTGGGTGAGAAATTAAAAGATGTTCAATATTTAAATAAAAAACCAAATAAATGTTTGGTGGGGGTGTTGATGGTGGTACAGCTCACTATCAGAAGCAGTGAGTTTCTTGAAAACACAGCTCACATATTTCTAGCATTTAGGTCTGGTATAAGTTTGATAGATACAGCTTTAGTCATTCTCCTTGAATGTCACCAGTGAGGCAAGCCAAGGCTGAAGGGAAGGCTTATGCTTCAGGGTTTGTAGTGTTTGTTGTGATCCAATGTGGGGTTAGTTTAATGTATATTCATCCCTTCTCCCTTTCTTAAAAATGTATCTAAATTGTGCTGGTAGAAAACACATTATTTGTATTTATTAATGCTTTTGTTCTACACATTTTATTTTAATAATTGTAATAATTTTCTTAATTCCTCTGTTTTTTGCCTGGGAAATTATCTCAGTTTTTGTTATAGGTCATCATCTCCTAATATTCCAGAAAGACATAAGGCAGAAATCCTCCAAATGTCTACACTTTTTTTATTATATAAGGTGTTCAAGGGCAGATCTGTTTTTATGGAAAGGAATACAGTAGTACTGAGGCTTTTGGTTCAGAAAAAAAATAGTAGTCAAAAGCTGAATCATTGAATCACAAAAACTCTTAGTTTGTTTCCAGCCAGTTTATTTATCTCATAATGTATTGAAAGTATTTTCAGGAAACATCAGTGAGAGAACTGAATGGCTTGAATAAAATACTGGTGGTTTAGTCCACATTATGCAGTAGAAATTAATATATTTTGCTAGTTGAACACATATTTGCACAGTGTTTGTAAAACCAGCACAGTGTTATACCACCCTGCTTTGAACAACTCCTATAAATATTCCTCTTGCAAACGTACATATATTTACATTTGAATATATTAGCATGGTCTTGCAGAAATAATTATTTGGAAAGAAATTTTCGGTTACAGACTCTTTCTATAAGTTGAGTATTTGTTTCAGATCCATGTCAAAATGTTAGACCTTGTGATTTTCAAACTCCTTTCTCCTGGATAAAAGCCATTTCCACTGTTTTAATTCATAAACATGTGCTTCAGTGATTTGAATCTACATCTTCCATTTTGATAATGATTATGCCCACATTCTCATTGTTCGTTAGTTCTCAAAAGTTAATTTTTAGTCCAGCTAAGCATCTTCATGTCTGGTTAATGTAGTTACCGCTTATTGACCTTCTGAAAATGCTGATAAGTCAAAGAAGTTTTTAATGTGTTAAAAACAGCTAACTGTTGTAAAGTTAGATGCCTTTCTCCACTGATCTGCACCTGTCATTGTTCTTCCCTAGTTTTTGTAATCACACTTTAAGGTTAGAATAATAATACAGGAGTAAGAGGAGGCAAAACCATGGCTTCTTAGAGACCTTGTCTAGTAGTGGTTTTAGTTTAGTTTACATGTAAATATTGTCCCTAAGGTGCAAATTTTAGAATGGACCTGTTAAGGTATGTTTTCTTATTAAGTATAGTTCTTTGGAAGTAGTGATCTATATCATGAAAATATGTAGTGTTAAAAAGAAACAGAGGATTTGGATATGTTAATTACTGTCAAGTAGTTTTTGTTCGGCTTTTGGCAGAGACGAGTAAGGTAACTTGTCTGTAATAGAGCAGAATCTCTATTAATAGTACCTCTTTTCTGTTATTTACATGTCTAAGAAACAGGGCAATTGGTTTCAATTTTTAGATGTAGTCTGAAAAACTGAAGAAGGTACTTAATAATGCCTTTGTACTAACTGAATTTCTGTATGCTTATGTAATTGTTTATGGAATTTCAAATGAAAATACTTAAAATGAACAAGGCATCTACATTTGTGGTATGGATACATGGGAAACTAATAGTTGCATCTTCTCTTTTTACAAACTCTAGGGGGGACACAAAGATTACCTCGCACAATTGGAGTGTCATTGGCAAAAGAACTAATCTTCTCTGCACGCATTGTAGATGGTGAGGAAGCAAAATCAATAGGATTGATTAGCCATGTGGTAGAACAGAATGAAGCAGGGGATGCTGCATACAGAAGAGCATTAGCTCTAGCGAGAGAATTCTTGCCTCAGGTATAACAAATTATTTTGATTTTGGTTTTTAGTTTTTACCAAATAATGAGACTGAAAAAGAAACAGCTTTACTAAAGAGAACTGTCACAAAATTATGTATCAAAAAACTGTGCTAGTTATGTGACAAGTAATCAGAAGTTTCCTCTCTTGTATTGAATAGTCTTATTTGGTAATTATTTCATAGGGAAGAAAAAAACTCCATCAATCCTCATCTTGCCATGATTTGATCTGTGTTTTCATTACATGTTCTGGCTTTCAACTTTTAAATGAGAAAAAAATGTTATATAAGTTTTATTTTTGAGTATAGCAATTATTTTAATAGATTACTTTGTTGCTGTTGAACTTCTCAGAAGAGAGGCAAAAGGTCCTAGGCAGAAAATTCATAATTATGCCTTAAGTTTTAGCTTTCATGTTTTTCAGATTCTATGCTGCCTAGTTGTGTAGTTCTGAGCCTCATATTAAGTGCCAGTAAGCTCTCTTCACAGAGTAGGTAGACAAAACAAATCCTTTCCCAAATGGAGGCCAAAGACAACTGTTACAAGTTTTCAGGCCCAAAAGCATAAACGTTGAACTGAAGAGAGGAAAAAGAAAGATGAGACTTCATAACCTGAAGCTGTAATTGGACAATTAAACCCCAATATGCAAATGGACTAAAACTTATAAAAGTGTGAGACCTTGTGACCGGTTGTCCATTTTGTGACCATTTTTTGCTTGGGTGTAGACCTGGCCAGGCTCTTGTAGGTGCATCTGTAAAGGCCTTTTAATAAATAGCTGCTTTCTCTTAGCTCTGTCTCTGTTCCTAGACAGCCTTCCCAAGGCATCAATAGGAGGCAGAAAAAGAAAATAATTAGCCAACCACTTTATTGGATCACAAGTGTAACAGCTAAAATTTTTCATTGGAAATGTAAAATGTTATAGCTTAGGTGTGGCATTTAATGGTGGTTATTTGTGTCTTGAACAGCTTGATAAAAAGACAAAAATTAAAAGTACAGTAAAAATTTTAACATACAGTGGTTCTGGAAATGACGGTTACAACTTCTTATTGGAACTGCCTCATAAGCATTTGGCTT
>VXBN01001608.1:26474-41232 GCA_013397395.1 Sinosuthora webbiana | reverse complement strand
CATCCAGAAGCTGATGCTTATGGATAGGCACAGGACTGAGATGATTCCCAAAGATGTCTTGCAGTTCTGCGGCTTATTGGAGGCGAGTGTGGGAATCCCTCTGCTCAGTGGTGATCTCAGTCGCTCACAGGAGGGTGTCATCACTTGACCAGAGCAGGCTTTGCTATAGCATACTGTAGGTTTGAAGCTTGACAAATGTGGACACACTCAGCACCTTTGAAACATAAACCAAACACATTAAGTAGCTTCTTTTGAAAATAGTGTACATTTACTTTTTTTCAATATTCAAACTATCAGTTTAGAAGCAAATGTCTGCTATAATGATAAAATTTAGGATATATGACTTACATACTGTAAATTTAACAGGGGTCCAAAGTCTAGATGGCCCTAATATAAGAATATTGATGTGCAGACTCTTCAGTTACAAATCTTGCAGGTTTTGATGACATGTAAATAAACTTTTTCTCTCATTTTAGGGACCAGTAGCAATGAGAGTTGCAAAACTGGCTATCAATCAGGGAATGGAGGTAAGGATCTGTACTTTCCATGAGAGTAGGCTGGAAGTCAGGTTGGCAACAGTTGTACTGTTGGTGACAGTTTCACTATGGTGAAATTCTTTTTATAGAACTGTTTTTATTTTCTCATTGTGTAGTCTTTCAAGGTCTATTTGACCAAAACTTTCTAAAGAATGAAGTGTATTTTTTTGTGTCTCAGATTCCTGAGATGCTGTTTTCTGTTACAAGGCTTAATAATCTCAAGTGTCCTGTACTCTGCTAATTATTAATAGTAGAAAGTAAACATAAACTACAAACAAACATGAACAAACTATGTTTCAAATATCAGATGGGAAAAATTACTGAAGTCATACTCTGTCAAGTATGTCAAGCTCTCGGTGTTTAGTAACTAATAAAGTTAAAGGCTGAAGGACATATTATTTATTTTTAATAGTTTAATAGCAGTTAGTGTTAAAATTGTACCTGGAGCCTGATTTCATGTTTGATTCTGATTGCCACTTGATTGCCACACTGTTGACCCCTAAAGCTCATTTAAAATCCTGTCTGAACATACGTTTTACTTTAGGTGTACATGTCCTAGTGCTGAGTTCAGCAGATCTGTTCATATTTAAAGTTAGGCTACACACCAGACACCTTGTAGCTCAATCTGGTACAAGGGAAAGAGGATCATACCATGTGCAGCACCTGAATCCAAGAAGATGAATTTGACCTTTTTTCTTAGAAGTCACAAAAGCAACCAGTGAGTTCAGCAAAGTGTAACACCAGTGAGTGGTGTCCTGAGAACCCAACTCAGATGCTATTGCACAAGAGTATGTTAGGTTACCACAGCAAGTTATGGTGGAATCTGAGATTTATTTCAATACCCAAGGCTCAAAATGCTACAAGCTAAGTTATCTGACTACTAGATATAGTAGATAGAAAGGTCAAAATAATGAAGTTTATAGAATTAAGGATTATAGGCTTAGATGGACTTCGAATGATTGTCTCTAGTAGTTCGGTCTTGAGGCCCAAGACAAGATCTACTGTATCAAAACCAATCAAGCCAAAAGGTTTATCCAAGCTGTTCCAACAAAACTACCATGGCACAGATTTCATGGCTTCCTTTGATAATTTATCCTATATCTTATCTCCCCTTGAAAACTGCTTGTGGTGCCAGTAGTCCTTCCAGTGGTTAAGTGGAGAGCTAGTGAATTCTGCAGCATCTGGTGCTTAAGACAGGTGGACAAATAATGAGGTCAAAATTCAGCCTTTTCAAGTGTTCAGGACAGCTCACAAAGAAACTAAATGTATTAAAAATAGATAATGATGATGCAGGACAAACATGGGCCTCTTTATTTTTCTGTTTTAAATCCTTTTGAACTTTAATCTGTGTTTGTGGCATGCTTTCTGTTCTTATGTGACATTTTGAAGATACATTGTTTCAGAAAAAAATTTAAATAATCATGCAGATTTAAATAATCATCTTTTCCCTTGTACTAAATGAAATTATTACAAATGTGCAGGTAGCTAATGGTTTTTCCCTAACCAGATGACTTGTAGTAAAGAGCAAACATTTTTTGAGTGTATTGCATGCTAGCGGTATTGCCAAATCAGGAGTCTGTTACAGAAATACTAACCAGTCTTACCACGTCTCAGTGTAGCATTTCTATGTTAAAATAGTGTAGAGGAACTTTGCGGAAGTATTTTAGTATGTGGCACAATATTTATGTTAGCTGTGAGATAATAATATGTAATAAATAAAAAAAAAATATTTTTAAACCCACTGTATTCTTTTCCTCAGGTCGACTTAGTAACAGGTTTAGCAATTGAAGAAGCTTGTTATGCTCAGGTATGTAAATAAGATTACATGAAAAAAACACAGAAAACAGGCTTTGTTGATGCCTGTTATAAAACATTCAGAAATCCAACTGGAAATTGCTCTGTGATTTTTTCTGCAAATTTTTGGCATTTTATTTTAACTTCCAGATACTTCTTCTGATTTTGTAAGGAATTTAAGAGAGGAGGTGTAGTACAGAACAGTAACGCGTCTGTACCAGTACTATTAGGGTGAAGGTAGTGAAGCAGTACCAGCCATACACCTAGCCAATCATAAACTACCATGCCAGTCCAAAGACTGCCTTCCTTTTGCTTTGTTTTGGTTTAACATGAAATTATTCAAAGGACACTTCACTAACATGTGCCACTAATGGCATATGTGCTAACCAATAAAAATTTGAGACAAACCTCTTTGCCAGTGTAACATGGGAATGATGTATTTAAGATTATATGTTCTTGGACTTTGAGACAAGTTTTTATGATGGAAATAGAAGCATTGGCATTATATGCTTATTTAAGATGTGGTAATCAGATTAATAACCTTTTTTCCCCACCCCAAAAACCCAAAATGAACCCAACCAAAAAAAACCCAAAAAACTCAAACCCTGCTTTCCCCTACCCCGTCAAATAAACAAAACAAACAAACAAACCTCAAACCCTTGAGAATTTTTTAAACTCATCTGTTTGGAGTAAAGGTACTTCTTCCCCACACAAATGGTTTATCAGTGTTTTGTCATGCCCTTGAAGCGTCTGATACATTCCTATGTCTGACTAGATAGTTCCAATTTTTCTGCTGCATTAAAACTTTTCTGATATGCCTTGGATACACTGAAGAACTAGGATTTGTATGAAAATATCTTTCTTGGTATTGTTTTTGGTGTCAATAATGAATTGTTTTTCTGCTCATTGCAGACTATCCCAACTAAAGATAGAATTGAAGGCCTTCTTGCATTTAAGGAAAAGAGACCTCCTCGCTACAAGGGAGAATAAAAGAATCTGATGCCTTTAAAATACAGGGGGATAAAAGTACTTCTATGAGGACCATTTAAGGTGCACTTTGCATCCGCACCTGAAATATCACAGTCACCAAAGTAACAGCAAATCATACAGATGTTACAACATTTTGAATGTGTCCATACTTGTACGAAGCTGAGGTAGAAATGTGTGTCAGCTCATGCTCATTACAGTTCCTGATGGTTGATCTGTGTATTGGCAAAGTCACAGGTTCATGCAGCATTTTTAAAATTTCACATGTATGAAACATACCATACCACAATTGAAAAAGCTCTGTAATTCTTTACATAGACAAAATGTGTCTGTGATGTTAAGCATAAATCTGCTGTATCATTTTATCAAAACAGAAGCAACTACTGAACACCAAAAATAAGAAATTGTACCAAATATGCATTTAAATGATTCTGTATATGAGTATTCTATCAGAATATCTATATTATTAATCAAGCTAGGGGAAATGAAAAAGATTATAATTCAGAAAATGTGAAGCTTTGTTTATCTTACTCTATCCTAAGCAAAATTAAATTCACTTTAGCACTTAATGGTGTCTTTTTGATAAAGTTGTTGCTATTATATTCATTTAATTGTATTAAATGAAGACATTTTTGAGGCCAGCCTTTAATTATACATTCTTGTATGTTAAACCTGTTTTTGTCTTGCATTTTTCCAACATAGCATCTTATCAGCACTGTAATGGAACAGTATTTATATTCACCAAATAACCCAGTTATTTTGAATTTTTGATGATTGTATTAAAGATGATTGTGCAGGGATATGACCAATGTGCTGTAATAGAACCTAGAATTATCTTAATCTCCAGAATGTTCCTTTTGCAAGTTCTATGAATGTATATTTATATACAACAGGGATGATGTTGAAAGGTTCTTTATTTTGTGGCGGCCTCAGAGTTCTTTTCATACATTGCAAGAGAAATGTCGTAGGTCTCAAGGTAAGAAAACTTGTGATTCATACTGTGTATTTGCAGTGGATGCAGCATATACAGCAAATGTCTGGAAATAACCTCGTAGAAAGTATTTTTTGTTAATTTGACTGGAAAATAAACATGGCTTAGCAGTCCAAGGCTGTCTTTTTATATGAAAACAAGTTTATTCTTGCTGGGTTACCACTGGCTCATGAAACTTGTGCATGCTTTGCGGTTTCTGCAACAGTAGCTATGGTCACTGTCCATATCTATGATGATAAAGCAGCTCATCAGCATGAAATGACAAGAACTCATTTAAATTATTATATTTAGACATATCATTACATGTAAATTTATTATAACTGGTGGAGCTCACACTTTGTTGACTGGTAAACTTGGTGAGTCGATCATTTCTTGCACAATAATTTGCAAATAAAGTAGTGGTACTTGTTTTAATAGTTAAATAAAGCCTAGAGGGTCATTTTCTCATGTTTTTGAAATGCTAACATGTCATTTTCCTTCTTACTGACTACAAAATAATTATGTTAATAGGAAAAAAAAATTAAGCATATGCTGATGGGTTTCTGTTGCATAACTTTGATATAGTCTGGTTATTGAGCTGCCTCTGTTTCTACCAAGCACTGATTAAGTAGCTTCTGTGAATGTCTGTTTAAAAACATCTAGTAACTTTAAATACTGTGGCATATGACTGTGTAGATTCATGCCTTCAACTAGTAGTTTTTATCTCAGAAGATAATTTTGCTGTCACGGTGGTCTCTGCATTCCTTTTCTCAGGAGAAGATAGTGTAATATCATAGCAATTTGAGTTCCTTCTTTGAAGTCAACACATTTGAATATTATTGATATATTGATACAAAGTGAGTATCAGTAGGACTGGTTTTAAAGGTTCTTTGGAGTGATGTTGAAGTTTTCTTGAGGAAGAATATTTTAGCAAAAAAATGTGCTGATCACTTACTTTCTGATTTATTAAGTGACATGTTTTGGTGGCTGCAGTGTTCATACTTAATAGTAGTATTAGAACTCTGCTTTCCATGAGACAGTTATTTGTAACAAAAATGTTCATATAAAGATTGACTTTTCCTTATGAAAGGTATGATCTGGCAAGTCCTCCTTCAAACACTTAGGCTCAACTCTCAGTTTCTGATGAAGCCCTGCTTTTCTCCACAATACCTCAAGGATGAGTGAGCCCTGGTCTCTGCTGGTTTTCTGAAAGGTTATCTCATGGTCCCTAGACATAAGCATTTCTCCTGCTTATGCTGAGCTCAAGTGGATAGTAAATTCTTCTGCACTTCACTGAGTTGGATAGTGAAGAGTTATAACACAGGTAGGTTTATTACCCTTTATTAGTTATCAGCTGATAAATTCTCAACATTTGTAAGTTCAGCTTACTGAATTGCTTAGAAATTCTCAGTTTCTTGCAGAAATTAATGTTTAACTTTATATAACTCATATAATTTTAACCTTTAATGTGGCAAACTGTTTATATTTTCAACATTGCTGAAGTAACTCACATTCTTAGTTTTACTAAGTTTCTGGATGAAGTCGTGATTGTCTGTATGGCTCTAGTCAGTTCAATGCTTTTGGGTAGATCACCAGAAATGAAAAAAAGGTGTGTTTTATTTATTCTAAGATTATGTAATGATACAGTTAAGTGCTTTTGGAGATATTTTCTATGGAACCTTTTTATGACATTTGCAGTCATTGGTACCCAGTTATTTTTGAAATTCTGTTAGTCTATGTGAAATTAGTCCTTCATCAAGGTTCATGCCACTGCTTTTCTAGAACTGCTTTTAACCAGCTGCATTTAGAATAGTAAACATCAGGATCATTCTCAACTTCGTATTTTACTCGGTCATTGCTCTTTGATGCATTTAATCATAGTCATAGTTGTTGAAGAGATCACCACAGGAGAGAGCAGAATTATCATGCTACTTGGAATATGGTTTTGGGAGACTTAGGGAGTAAAGTAAGGGGTTTTCCCACTAGTGTCACTTCATATACCAAACCTAACTCATAGATACAAAGTGAAAAAAATAGTTGAAATCTTAATCTATCACTGCATAGTCTTTACTTACACCTTTTTCAAGCAAGAAAATCCCTGAAAATATGTCTGCTGAGATTAGAGAGGGGATTTATTTACAATTTTAAAGAAATGTACTTAAAAAATCATTGTTCGTTTGAGTGGTGTGCAGTGAACAAGGTGTGTGTTCATGTCTCATTTTTGGAATTTTGGGCTTGTTCTTCAACCTAATGACACTGCTGAAAAGCTATAGGCCTTCATTTTCTACTGAGGCTGATACAGTCTGTGTACTTAGGGTGTGATAAAGTTCATGATTATGTGGTTAAGATGTACTTTTTCTGCACACTTTTAGAAAGAGAAATATCTCCAAAAATGAGAAAAAGAAAAATGGCAGGCAGATAAACCAAAAGAAGAATTGTTTTCAGCTAAAGGTAATAAAATTTCTTTTTTTCTACTTTGTGGGATTACAGTAACCTTTTTTCCTATTCATGCCTTTTTTTTCCTGTTGGCTTTTCTTTCCTTTAAGTCTCAGACATAAAAATGTGTAGGGAACACTTTTAAAAATTTGTATGGGTTGTTTTCACTTTAAGAACATTGGTATTTTATAAGCAAAATTAGTAGAGTTTAAAAAAATTTCCTGAAAGGTTTTTGAAAGATGTAATCAGAAATTACTGTGTTATCACTAAAGGTTAGGTATTATGCCGTTTTTATTATAGATTTAAATTGTTCTCTTTTTCAACCTTGGAACAGAGTTGAATAGAAGTTTCTGTAGTTACGGAGAATGTGCTGTGTTCACACAATGTGTTCATTATGCTTTATAATATATGTTTGTGTTTACTAGCATGTCATAGGCATGCATGTGTATGTGTATGTGTATGTGTGTATGTATGTGTGTACATGTAAATAAAATTATCCAGACTGTGAGGCAAGATCAGCCCCTCAGGATGTGATACAACTATTCTGCTTCAGGAAGTTTTGAATTTGTTTATGCAAGAGCAAAACCAGCAAAACAGTGGACCCTACACAACATGTACCATGACTGTTCCAAGTGGGCATACTTACCATGTGTTCTGTAACACAGAAATTCTGATGCAGAAACAGCAGGTGAGTAGTGAGGGTGTGCACGTGTGTTACCATGTATCTAGTTGTGTACATATGGTACTTCAAGGCTAGAATAAATGTAGTAGGAGTCAAAGTGAGTTCTTAAATTTCAACAAAGGTGTGGCATCCAGATAGCACATTCCTCCCAGTCCTATATAATATCATTTGCTCCTGCAGTTTGGAGAAGCCTGCAGCAATCATAAGCAGCTCATTAATCAGCCACTGTCATAGATTATAAGATCAGTGTCTATCCTCTTTAAATAAGTCTAGACTTAGATTTCATCTTCAGCTTTTATCTAGTAGATAATTCTTCCAAGGACAGTCATTCACATGGGAAGAAATATGAAGTATGTTAAAAGAATTTATTACAGAGGGTGTGAACATTCTGTGTCAAAGCTAACTCCTATTTGCAATACTCAAGTTCAAAATAGTACATTAACCCTCTAAGGCATAGTCTGTACATGTATGTTTATAAACTCTTCAAAGTTCTGGCTAGTGATTACTATCCTTTGATTATAATTTCTGAAGTGTATGCTAATAAAGCTTTTGTAACATTCAAGAGCTGAGAATATGGTGAAGTTTTCTTGTTGCATAATATAACCACTTTCAGAAGAACATGGAAAGTTTGTTATTTTTGTAAGGAACTTATACATCAAATTGTTGCTTCTTTTTTCTGGCAACTGCTAATTGATTTAACATTTTCCCTTAAGCATAAGGGACTTTGTGATATCATCTTTGGCTCAATTCTTTTTAGTATGTTAAAAATTCTGATGCCAGTTTTACAATTTTTTTTAAATGTGTCTCTTCCATGCAGCTTAGAAAGACAAAGTTAAAAAATATAATTGTGAGGATAGAGTTGTGAAGATTGTGTTTTCATGACATATAAATGTTCATAATGCATCTGTAGGCTTGTGTGAAAAGAGTTTAACTCTGCATCTTTGTGTAATAAGGCTTTATTGCTGGAACTATTGTCTTCAAAGATTCAGAATTTTTATAAATGCATGTGAGTATCCCCAGCTAGTGGCCCGTCAGGGTGAATGGTTAATGTTGTCCTGTACTTATCATCTTTGGCCACTCCATCCAAGTAGATGTGAAGAAGAAGAGAGCCAGGGAGCATGCTTTTAAGAAGCAGTGGTTCTTGGAAGAGTGTATATGAAAGAGGTTTTGTAGGGTGGGTTCAGGCTGCATTCTTAGGTCACAGTTAACTTCAACACAGTAATTTCTAGTATCTTCATGAGCAGCGCTAAAGGTACAGATCTTTCTGTATTGGTTGGTTACAGCATCTGACTTCTGCACCCAAAAAACTAGTAGAGATTGTAACCTCCAAACATGATTCCTGGAGTGTCTGTATAACAGATGAAAGGAGGTGGGAGCCACAAAAACGGCATAACAAGAAGGAAGGGTTCTGTCTAAGTTACTAGTTCATAAATGAGCACACGGACATGAGTTTTTTCACTTTGGATGGAATGAAATTCCTGTCTCCATTTTGGATTTTACAAATCTTATCTGACATCAGTCCTTTTTTGAAAAAGTGAAGGGGATATGCTATGGCCCTTCCATCTGTGTAACTGCTCAGTAGTTGAAGACTCGTGAAATACCAAAGCAACTCAGTTTCTGCTCTCTCCTTTCACTTAATTGACCTGAACCAAACTTTCCTACAGTTGTGACCTGTTCACTGGATTATTTGAAGTTATGCATGATGAAATGTCTCTACTTTAATTAGTTATTCTACAAGTTAATTTATTGGGGTGTAGAGATAATGACATCCACCTAATAGTTTGTAGAGGTAAGGCCTGTCTTGCAGTTTCCTCATGCAGCAAGTATCGCTCTGGTTTTATAATAGATGCTGTAACAAGGATGGGAGACTTGCTCACTTTCCTCTTGTCCCCAGCATCTTCTTTGTACAGACTTCTGTCTGCTAAACATGAAGATCCTTAATGAGTCAGGCTCCTTAGATGTGGAAGGTTTAATTCATTAATCCCAAAAGGCCTTGGATACAGCATTATACATACCTTAGGCAACTAAGTACAGTTGCCTAATATCATCACTTCCTAATGCAAAATCTCAGCAGGAGTTTTGAGAATCTGAATTTTGGACTTGGACACCTATGTCTCTGTATAGAGATGTCTTAGTTTTGTGATTGTGCTTTTAGTCTGCTTTACTCTTTAGGATTCTTACTTAAAATACTTCCTCAGTGTAAGCAAGGGATATCAGAAATCACTTTTCAAACATTGGTACCATATCATAGATCACATGATGGAATTGAGTTACTGATGACAGGTGATAATACTCAGAGATATTGGCTACCCCTGTCTGTACCACCTCTCCAAAGCAGAAAAGACAGTCATCAGTGAGAGAGAAGAAAACACTGGCAAGCATGAGGAGAAGTGAGGTTGGAGCAACAGTGCCGCAGCTACAGTTGGCTGTGCTGGAAAAGTTGTATGAAGCTGGTTATTACAGCTCAGTAGCCTGATTCTACCAACAGACACAAAGCATCTGTGTACAGGACAGAGCTTTTGATCACACTCTGTGTGTGTATGTGTATGCAGAGTATATAAAATATATATGTCCATGTGTCCACTCTTCTTTCAGCACATAGTTTTAAGGTTATTCATAGAAGCTTTTAAAGCATTGATTCAATTTTTAAAATAGTTCACTCAAACCACATCCCCACAGGTATGTGTGTTTAGAGTTACAAAAACATTTTGCCCTATACACGTTTTTATATTTCGTATAATTACAGCATATTTATCTGAAGTATTTCGCAAGTATAGTTTTGTGTAATACTGGTAGGAGATTAAGTAATAGCTGCTTACTAGCACTATTGCACAAGAACATCAAATGTAATAATGATGTTCTGAGATTTGAGGTACCAAGCATGCTTTTGGCTGCTTTGCTCCTGTGACCTTTATGTTCTTCTGGTTAATACAGCAGTCCTGTAACGATGCACATGTTTTCCTTTACACAAATGCCAGTAACCACTTGAGCAGGGCACTTGATTCCAGTTTTGATGGGCGGTGCCTATAATGGACAACGGTAGTGTATCCAAGCCAAGTTGGCTTTGTGCTTTACAGTGCCAAAAACTTCAAAGCTTCTTCCTTTTAGAACTCTAAAGCAATACAAGTTTGTGTTTCTTCATATCATCAAACTTAATTATTGGCAATAAGCAAATGCTGGCAGGAGCGGCACATCACATGGCTCCGTTTCTGCTTTAGAAAAGGTCAGCATATGGCATAAACACTTTGCTGTATTATGCAGCCTTGTACTCTGATCACATAACACATGCTTCAGAAAGCATTATGCAATGTTAGACTCACTGATTAATGACTGCTTGCACAAGAAGTTTTTCATTACCCCGAATGCTAGCATCCTGGGAATGATTAACTTTGTGACATAACTCTCATCACATAAATATGGAAGATTCAAACATAGCCTCAAAATAACGTGTTTCAGAAATAACTGAACACATTCCTGCTTAGTAGTGTGTACAGTATTTGATTAACAACTGCTTTAAACCTTCAGAGTTGAATAGAAAAGCCTATTTGTGAGAACTGAAAACAAGATTTATTTCTAGGGTTTAAAGTTTTACCCAAGATGAATTTTTGCACACAGCAGCATCTCATTTGCAATGTTTTTCCTCTGCTTGTGTAAGTTTGAATTTCCTGAGAAAAATCTGTGCCAACTATTTTCAGTTCAGCCAGTGAGTTAAACAGAACAAGTCGAATCTAGCCCTTATTTAGACCGGCAACTGCATGTATGTAAAATGACTCAGTCCAGTGTGTTCAGTAGTACAGTATGTACAGTTGTATGCTTAAATCAGCATAGTAATAGCTCATTAAATTCACAACAATTGCCTATGTTTCTGCAGGCAGAGTAAGAAAGCAAAATGTATTCCCAAATGAAGTGTCTTGCAAACTTACAGCTTGAACATTGCTACATACTCATATTTAACATTTTCATATTCTATTGATTAATCATTCCATTTTCAAATTATGCAGGTTCCTGTGTTAAAAATCATCATGACAGTACATCACTCATATTATCATATTCAGGATGTACAGATGAGGAAAAGCCTATAAAAAGAAATGTTCCTTACCATATTCCCTCACATATGAAGATTCATCCCTGGTTTTGAAGTAATTACTACAAGTTATCTATGTTTCAACAGCTTTATTAAGGAGAAAGTCAGTTTGCCTGCTTGAAAATTTAAGATCAGTGTTCACAAGGAAATATCTGTATTAAACTCCTACTTAGTAATTTGCCTTTAAATGTCAGACTAAAAAAAAAAAAAGACATCTGCTTTTTTATGATTCTCTCTCCTTTTAAGTAATTCTGCTCATGAACTGCCACATTAAATAAAGCTACTTAAAAGTCCTTGTAACAGGGGGGATGGTTTAGGGTGTCACCATATTAATGCATATGGCCATGTCTTCAGAATTAATCTTCATTGAGAAAAGATACAGAAAGTAAAAATTGACCTTCAGTATGTTCACTTTAGTTTTTGCCTTTTCCTGCATTCCAACTCCTGCAAGCAGTAGCAAAGGGTAAAGGAAATGGCCTCTGACTAAGCATTAGCTACCAGCATGCCCTCATTATAGCTGAGGGCTCTTATTCTCGCCTAGCCTACGTGCAGAGCCAGCTACTCTTTCAGCTGTGATGACGAAATGCCATGCATTTCTTCCTGGAATAGTACGCAGATAAGAGGCCACTTGTTATGCTGAGGTTTCAGATGAACTCCACTAAGGGTTTCAAAACACTCTGTCACAATTATATCGGGTTTCTTTAGCAACCAATTCATTTCAGACACTTTTAAGATAAAAAGGGAAGAGATGTTAGTTTATTTTCCCTTGTGGTTTCACTGTTTAAACTTTTACAGGATATGGCTGGATAGTTTATACATGGCCTGAGTTTATTAATTTTAAAGAAAAATGGATAAAAATGGATCTGTTTCTCTCTTGAAATTCACATAATTTGTAGTCCCCTATGTGTACCTATAACTTCAGAGGAGAAACAAAAAGTCGCATGCCTGTGATATGATGCTAGAACAGTCCTGCTGTACAGACTCAGTTGCTGAGTGCTTTCTCTGGGTCCAGTAAAAGCCAAGAGTTTTGAGAATCTTGCAGCACAGAAGGTTAGTTCTTTATTGTGGAGTTGGATTCAGATTCTAGAACAAGTGTGCAGTGTACGAGCCCAGTTGGCCTAAGTGTTACTTAGCAGTGGTGGGAGAACCTGTTTGTGAGATTGTCTTGCAGCCTTGGCATGCAGTTAGGTGATTCCATGCACTAACAAAAGCAACTCTAGTGGAATCGAATAAATCACAAAATTTCCCAACTGTAAAAGAAAAAAGGAATCTATTAAGTGTTTGTTTCAAACCAGGTAACACCATCAGAACCAGCATTAACTGTATGCTACTGAAGAAAGGAATAAATTGTCTGGAATAAGCAATGGATCCTATGCAGGTTAAATAGCTTTCTTTGCTCACCCATAGATCCTAATGAAACATTTAGAATCTATGGTATGCCCCATTTCCATTGTATGAATGGCACTTTAGATAGATGTAGTCAGTAGGAGGAAGAGTCTTATTATATTATGATAAATCTTGAGTAAATCACAACCTAAATAAGTATTTAATATGAAAAAAACTAACCCAACCCAAAATGGCATCTCTTCTTTATCACTTCCCCTGCAATTCTTAACATTTACTAGTATCTCATTAACTTGGAACTACAGGCTAAATTCAATTTCCTTTTAAGACAACAAAATTTTCTTTTTCCATTTAGATAATGGAATTTGGATCAAGTCTTGCTTCTGTAATCTTATTCCTTTAATGCTTTCCAAATAAATGTGTAATTCCCAGTGAGATCACTAGGAATCTTGGCTATTCATAACTCTGTTCCTTCCTTTTTTTCTGCAACTGTTCTTCAGTATAGAGGGTCCAATTTGAAACTGTCCAAGGAGCACTAAAGTTTTCAAACCCGCTGCTTGCCTTAATTATTTTTTTCTTCCCTCTCTTGGAAAAGCCCCTTTCTTTAGTTACTGACAACTGGCTCAGAAAAAAATAAGAACCAGTTTCCCTCACAAATAAAATATTTCTTAATTGTTTGCTAGAAATAGATGATTCTTGCACATTACTTTGAAGAATTCCTGTCTCTGCCAAAGCAGGATATACCAACAAAGCATATGTTGCTCCATGATTTTTCTGCTCTTTTTGTCAAAATGTTAGCCTAAACACTATTGCTACAGTGGTCACTAGCAGGCCTTTTAAATGTTAGACAGCTCATTTCACAAAAATTCTAATTCACCAAGTATAAATATGAATAATGGACACCTTCTTTTTTGAACTGTTGCTGTTGTGAACTTCAATTTTAAATAACTAGAATAAGACAAACCTGTTAAAAATGGTAGTTGTTAAATACTACTACTTCCAAAATGTCTTCATTTTGTAAACTTGTTTGTTTATAACTCATCCTATGTATCATTTAGAGTATCTTGCAATGTCTTATCTCATTTTCTATTTTAGATTTAGTCTTATTCTCTGAAAAATACATTGTTTTGTCATAGGGAAAAAGACAAAACTATCTTTCTTGAAAATGATACTAAAAAGATAAATGCTCTTCTGTGGTTCAAAACATGGAAATGTTTTAAACTGAAATTACTGCAATTGAAAATTTGTCATCTTTACTGAAATCACAAAACTAGGGAACACGATCCCACCAGCACACATACTAGTGTAACTAGTTTTCTCCTCCTCTTTGGCCTTTGCCACCTTCTGACCCTTCTTTCATACAATCCCACTTCCCCTGTATTCCCTGCTGAGGAGAGGGGATGTGCCATCCAATCTTGGATATGTGCTGTTTGTGTCTGGAGTTCTCACAGAAAGTGTGATGACCAAGTTGTGGGAGTTTTAATTTAGAAAGGAACAGGGACTTTAGTGTGGGCCTTTTTCTTTCATCAGACCACTTCTCATGGAAAACTGATGGATCCTCCTTTTCCACCTTTTTCAAGTTCAGTTTACATTGTGTAGGGTTCAAAGATACAAGGGTGAGGACTGACTGATAACCATGATATTTTCTAAGGCTACTGATGAATGAGTAGAGCATAGGAGATAGGGACCAGCTTTTGTCATGTTGAGCAGTCATCTGAAGTGTCGGAGGCAAAATGCTGAGGATGGGGAAACTCTGACAGGCTTCAGCCAGCAAGCAAGTGTCCAGGTTCTGGGCCATCTTGAATTGACATAGTGATTCACTGTTAGCAGGATCCAAACTAGCTGGATGCAAAAGAGCTCAGATTTCTTTACACACATTTGCAAATAATGCTAACATGCTAATTGCAGAATAGCTCTAATGGGCA
>VXBN01001608.1:12114-26455 GCA_013397395.1 Sinosuthora webbiana | reverse complement strand
AAAAAAAAAAAAAAAAGTCCCTACAAATTAGAATCTTTCCCACCTTAACTAAATCAAAGTTAAAGAAATAAATGGGGGGGGAGAGTCTTTATTGTGCTGTAAATATCAGCAGTTTTTTTCTAAGTCATGAAAGCAATAGCACTTGCTCATCAGTCGTTTATGACTAGAATGTTAACAGTTTATGCAGGTGATAACTGAGAAGTAGGTATATTGAACACTTAGAGGGGCATTGTGACCCTGCAGTATTGTTTCATGAAATAAAAAATGTTTACAAGTAACATGTGACTTTCAATCCTGCTGTGAAAGATCTGAGATTTGGGAGTAGGCTTTTTATGCCTATTATCTATTCTTCAGAGAATTATTTAATTTCTAGAAGCAGATGGTGATTTTTAAGCCCACTGCTATTTTGGTGTACTTTAAAAAAAGGAAAGAAGACCTATAAATAGACCTAAGTTATCATATCCAGCAAAAAAAAAAAAAAAAACGTTGTCAGCTCTTTACTCTGCTGTGCTGAAAACAAATCTGTCAGCAATTTCTTTGGGTTAAAGTATCTGAACACCGTGGGGGGAGAAATTTTTGTAGTTTCCTGGTGGGTTTTGGTTTGGTTGGTTGGTGGGGTTTTTTTAAAGAAGGCATTTTAAGTGGTTTTGTGACAGAGTCGATTTAATGCTTTACATATCAAAAAATTACCATCTGTTGTTATAAAATACACTCTACCAAATGATGAAACCTACACTCCAGTTAAAGTTCTGGATCAACTGCATGAATTAGACTTTAAAGTCTGAATCAGTCTGAAATCAACATCTTCAGGTCTGCTGGAACAGACATTTAAAATCAGCCCATTTTCTGTAATTACTAAAATGAAAATGAGAGTGACAGTTATTCATGCAGAAAAAAAAAAAAGCACTGGTAATGCATCTGAGTCAAATATGTCTCTTATGTTTGCCTTACAATTTAATACATCTCTTGCATTAAAAGTGTGGTTTGACAAAGTTACTGAATGGGAAAGGAATAAGACTTTTGTATTCCCTGTGCACCTACAGGTGTTTGACCTAACAAAAGACTGACTGTACAGTATTTTCAGAAGTGTTTTCAGTATTAGATGGTTTTCACATAACTCTTACCGTAAGGACGAAATATAAGGGTTCAGGTAAAAGAATGTGGTAGGTGTTACCTCTATATCACATGAATGTATTCTGAAAGGATGGATGCAGAAAACCAAAACCAGCTCTCTAAGGTAGGTATTTAATTTTAATAATCTCAGTGCAAAATATTTTGACTGGCAGCATTTGTATCTGAGGTACAGCTCCTTAGAGTCAAATCCAGTGAAGTAGTAAGAATTCTTATTATCTTTTGGAGATTGTCAATATCAATAATTCCCCAGATCAATACTTTATCTTACTAATTAAGTGCTGTGAGTGCTCACTTCCTATCTGGAGGTGCTCAGATAGATGTAATTATGCATAGTCACTGCTGTAGGCATCAACTCCTTTCCACTGACTCCTGAGGAGGCCCCATAGTTTGGTCCTCATTCACAAGTAACTTACATGCTTGCAGTATGGTTATCATGCAGTGTGGTACTTCTTGTCAGAGTTCAGCATATGCTCCTTTCTTCAAGGCCCCTGAATTTCACTTGCAATATTCAATTGGAAAAGCTCTCTCTGTAGGTATATTATCAGAAATTTTGGCAGTACTCCTGGAGAGAAGCTCTAGAGCATGCAGGCTGTCACATAAAGGAAAGCTGGAAGAAGAGCCTCTGATACAAGTTCTGTTGTAGTGCACTGAAGAGTACACTTACCTCCTGTGTAGGTGCTGTGCTGAAGACCCTGAACTCTGCCCTGACCTATGGCTTCTGCTTTCAGGTACATCTCTCAATGCCCAGCGCTGAGTGTACAGTGCAGTATGAGATCCTACCCACAGGAGCCTGATGCTGCTTGCTACAAGGACAGGAGATTGTACGTGCATGACATCAGCAAAGTGGGCTAGGGTCATGGAAGTGCTGTAGATTAGAGGCCATTTCAAGGAATGGTCATATCTGATAAGGTATATATAAAGAAACTCTGGTATCAGTTTGTTGCTCTGTGTTTCATATTTTTAACTGTGTGATAGTTGGTGCCACACACATCTGTGTGTTTGCTTATGTTGTGGGATCACACTGTGGCCTGACCTGGATCTGGTCCTGCACAGAACCCTAGGACTGGGTGGGACAGACTGTGAGTTAGGGGGGAGACCAGAAACCCCAGAAACAAACTAATTTCTTTTTAGAGTTGTGAACTAGTAAAATTTTGTTCTAAAAAACCCCTTCTCTTCCTTTTAATCTTGCACACACTTGACACTTTTTGACCACAATTATCATTGTCTCAGTATTATTCCAAGACTGATCTGGACTGTCCTTATCCTCCAAACACTGATATTTCTGTTGTCTTTCCCTGCAGTAACAAATTAATTCCTTTCTCACACCAACTCTTCCATGAGTATTGAAAGCCTACCTTTCCTACACAGATTTGCTATCTCACAATCCTGAGATGAGAGAATCCGTGGGATGATGGAAAGTGTGAAGAAAATGCCTGATGCTGCCATGACAGGCATGTGATTAACTGTGATGGTTGTGTTGAGGTAACAAGCAGACTGGTGCTTAACTCCACTGAGGGTTAACTTCCCTAGGCACAACCACATGGTCTGTGATGATTTTGAGATAAACTTTTGGTTATGCAGTCAGCCACTGTCTATGCTGGAATTAATGAAAAGAGGAAGATGAAGTGTGAAACTGCTTTTCATGTGAATATTGTCATTCAGATCACCTTAACCCAATGATGATCTTAGAAAAAGGAAAGAAGTCACTAAACAAACAAACAGCTATGTTCTTGGTAATACCATTTGCTTTGCAAACATGAATATTTAGCAAGTTTCTACATTTTTTTATGAAAGCTGAGGAAAAGAATCAGAATCAAAGTTGAGGATATTGAGTTGCCCTAGCCTAGCTGAAGTCAAAAAGATTTACCTATGTTAGCAGAAAAGAAGGCAGGAAATCTACCTCCTTAAAAAAGAAGCACAAATATTGGGTTTTAAGGTTTACAAAGGGGTCATCATTTGAAGAGAACAGGAAATGAGCAGAAATTAAACTACATGGACCTTATTGCATCAAGTATTTTTAGTAAAAGGATGTAGATTGATGATGGGTATGTTGTTTTGTGTGTTTATCTGTGTGTATCTATATAAGCACAAGGATATGTAAGTGCTTTTCAACAGCTCCAAGTCTCCTCTATCTGCCAGTATCTCCAGGTGCATGTAAGTCATCTGAATCCTACAGCCTTAATTGCATAACACAGACATATTACAAAATATAACCACACCAAGATCGTTTACATTATTTCATAACAAAAAGAAATACTATTACAGAACATTTTTACCCTTAAGGGAAAACTACTAATTATTTAAAACATTGTCTGTATTTGTGCTTGTATTTGTTTGTGGGGGTATATGAACCTTATTATGGAAAAATGTAGGGGTGGATTAAAGCAGGATCCATGGGATACAGCTCCAAGGTCAGTGGAGTTTCAACAGACAAGAATGTCAGAAGCTATGCAGGAAGTACCAGCATGGTTGATTATAATGGGCTTATTTGGCCTATGCTGATCACTTAGATTGAGGGGAAAGCAGCTGTGTGAAAGATTGTCATAGTTGTAGTCAGAGGACTTTGGTGAAGTGCAGATATTTGGGTCTCCAAGTGGAATCCACACACTGGTGCTAAACCTGCATTCTCTAGACTGCAAGTGGATTGCTGGCTTCTGATACAAATTAATTCGGTTACCTGTCTCCTCTGTTCAAATCCATATTTGTTTCTTGCTGTAAGGCGATAGTAAAATTACTTGGCTACTGCCTATGCCTTTCCTTGTTGGTCATTTTTTCAGTGTATAAAATTTTGGTGGGGTTTTTTTTTCATGACAGGTGAGAAGACCTGTTCTTGTTCCTGCTCATATGATTGCTTCCATACTTCATTTAGTGACCAAAATGGAGAACTCACCACCTTTCAGGTGGGTGTCCCAGTTTCCTACCCATGTAAGCTCATTTTTTTCCCATAAGTGTTCATGCATGTCCCACACCCACACCAATGATTTTGCTGGTCACTAGTGCAATTTCAGTGGTTTTGAAAATTCAGCCCTCTAGGCCGAGGCACCACTCAGGATGCTTTCCTGTGAAATAAAGACCTGTAGCACTTCAGGAAAAGAGGTAATGACTTACGATTATCCCATATCCAGGGTAAAACACATATCACTTGCAGCTGTGCTGAAAAATAAAGTGAAGAAAGTGGTGGCATTATTTTTTTATATCAGCCTGACCCAATGCGCGGAGTAGATGTACACTGACATGTGTCGGACTCAATCTCTTCAGGGTTGATAGGAAGAACACCTGACTTCTATATTTTAAGATAAAGGCTTGGACATGAATGACGTGTCTTAATCAGATTGATCAAGATGGTTTTAATTGTCATTCTGGAGTGCAGAATCCAGCACAATCCTGTAAGGGTTCTGGTGTTTTCATGGACAGATTAGGGCTGAACATTTTGGGGTTTTTGGTTCTGAGGATTGTAACGTGGATACATAGTTCTTTTGTTGTCTTTGAGAGTCAGAATTTGCTTGAACAAATAGGATTTGCAAAATACTGGGTTTTATACACACTTAGGCCTTATTCTTTTATAGAATAGGGCTTATTTCTCAATATCCTGGCTCCGCAGAGAAGTGGTCACAGCATCAAGTCTATCTGAGTTCAAAAGGTTTTTGGACAACACTTTCAGGTACATGGTGTGATTTATTCTTGGGGTGTCCTACACAGGGCTAGGAGTTGGACTCGATGATCCTGATGGGTCCCTTCCAACTCAGCATATTTTGTGATTCTACCTAATGCGATGAAATATGAGATACAAAAGATTATCTTTAAAGTGCAAGGAACTCTGCTAAAAGATGACAGTGATGGCTGGTGTATACCGGTAGGAGATCTAGCACATTGTGGCAATGGACCCTCAAGATTTTTAAGTCAAAACATGCATCTGGTCTGAAAAATAATTTTTCAAAGTGCATTTTAGGACCTTTTATTCTTCTCTTCAGAATTCTACATTAATACAGTGAAACTAAAAAATAAACCCCCAAAAAACAAACCAACAAAGAAACCCTGACAGGTGGTACTTGGGATCTTCTATCCATCTATCTTTCTTGGGACCCTTTATCCTCTGCCATTCTTGGGACCTTCTATCCCTTTCATGGAACAGCAGCACAAGGGAGTGTTCTCAGAGGGCAAACCAGGCTCCGGATGACAGCCAAGAGGACACTGTCCACAATTTTCTTTTTGTGGTTCCACTGCCTTAAATTCTCACCTGCTGAGCTGGAACAAGGGAGTTAGCTTGATGGAATGGAAACTTCACTGTTAGTCAGAGGAATTCCCCTCACAGGTCAGGAAGTCCCTTCTTGGTCAGGTGTCATAAGGCGACTTGGGAGCAAATGTGTGCTCTGCTGCCATCTTTCTCCTCCAGCTAAATTGTCTGTTGAGAAAGGGGCCTTTATGGTATGTAGATTCGGCCTAGAGTTTAACAAGTGACACTAGCAATCAGGATACCCAACATGTTTGTGAGCTTGCTGTTGCATTGCATATGCAAAAAAGACTAATACTTCACCCCAGGATGACAAGACATAAGTCCTGTATGCTGTCTTGAGGCTTTCTAATTCAAAGAAAAGTAGTAAGTACTGCTTTAGCAGGGTTGTGCTGGGAAATAGTTTGTGCTTATGCTCATTTACCTGTTTCTGCATAACACAGGCTTCTTGTGAAAAACATCAGAAGATGTTACTATAGAAGTGCACAACTGAAAGTTCTGCATGATTTTCTGGCAGCTAGTACCATCCAAATATTTCCCCCACCTCTAATCTATATCCTACAACCATTGCTACCTTGTGGGTCCCCATATACCCTTCCTTCCAAAGCTTCTTCCAGGTGCCCCCACATCTCAGCTACCTGTAAGACGATATTTGACTGACTGTCCACTCAGAAGACAGGATGTTTCCATCTATCTGACCATGCAGGACATATTTTCACTTGATAGAGGTGGATCAAAGTTGTAACTTGGTGTACCATGTCACCTGTTTGTCTTTCAAGCCTGGTGTGTCACATCTTTCTTTCTTCACTTACCCTAAACACAAACATACTTCTGCAGATAGAAGAGAAGACAAATCCGAGAGAAGGCTGGTCAAGTTACCCAGAGTTAATAACAGAGAAGTCTTTATAAAGAACTTGCAATTGCAACTGCAGCTGGTAGTCAGCTGGACTTAATTTGTGAGTGATTGAAGGAAGCTGGAGATGCAGCAGCTGAGAGGGGTCTTGCTTCTATAGCACACATGATGTGCCAGCATCTACCCACTTCGTTACCATTCGTCTGAGTAGGCTTCCCTTACAGTATTCTTTGAACTGACTTGTAGGGCTGCACTTGTCAACTGTTTCAATAATCAAATAGATGACACCTTTTCATACAATTGTTTATATTATCAGAGTTTTCATCCTTGAAAATAAGAAAATAATAGGTGTGTATATTAAAAAATGTCCTATTATATACTGGTTGTCTGGGGCAATGCCTTTGTCTATTTAATAGCTGTAAAATCATAATTTGCACCAACTGTTGCTGTTCTTTTGTTATCCAAGTCCTTTTATATTGGAATTACGATGAACTCACAGCTAAAGTTTACTCCCCAGATTATAAAAAGGGTAAAAATAGTTCTTGTGCCAGTTTGTACCTGTATGTTACTAGGCTTCTATTACTGGCTTAGGGTAGCACAGCTGCATTAGGTAGACCCATTTGTGGTTATATGCTAAGAAAACACTGTTTCACAGAAAGATTTTATTAAACTGTAGATGGGTTCTCTGTTGTCATTGTTCCTCGGTCACAGCCTCTCTGCACAACTCACCAATGCCACAAGCAGCTCTAGGCTGTGTGGCATTGCTTAAGCTGCTAGCAGTACTCTGAAGAGTATCCTGTGCAGTGCACTTGGGTACTTGGGTACATGGGTCTGTCTCATTTATACGTCTTCTTAGATAAAGGGTCTGTTTAAACAGTATAAATGCTCCGTGGGACATAGTGTTCGATAGTTTTAGCAGATATCAGTGGCTTTAATATCTGGAATAGCTTAATTACCATTAAAAATGAGGTACCTTAAATACCTTAAATTTAGCACCAAAATTTGCAAAAGAATGGGCACAAGCATTCTTTGGGTGAGCACTGAGTGTGTAATGATGTGATGATTATAGAAAGGAGAGATGTATAGTGAAATACATGTGCAAAACCTACTACATTTATGTGTGTTTAGAATGTCTTTATTACATATAGACATTAATATGTAATTAATGTAGTCACATATATACCTGTGTGCTTATCATACCCTCATGTATGGAGTATACTTTAAACGTTTTTTTATGAAAAGAAGACAGCCTCTGTGTCAGACTTTTCAGCTATTTCATTAGGACCAGGAAGTGAATTTGGACATCATGTGTGACCTGTCTTGTGTAATTGCTGAGCCCAACATCTTCCATCAACACCAAGGCTGCCAATAGCAGTCATTTTAGCTTTGAAGAACAGCTCTGCCAGTGTGGCACAGCCCTGCCTCTGGGGCTGGAGGAACAATTTAATATCCATTGTTGTCCTTTTGGGCTTGTCTGCTTGAGAAGGGTGCCCAGCAGTGATGCATTTCAGTCAGAGACTGATTTACCTAATTAGGCATGATTGGAACAGCAGAGACTTTGTGTGTGTGTGTTACTAAGTTCCAGCTTCACTTAGAAGCTTCACTTCTCAGGGCTAGGGTGTCTGTCTTCTGACTCGGGCCAATTGCTTAACATTTAGCATTTGTAATCGTGATGTCAGCTCATTTTTACTCAAATTACAGCCTCAGCAAAAGCTCAGTGTGTAATCTAGAATCTGGACTGTCATTTTCAAAGAAAGCATCCTTTTGTCCATGTAAATATGGAATACAAAATTTCTGAGTTGTTGTCATTTTACTTTTTCAGTCATCATTTTGCACTCACATAGTCTCACAATGAATAAAATTATACTCCTGTTCCTTATCCTCCTGCTCAGAAGGAAGGATGATCAGGAAATTGGGAAGAACTGTTGAAGAACACAGGGAAAAATCCCTACCTTTGACTTGAATCAGTGCCATAACTATCTGGTTTGAATTTGTAGATTCTTGCCTGTCCCTAAAAATAGAGCCTGGGTATAGTGGTGGTGGTACTTTCTGAAAGTAGAGTCTGTACTTCCTAAAAATAAAGTTAATTTATCAGTGTATGCACTATATAGTACCAGCATGTAATCTTCTCCATCTCCAGTGGAATTCAGGACTCCTTGTCATTGGTCAGGATGAAGCTATGAAACCCTGACAAGTGGGTATTTTTAGCAGATTTCAGTAAAATAGATTCTTGTAAAACTGAATTTTGCCATCTGACAAGGCATTTTGTCTTTGTACTCTATCATGTTGTTTGAAAGACAGAATGCAGGAAATAAACTGCTGGGGTTTTTTTGTGACACTACTGAAAGACAAAAGTTGAATGGAAATCCAGATATACTGAAATAGTTTTAATTGTACATGCACAATACTCTGGTTTATGTTAGTTATTCAAAATGTTTCCTTCTCTGAAAAGGCTAACACTGAAAAATTTGCATTATGCAAAAACTTAAGCATGATTTGACTTTATGTGACTTGACAAACTGTGGAAATAAAGTTAACCACCCACCTGGTAGGACTGGAACTTTCTTCTGCTTTGTTTTGTTCCCCAGAATTAAAAAGCATCTTAAGATCTGAAAGTTAATATATATGACTTCTGACAGGACAAAATGGGTAGAGGTAAGATTAGAGGATCGGTCTTAGATTTGTCACCTTATTTCTTTCAGCTCCTCCTTGTGTCTTTCTCAACCATAGTATTGTTCATATCAGTCAGGCTGGATTTCTCTGTGATTATGCATTTAAGTTCCATTAATAGAAAGATTTTTTTGTTTGTTTGTTGACAAGATTATATAATTTCTGGACCTGGTCTATGTGGCACTGTATGTCATAAACAACCCATGCAAAACTCGTGTTGCAGTGCTAGAAGTTTCCCATACCTTTAACAGCTTGCTTCAAGCATGTTAAAGCAGTTAGCAGTACAAGCTGGCCTTCATCTGGTTCCCCAGAATGAAATATTTTGCAGTGGTTTTGCTATTGAAATATGGTTCATCAGGGTTTTACTGGTAGATCTTTAGCAAGACACTGTCTTGGTGTTGCTGCTGCCTAGCATGGTGTACTGCCTCTGGCTCAACCTGACCCTACAGTGACCCAAAGTGTCTTGAAGTGGAAGGCAGAGTCATGCAGCAGCTGACACTGTGTGATACCTGGGAGTCTTTTCTGAAAACAAACCTAGGCTAGTTTTCAGTTTTGAAGGAGATTTTACTCTTGCACCAGAAGCATTTTGGAAATAATGGAGTCCATGAATGTAGTTCTTCGTCTTCCTACTGTTAAGTGAGATTAACTTGAAGGCAGGGGAATTGCTGATTCTGCCTTAGGCTGTCTTTCAGAGCAGACAGAACTGGGTCCTGAGTGCTTTTTTTCTCTGTGGCTGAGGCAGTAGTGCAGGCAGATTTTTGGGTTTACCAGTGTGCTGGAAACCTGTATGTCAAAGATGATGTACTGGCAACAGTTTAAAATTGAAGTCTGGTCATCCATAAGCTGTCTGAAAATCAGGCTTGCTTTGATTGCTCTTGTGACAGAGAGCAAGATTTTTCTTTTTATTGCCGACTCTAGTTCAAAAAATCAATATTTTCTTCAAATAGAAACTCTTAATTTACCACAACACAGAAAATGGTATTTTTCGAAAGATATCTTACAAAACCATTGAGCTGTGGCTTGTGGCCTTAAAGTCTAGGCTTTTATTTCCTCTAAATATACTCTGTTCTGTTTTCTATGTGTCTGTAATGTTGAATAAGTAACAGGCATTGGGCACAGAACCACGACTTGTGTCCCATGCATCATGTGAAACAAAACAGGCAGCTCTTTCAGTTGTGAGACTAGGATGCTATCAGGGGCTTTTTCAGCAGTCACAGAGCTGGAATGGAGGTGCTGGAACTTGAGATAGAGCTGCAACTTCCAGCACAAGATGTGCCAGGAGTTTTCTTCCTACATATAATATGTACTATGTAGTGCCTGCTCAGTATCCTCTGTAAAGCAGCCTCACCTTTAAAATTCCTTGTTGCCCTGACTCAGGTTCCTCCTGAGCCATCCTGCAGTCTCCCTTCTCTGTTCCCTTCTTTGCTGTCCTTTACCAGTGTGGCATTCTCTCCCATCATGTCCAGGGTCCTCCCGGTCTGCCTGTCCTGGCACTACAGCTCTGCTGAGCGTTGGCATGGACACTGATACACTCAGGTCTGCCAGGTCCCTTTCTCTGAGCAGTGCTTCAGCCTCTGAGCAGTCACACAGACTTGCCATTGAGTGCTCCCTCAGCAAATTTGCTAGTTGGACACCAAGCTGTGTCATGCAGTCACATGGGAGGGAAGAAATGTCATCCACAGGGACCTGGACATGCTTAAGAGCTGGGTCTACGTGAATCTCATGAAGTTTAACAAAGAAAAGTGCCTGTGCTTGGGTAATGGCAGTCCCAGACACAGGTATAGTTGAGTGAAGTGATTGAGAGCAGCCTGGAGAGAAGGACTTGGGAGTGTTGATTGATGAAACCAGCTACATCCTGGACTGTATCAAAAGAGGTGTGACCAGCAGGTCAAGGGAGGTGATTCTCCCCAGGGGTTCTGCCCTGGTGACACCCCACCTGGAACACTGTGTGCAGTTCTGGTGCCACCAGGATAAGAAGGACATGGAACTGCTGGAGCAAGTCTAGGGGAGGCCACAAAGTTGATAATGGCACCTTCCTTATGAAGACAGGCTGGGACTGTTGGGACCTTGGAGAAGAGAAGGTTGCATGGAGACCTCATAGCAACATTCCAGTACCTGAAGAGGGCCTACAGGGAAGCCAAAGAGGGACCCTTCTTCAGGAACTCTAGTGACAGGACAAGGGGGAGTGGCTTCTAACTGAAAGGTAGTAGGTTTAGATTAGATATTAGGAAGAAATTCTTTACTGTGAGTGTGGTGAGACTCTAGAACAGGCTGTCCAGAGAAGCTGTGGATGCCCCATCCCTGGAAGTGTTCACAACCAGGTTGGACAAGACTCTGAGTAACCTAGTCTAATAAGAGGCATCCCGGCTCATGTCAGAGAGGCTGGAACTAGATGTTCTTTAAGGTCCCTTCCAACCCAAACCGTTCTGTGATTCTATGACATTCAGGTGCTCATAGGAGCCAATGGCTAATCAATGGCATGCTCCACCTGTGTGCTGTGTATCTCTGTACTGTGTAAGGGAGACAGAGAACAGAATCCTGTGAGTGAGTTAGCTGAGTCATACAATTTTCTAGCCAGACATCTTCTCAGCAGCAGTAGATTTGAATAATTCACCAAAGTAATGCTACTACTGCAATTAAAAGGATTATTTGCAAAAGCTCTCTTAGATTATTTTGGATCACACTTCTGAGAATACATTAGGAGGTTTATTTCATGCTATACCTTCCTTAATTCACGTCTTATTTTATCTAAATATTGTGGCCTATCAGTTCAAAAGCATGATTTGGCAGCTCTCAAAGTTGGTGTGCCAAACTTTTCCAAATCTGGAATTGAACAGCTATTGCTTTATGGGCTGATCAGGGATACCTTGCACATGAGACAGATAATGGTTAGTGAACCCCTGAACAGTGACCCATGTGCTCATGTCCCACCTCTGCCATTCATGCTGTCATCTGCTGGTTCTGGCAGATAAGAAGATAACTTTCTCTTTTGCAAAAAAAAAAGCATTTTGTACATGTCTAAAGAAATCAACTCTTCTGATATCATCTGCCAACAATGGGTTGAATGTAATGGTTTAGAGGAAATTCTGCAAGATTTTTTAAAAAGATTAAATTCTTTTCAGGTTACATTAAAATTACCTACCTCTTGAAATGAAGAAGTACAGTTGATTATTTCCTTTCTAGTTTGTCCTTGCTAAATACCAAGAGGGTAGTATTTCAGTGAGAGTTAACTACATTCCTTTCAAAACGCAGCTGTTGATCTTTCCCTCTTTAGGTTTCTTTTCCCTGAGAAGTGAATGCCACTTCTCAGATGTTTTCTGTTTTGATTCTTAAATACTGTGATAAATGTTAGGGTCTGTTAAGTTTCAACTTTCTATTTTTATCCGTTAGTAAACACTATACCAGATGTGGGTGTGAAAGACCCTGAGAGGCTGAGGGAGTTCTGCTTTTATTCAACAATTTTAGCTTTCATAACTGAGCATTTCAGCTCATTTTGTAGGGTTGTGTATGTGCTGTTTTGGAGTTTTTTAAGAGTTGAGAAAAACAGGCTTACGCAACTTAGTTTGCATAAGTGCAGTGAGTCATTCATACTTTATTTTTGCGTGCTTCTGTGTGTGTGTGTTGTATTGCTTTATATAACCTGTCTTTGAGAAAGTACTACTGTGAATGCTAAGAATATATTTCTCCTATAAAATAAAAAAAGAAATATGTCTGTTTGGAAGGTAGCTGCATCTTGGTGATGTCTCCTCATAGATACTTTTCTCCAGGAGGGCACTTTGGTGATTCTTCCTAAGGCTGTGGTTCTCCAGTGGCAACGTTTATGATGTGTAAAGAGAAGGGCAGGTAGCTCTATGCTTCCCTTTTTGTGAGCAGAGCTGAGAGTAACTCCCCATGATAATGGTGGTTTTACATGTATGTATGTATGTATGTGTGTGTACATAGATATATAGATATATATTGAGAGATATACATATACATATACATATACATATACATATACATATACATATACATATACATATACATATACATGTGTGAGTTTCCAGAGTGCATATATATATATATGTGAGTTTCAGCAACTGTAGCTTCTGCTTTCTACCATCTAGGGAAGAGTGGAACTTCCAGAGAAGCATGCTTCTTTGTATTGCTGAAATAAATTTGAGGCTTAAATGCTTCACATAGCTATCAGACAGGCATCCTTCAACAGGCTTGCTTACAAAGAAGCTGGAAGGCTTTGTCTTTTTTGACACTGCTTCTCTGGTCTTTATGATCAAGTGTACCATGAACATCTGGCTGCAGAGAGTCTATTGTTTGGAATGCAGTTACAAGTATTAAGTGTCAGTACTCTTTAAGTGCTAGAATTGTTATTTTATTTGTTTTGTGGTTTTATGTTTCAGTTGTGTTTTTCTTTGACGTCTGATGGATGATGCTGTGACTGTGGCATGGAACTCACTGTTAGTTTTCCCAGAAAGAAGGAATGTGGTTCATGGTGCAGAGGTGGGTGCATAGGTCTTTTTGCCCTGTGGCTCTTCTGAGCCTTGCCACATTTCTCCTGAAGTCTCTGCTGTACCATCACGTTTCCTCATCTGATGTACATCCTCTCTGTCCATGAAATCCCCACTGGCATCAGAAGTTCTCCACAGCAGCTTCATGCTGATTACCTCCATGCACACTCAGAAATGCCTCCATTCTGTTCTACTGCCCTGTGTTTTATCAAATCAGATTGAGGACTTCTTTCTTTTATAACCCAATTTTTATTTCCATTAACACACATCATAGTTTTTATTTGATTTCAGTGCTATCCTACATTTGATGAAAGCAGCATTTTTCTTTCTTATGGCAACATTTTAATGGCTTCAGTAATCACTAAAACAGAAAAACTGTTTTTGCTGTCCAATACAGAGATGTTTGCAGCTGCAAAATAAGGCAGTTGCAAAATAAGTATTCTTCTACTACCCAGCTAGCAGATAAGTATTTGGGGTCCACAAAAGTGCTGTGAAACTTGAGGGCACTGTTTTGAATTGTCTATGGTAGTGTAAAATGACCATTATACATGAGAATAAAAATTTAATTAGAATCATAGAATGGTTAGAGTTGGAAGGGATGATAAGATCATCTGGTTCCAATTCCCCTTCCATGGGTAGGGACCCCCCTCCACTAGACTAGATTGCTCAGAGCGCAATCCAGCCAGATTTTCAATATTTCTAGGGGTGGATAACCCTCAACTTCTCTGGGTAACCTGTTCCAGTGCCTCACCACTTTTACAGTAAAGAATTTCTTCCTAATATCTAATGTCAGCCTACCCTCCTTCATCCTAAGACTATAATTCCCCCTTGTCCTTTTACTAAATGTCTTTGTGGAAAGTCCCTCTCCAGCCTTCCTGTAGTTCCCCTTTAGGTATTTGAAGGCTGCAGTAAGGCATTGCCTTGCCTTGCCTTGCCTTGCCTTGCCTT
>VXBN01001608.1:0-11989 GCA_013397395.1 Sinosuthora webbiana | reverse complement strand
TGCCTTGCCTTGCCTTGCCTCCACCTCCCCCTCCCTCTCCCCCTCTTGCCAGAAGATGAATGTCCACTTGCATTAAAGGGTGGTCCTGTAAGACCCTGAGTAGAGTGCACTTGTGTGCACTCTATACACAAAGATAAGACTAGAGAATTGAGGTGGGCTGAGCACAGAGGAGATCATATGGTCTATTCAGAGAAATATACCCTCTTTCTTAAAGGTCATTGAAGCTTCAGCTGAAATTAAACATTTGCTTCCTGCTCATGCCATTTTGCAGATTTTTTCACATACTTTAGTGAAGATTCAAAGATTTTATTACTTATAGAAAGAAATAATTAACAGCCAGAGCATTTCCTTTCTTAAAGGAAAGAATTAAAGCTTTACAAGGCTCAAATTAATCTTTCTCAGTTTTTCTCTTGCATGCTCATCTGACTGCTTGAAAACCAATCTCTAGAACTAAAGTTTTAGCAACTGGGTTTTAGAAATTTCACAGAAATTCATACAAAACAAGTTAACTTTCTACAACCGTGATAAAGTAGGAATAATTACACTGTAAGTGACTCTTATGGTAAGTTTCCAGATGCCTGGAATAGAAATCTGAGCAAAGATGTAAGACATCTGTACACTGCTTTATTCCAGGTAAAGTAAATTGCCCTCATCCTACCGAAGTCAAAGGAGTGATCCTGCTCATGGCCCTGAGTTTGTTCTGAGCTTGTCTGAACTTTGTCAGTGGTATGTTTTCTCTGCATAAACTAGAAGGCTGGTTAAGCATTTTAATACATTCTGTACTTACTGACTTACCTTTGCCTTATCTTCATTTTAGTGGATTTTTTTTAAGATTGCCTTTTATATGGCTGGAAAACTAACTCAACTTATTTTGGATATCAGTGAATTAAAATTTATATGAAACAGTATATCTTTCATCTTAACTAACTACCTTGAGCAAGTCATTGCTAGTGTTTTTAAAAGTACATGGCCAACAAGTTGTAGCAGAATACATGGGGATCAGTTCATTGCTAAAGTTTACTTATAAAGCTTATTTGGAAAACTTCCAGAGAACCATGGAGAATATCCTGTCAGAATTGAGGAGAAGAACATTCCATGTTTTCCATGTTCTTTGGGTGGATTTTTGGCACTAATGTGGCCTGGGATGCAGAAGGCGCCCCATGCCAAGCTCCTGCAAGGTTATCAGATTACATCAACAACATACTGGAAAGCAACTATTCAACCTTACCAGCCTTGTTCTGGGTCACAGGAATAGGCTTGAAATAATGCATATGGAAAAATCCTTTTTAGAGGTATGTGAGAAGGCAAAAATAAGCTTCAGCAACCTATTATTAGAGACTTCTTGAACCATTTTTTTTTTATTTGTGGGCCAAATACTGTAGTAATTAAGTGGCAAAATGAACGGAATGTGCTTTGCTTTTAGTGGAAATTAACACTGGTTTTCTCCAGGCATTGAATCACTTAAGTCAGTTGTCTTTTTATATTATTCAAATGTGATACATATTAGTTAAACATAAGTGGTTGAAGAACCTTGTTACAGAATGCCTCTTGAGAGAGAAGTATGTTATAAACATTTCTACTAATGGAATATTTATGTTAATGTAAATTAACTCCATAAGGGTGGCAAACCCTTTGAAAGGTGAATGTGATGTTCCTGCTGCACAGTGATGCTTTTATTATTTTGTTACTTGTACAGTACAAGGAGTGTGTACAAGCTTCTGCTCTAGCCATCAAGGAATTTTCAAATGCAGATTTGGTGACCCTCAAGAATGAAGGCCTGTCACACAATGAGAATATTATGCAGAATTGTGTGATGCTGTAGACAGGAAGGACGTTTTGCAGAAATAATTGAAAGAACTGTGGTCTGAGAAAAGAATACAAAATGAACTGAGTCTGTAGGAGAGTAGAGCAAAACAAAGAGCTACAGCTAGCAGGTACCAGATTTACTGAGATTGATAGAGATAGTGATCATTTTGAAGGGATCAGTTGCCAAGAATATTAGGGATAAGGACCTAAGAATGACAAGAAAGTCTACAGTAATTGTCATCTCTATTTCCTGTAATTCAAGATATTAACATTTCCTTGGAAGTATGAGGTCTGACAAAAGCTGAACGGATGCAGGAGACTGGTAGCACACCTTGCCTAAAAAGCATTTCTATTGTTATAGCTGAATTCAAGACCCAAACACTTTTCAGGGAGTGGAACCAATGGCTTTGTAATCCCCTCTGGATAACCTGTCTGCAATGTCTCAGTTTTTGTATTTTCATATGTATATATAAATAAACATATGTGTATGGACATGCTGCACAACTGAATCCTGCTGTGAGGGAGGAGTTAGGCACAACTGCTTCAGGGATGGTGGAATGGAAGAGAGAATTGCACCATGCTTTGGAAGACAGTGCAGCAGGCAAGAGAGCCCTGGTGGTTTTAATAGTATCCAGCACTCTCCCTCTGCTCCTGTGCATAAGACGAAACAGAAGCCCTGGAGGTTAGGGAAGGGCAAAGTGCAGTGAAGTTGTGCCCAGGGTCTTCTGAGCACATGGGGATTTATCCAGTTGTCTGTTCTGAAGTTCCCTAGCAAATGTAAGAACAACCTGCTAAAACCCCTTAGATTCTTCAGAGGTTTGTTTGCTTGTTTTTGCTGTATGCAAATTTGTTATTAAAACTACTTATATTGCACAAAGTGCTCTATCAACTGTGTTCTATTAATTCAGGAATGGCAGTGATAAGATCTCGGTCTTTCCAAAGCATTTGCTATGCCACATCTCCCAAATGGGATCAGATTACAAAGACAGATCAGCTCCCATTTAGACTCTTCAGTGAAGTGGTTAGATTTTTGTCAGCACTCAGCATCCAGTGAGTCTGGTGTTCATTTTCAGGAATGGAAGCTGGTGAGCTCTTCTGAAAATGTAACCTTTTGTACTTAAATATTTGTGTGTTTTCTCCCAATCCCATTTTCCATGAAGTTATGGGATATTTTTTCGTTGTTATTTTCAGAGTTTGTTTCCTTGCTTAATAAACAAAACTAAATAGTTCTGCAAGAGTCCCACTGAATTTCTGTGCAATGGGATTTTCATATTTTTGTGATTATTTTTTCATATTTTTGTGATTTTCATTATATTTAAACCCCAAGTGTTCATAAATAAGTACACAAAAGAAACCACAAATACCATGATGAGTTATACAGTAGTGATAACTCCAAGTAAAAATACTAAATTTAAAATGTAAGTTGTTATTTGTATAGCCAATTAACATGAATGAGTGATGAATCACAGTAAATCCACAAACACATGCTGAACTGGAATTTTTGCACATGTAAATCCATTTGCCTTAACGCCTTGTTCCTTGGATAAATATGGCAGTTTTATGTGACTTACATCTTTCCAAGAACTACAGATTACTTTCTTGCAATGGAAATCAGTATGGTGGCTTAACCCACATTCAAGAAAAATCTGGAAGAGAGGATTGTTTAAAGACCCTCTCAGTTTCTGGTATTATGGAAGTTGTTCCAATTCCTGATGAATACCTGTGAATACTTTAAAAAATGTACATCATATGGCCAGACTGGTATGCTAGTGATGCCAGATAAATCCAAGATATCTCTAAATCATTGTCACCTGTGTCATCTTACCTATCAAATGGTCTCTGTTGTTGTCTTTCCACACAATCTTCACCCTGACAGCTCTGCTTCCAGTCTTCATGGGTGCACACCATGCCTCTGGCATTGATGCTTAACATCTCTCGGGTTCTCCCTACACACTGATGCCATTTGTGAGATTCTCATTCCTGCATTTCCCAAAGACCTGCTTTCTATACTGTGCCAAAAAGGCACTCATTTCTGCATTAAATGTTCTCAGCAAGAAAAGCCAGTCATGCTTTCTCTTGTCCCATTCTCCTTCTTCATGTCAGCTGTCTGACTTTCATCATGTTACCTTTGTCCTCCATGTGTCAAGTTGACTTCTGCAGTTTGGATGTGTTTCTGAATAAGTAGCAACTCTTTGCTTTACCACTGTAGCATGTCTGGCATGTTCTGGAGTCTTAGTTTTGATATAGGTAGTGATTAATAGTTGCAATAATTCATGAAATGCTACTGGTTTGTGTTGGCTGTCTTAGTGTCTATTTAAGTCTTACAAATCACTACCTAGGCAATAAGCATGGTCATCCTGCAAACCAAGTGAAGGTGAGCAATGAGCTGTGACTTCTTTTCTCTAAACTATTTTTTAAATGTTACCTCATCTTCCCATGCCACCCCCTTCATATTTTCACATATTCATTGCCGTCTTGGGCTGACTCTCAGCTCAGTGTGCCAGGGACTCTTTATGCTGGTATTTACAGCTTCACACTATTAGCACAGTGTCCTGTGGCTTGTGTCCTTGCAGCGTTCCTGATTGTGATGTTAATGGATTGCTATTCAGGATATAATAATTGCAAAGGTGGCATGAGATGGAGAGGCATGGAAGCATTATGCTGATCTTTGTTCCCTGGGACTGGTCCCTGGTGTAATCAACAGAAAGGGAAGGATGGGATACAGGAGGGACACAGGTCTTCAGCTGTCCCGTTCACAGCCGAGCTCTGTCTGTTTCATGTCTGTTGGAAGGATTTCATTCCTCAGGACAGGCTGTCTGTCTGGCCCCTTTTACGAACACTTAGATCAGGTCTGGTTGCATGGATCTGGGGGAGAGGCAGCAGTACATAGCTCCAGCAGCAATTTAACCTTTCCTTCCACTGTTCTTCTGCCTTTCCCCGTCCTCCTACTGAGCCCTGCAGAGAGATTAGTGATCAAACTGTAAATTCCCCAAGTACAGAAAGTAGTAACCTCCCCAAGAGGACTTGTATGCTGACAACAGCCTCATTCAATCTGACACCTGTTTCACTTTGAAACAGGCTCCTATAAATAGAGTAAATGTAACCCTAGGTGGCATTGCAAAGTATTATGGAAAACATGGCTTACAACCCTGAGGAAAAGGGGGAGTAGAGAGAGTGGGGGTGGGCAAGAAGACACTATCTACCATAAAAACCTGGCAGCTTCATGCAAGTGCTGTTGCTTTTAATTTAAATGCTCATTTCTTATTCTATTTTCAGATCCACTCTGGGATTTTAGGAATGTTGAGACGTGCTGGTTATAAAGCCCTAAGTACAAAATGGTCACGGATGGCTGGAATGAAGCATGTTCTAATGGAAACAAATCACTTGTCAGTAAGCAGCCTTCAAACTTTTGAACAAAAGCTCAAAGGGTCAGGGAAAAGACATGTTTGTTGATTTAAAATGGCTGCATGCAGGTCATCAGGAAGGCATAGGCTTCAATATTGTTGAGGTAACTCTTCAGTTCTGTGAGTTTTAAACAAGGTTAAATACTTTGATGGCAACCACAAATGGAATGAGGAACCTAAATTAAACAGAAAGCTCACACATTATAAAGTGAAGTGTGCATAATACCAAAATGTAAAGCACGTACACCACTGCAAAACAGCCACAGAATGGAGCTCAGCTGTGGGAACTACATTTAGGTATATAGATGTGTTTGTGAGGAAGACAATGCTGTATCTACTGAGATTTAGAAGAGCAACTGGTATTCCTGTAGATGTCTGTGATTCATTGATATTTTAGTTAGTTAAAATAGTGTAACTTAGCTTTATAGTGATTTGATGATAAATCCAAATCCCGATTCTGTTTATTCACCTTTCTGTAGGTATTAACTCTAAGTGCAATTCTTCAATGCAGTAGTTAATTTTTTATATTTGCTTGCAAAACCCATAATGAGGTTCATGACCCCTAGAACAACTATAATGAGGGATCAGCTCTTCCTTTTCCTGTGTAATATTTTGTGTTGCTCTGTGAAATGAAAAATGTTGGTGTATAATAAATTGTATAAGATGGATGAATTACAGTCCTTGTGGAACATCATGTTGCATCTCCTAATTCTACTGTAGCTTGGTTTCATAAGAAAATGATGCTTATGCAATCTTTCTTTATGATTAGTCTGTCTGTCTACTATTTGCCCTCAAAAGCAGCTTCTGAACTTTTTCAGTCTTCAGCTGGATTTGAAGAGTGTTTGCAATAATTATGTTTCAACTAGATTTGTAGAAACTGCTCTCGGTCTAGAAGAAGAGAGGCAGACACAGTACCTCTGCAGAGGGGAAGGCAGGCAACAGGGGACTCCTTGGAACAGGACACACAGTTTTGTGTGTAAAGGAATGCAGTGGGGACTGATGAGGAAGGCTTGGACCCAGGTGACTGGGGAAAGAAATCAGAAGGGACAAAGGTTTGACCTCCATTAGTAACCAGGTTAAATTTCAGTGTTCATAGAATAATTTCATTTTCATATGGAAAACAGCAGCAGGAGAAAATTTTACTCTGTGTTGTAAAATGGTATTTGTAAGCTTCAAAGTGCAGGGCAGTCTTTTGGTGTTTCTGAGGTTCACTCTGCTAAGTAAACATTATTCTGCTTTCAAAGGGAAGAAACTGAGGCACTTTCTTCACAGAGTTTTGACTTGCACAAAGGCACCAAATAAATCAGCAGCAACCAGGTACAGCATAAGACGTTTAGAAAGCTTAGAATTGTTTAATCATTTAGGTTGGAAAAGACCCTTAAGATCATCAAGCCCAAACATACTCGTAACACTGCTAAGCCCACCAGTAGATCATGCCCCTATGCACCACATCTACGCATCTTTTAAATACCTCCGGGGATGGTGGTGATTTAACCACTTCCTCGACAGCCAGTTCCAACTTTGATAGCCCTTTTGCTGGAGACATTTTTTTCCCATATCCAGTCCCTCCCCAAACTGTGGTGCAACTTAAAGCTATTTTCTGTCATCCTGCTACTTATAATCTGTGGAAGAGGCTGACCCCCAGCTTGCCACAACCTCCTTTTAGGCAGATGTAGACAGCATAAATTCTGCCCTGAGCCCCCTTTTCTCCAGGCTAAACAACCGAGCTCTCTCAGCCACTCCTCATGGGACTTGTGCTCCAGACCCTTCACCAGCTCCATTGCCCTCTCTGGACAATCTTCAGCATCTCAATGTCCTTCTTGCAGTGAGTGGTCCAAAACTAAACACAGGATTCAAAGTATGGCCTCATCAGTGCTGAGTGCAAGAGGATAATCTCTGCCCTGGTCACAGCCAATGTGGCCAGCAGCTTACCCAGACTTTCACCCACCATATGTCCTAGCCATGCTAAATATTCTCCTTCCTCAAGGCCCTGGGGCTCATTACTGCTCCCCATCCCTCTTTTTATGTTGCTCTTTGCGGCCTTTAAATCTTTATCTGTTAGTATTGCAAGAGAGCCTTGCCTGTTCAAGTCCAGCAATCTCTTGCCATCCACAAAGGCTGTTGTATGTGTTGCCATGACAAGGAAGATATCTTCCAAATGCCACTGGTTGTTTTATTTTTGCCAGAAATGAGGCCATGCTGCTGAAGAAGAATTGCAAAGTAGCCTGCAGAGAGCTCCAGGTGATATGGACCAAAGCAGCCTGATATCTCTGGGTTGGTTTTGTTTGAAGTTAACTTGGGGTTGTCCATATTATCCTGCTCTGTTCACCTGCCCTAGATATGGCAAGTGATAGTTAATGCTTTTCATACTGCTCTTCTTTTGTGGCCCATCTGAAGGATGCTCAGAGACCATGGGGAGGAGTGACTGGGAGATCCTCCATGTTTTCTCTTCAGATGCTACCCTGCCTGGATGAAAGCTTATCAGCAGCTTGGGTTTCTCAGCATTGGTGCAGGTGGGTTTGGAAACACCTTATATTTGCAATTGAAAGGGCATTACCCTTATGTACAGAGCTCTGCTTCAAACCTGCTGCACCACCGAAGCTCTGTGTTGAAGCCCAGTGATCCATTGTAGACTATTCTGGGTCCTGGGGTAGAGGAGGGATGAGACAAGGACTGAGATTTGCTTCCAGTATTGTGGTTAGTTTGCATATGGGAGTGCAGCAGCACTGAGAAAATGCTAAAGGTTGAGGTGGGACAGAAGGCAGATGTGCTACTGTGAATTGCTGCTGTGTCTCCCAGTAGGACAAGCAGATTTCTCTTTGCCCAAATAAGCATCAGATAGGAAAAACACTTTTAGAAAATTTAAGCCTTGATACTACACTCATTTCTGGGAAAGAACTATGCCTGCTGCTCATGTGAATTGCATTTAATGTACTTGAGCACACACACACACACAGAATTTTTGGGTTTTATCACATGGCTGTCAAAAATAACACTGAAACATGTAAGTTAAGCATGCTGTTATAACACAATGGCACTTCATTACTGTAGAGGGCAGCTAAGGTTTCCTTCTGAGCATATCAGCAGCAGGCAGTAATGGAGGAGTACAGAGGGCAAATGAAAAGAACAGTGCAACCTCATGGCATTTTATCCTAAATGTCAGGCATGGTCAGTTTTCTCTGGTGAGTTCTCTGGTGTATGGATTTAGCGTCTTCAGGAATTATTTCTCATGGTGTTCAATTCAACATAAATAAGGTAATATCAAATTGTCTGCTCCTGGAGGGATTTTATACAAATTACAGCAGTTGTCCTTTTAAGTAATTTCTCTTCAATCAGCAGAGTCTCTCTTTCCTCTGTGACTCTTACTATCTTATTTTCATAACTTGCTACTTGTCTGACTTTCAATTAACACTTCATTTACGTTCTTTACTTAGACACTGTAGGTGTAGCCTTTTGAAATTCTTCCCTAATGTGGTTTTAGTGCTGTCACTTAAATTAGGGGCATGGTAATGACTAACCTCTGCTCATGTACCTCTGTTGCTATGTTGCATAATGACTTTTCAGAAGTTCTGAATTAATGCAGGTCAGTTGATAATTTTGGGCTACATGGCAATATGGTGCCTGGAAAAAATTCATTTGTCATCTGAAAAATCTTATGGGAATGTTGCATAACTTGAGGAATATATTAGCTCATTAACTAGAAGTCTGTAGTGTGAGAATGTATAAACATGAGAAAATAAAAAAAAAAAAAATAAAAAAAAAAAAAAAAAAAAAAAAAAAAAAAAAAAAGAAGAAGAAAAAAAAAAGGCAGTATTTCTTAAGTAGTGTTCTCACAATACAACATCATAGTAGCTCCAGGTAATGGTAGATGTTGCAAGGAAACACTTGTGCTCTGGAGTCATGTCACCTACTAATGCTCATCCTACATGCTGGCGCAGCACAACCTCTGCTCTGAGTTTCCTTGCTAAATGTGCCATGTGTGGTGCTGCTGTAGAAATTCTTGCTGTGCCATGTGCTCCGTTCTGGCCCATTCTAGCCTGTAGGCCATCCAGCAGCTGTCAACAGGCAAAGCAGGAAATTTAAATCACATGAGGTCACTGGCAAGTAGGTTTTTTAGGAACCTGATGGAAGAAAATACAGCAACTAGTATCTATAAATTGTGAGTGCATTTTCTGTTTAGAATATAAGGGGGTTTTCTGCACTGATAACAAAATACTATTTTTTTAGCTCATTATGTAATGACAGTTCAAGATGAGATCATGATAGGAAGACCACAACAGTTACCAGGGACTGTCCTGAAGCATTGAGTTGCTGGCATGGGGGACAGGTTTGTTACGAAATTGTTTTTAAAAATAGTTCTGGAATTCTACCCCTCTTTTTGCTTATTTTAATACTTGTGTGCAATTTCTTGAATGTCTACATCCTGAATTATGCTGCTAGTCTGCTAGACCCCAGCTGGTATGTCCAGTAACTGTTGGCTAGTAGTATCGTGTTTCTGTGTTAAAACTTTAAAAATATTTTAATGATAGCTATGTTTAGTGACATCATTTTAGCACCCATATGACTTGACTCTCCCTTGCACTCTGCCATACAACAGCTCTGTTGCACCCATATATGTCACATCACTTCAGGCACAATCAAATTTTTAGAAGGAGGGAATTATAGTCACTGATTACTGCATGTCCCTCAGCTGTATAGGTTCTAGATTCACTATGCAGACGCTTGAGCCTTCTTTACTCTTTGAAAACATTTAAAGAAAAAGCATTAAAAGTTTCCTAAAAGGAAGTCTGTACTGATTATTTTTACTAATATTATTCCTTATAGGGTGCAAAACAGAAATTTGGAGACAGAGGATTTCTTCTTAAAGTACTGTAATGCCTTTATTGTCACTTAAGTGCTACAGGGCAATATTAATAGGTTTATTCTATTAAGGAAGAATAGTGTTTTCAAAATAATTGTTGAAAGATACTGATCTTCCCACTAGAAAGCTTCTGCACAGAGAACCTCTATTGTTCAGGGACAATTATTTCCGGAAAACCTTGTATCACCTGTCTTTCCTACCTACCTGCTTTGCTATTTTCATGCTGCTGTGATTTGGTATCACTTTGCATGCTAGTAATTCTTTTTATTGGAAGAAAAAAGGCAATGTAGTTACTGGTCAAAATTTGCTCTTAACTACATTGCTGACAATTCAGGCTAAGTTGGCCAATATCACTGTTAACAGAATTTGTTTGCCTTTTTCTATCAATCAGCGATTTCTTTTTGTCCATTTAAGAATATATTCTTTTCATTTTCCTATGTAGAAAAATAGTGTTTCTCTTGGCCAACATCAGATTATTTTTCCATCAGTTAAGAAAAGCTCTCACTGCAGATAACAGTGTGATCTCCTGATGTGAGTAGAAGCATACTCTGTGAAAAATTAATATTGAGTGTGATATCTCATGTGTCTCTAACTGGCACGTAATGCTTTATGTTTGTATTTCACAGGACAGCTAGTTCAGAGGATGCTGTTGAAATTTTTACACTATCTTTACCATGGAAGAGATAGGAGAACTACTTTGCCCACTGGTTCCAGTTCAGGTACAAAGCTGTCATATTGTAGCCTTGAAGTCTGTGTAGCAAAGATATCTGAGAAATGTCCACTCATAGCCATGTATGGATTTAACTGTCCCTACTGCCTCTCCTTTTGAATTCCAGGTGCAGAGTGATTTGGTAGGTAAACCTGGCTGTGCTGTCAGTTTCACCCTGGAGTGGGTGATGTTTTAAAAATCTGATTTACATGACGGGGTACTTAAAAAACCTGTCCTGACATCTCTGGAGCAGGTGACAAAACAGGTATTAATAAAGAGAGGAGCTGATAATGCAACCTGATCAATCCTGTGCTGTGGTCTATGTCCTCAGAGGAATGAGCAACAGCCAGGCTTCTAGGAAAGCTGTGTGGTCTGCCACAGCTGGCTACTATTCCCATCTTGTTATAGAATTCATTCTGGTTAATAATAAATTCAGTTAAAAACTATTTAAGTAAAACTGCCTGACATGGCTTGTCAGATACAGCATTGTGCCAGGAAGCCAAAAGATGCCTTTGCTCCCATTTTTCTGTTGTGTTTTGTAACAAGTAGACAAATAGCCCTTGCCTCCACTCAATACAATCCATTGCCAGTCCTGCTTGCTAGGCAGACAAATTGCTTTGGCAAGAGGCTGTATTTCAGGGTGTGCTTCTACAATATCCAGATAGGCCATGGCCAAGACAGGAACCCCTATAGCATATGAGCATCTGTACCATGTGTCACTATTACAGCGCAAAATGAACTAATGTGCCCTTGGATGATGACTCCTCTGCCCACTGTAACATGCAGTAGGTTTGGGAGTTGGCTCAGTAAAACCAGTTTTCATAGAAGAAACCAGGTCTTCAGGGAAGAGAGAGTGAAATCAGATGGACAAGAAGATTGATGCTGTTGCCCAAGTTAAGAGGATGAAATACGATGAGATTCGAATGTGGGGCAGAGCCTGGTTTGAGAGCAAAGGCACAATGTTTGCAACTGACAACATATGGCAGCAAACCTGTGAAGTGGCTCAAATAAAGGTCCCAAATGTTTTGTCTGTACTACATACCCATGGCAAGCTCAAGCACAGTTATCTGGGCTGAGCTTCCAGGGCTTAGGGATTATCATGCATGGGGGCTTTTCACTCTCCCCAGTTTGTGACTGACCATGAACACAGAAGTGATTTCCTCTCTTGCTGGAATTGAACACTCCATGTCTTGATCCCAAGACTCATGG
>VXBN01001606.1:44077-116444 GCA_013397395.1 Sinosuthora webbiana | reverse complement strand
CTCCCCCCTCTGCCCCGTGCGCTGGGCACGGCCCCGGCCCCGTCCCCATCCACCCCCTCTGCCCCCCTCCCCGGCCTCCCCCAGCCCAGGACCAGGCAGGCCCCGGCAGGCTCCAGCTCAGAGCTTTATTGAGGTTTTTGCACAAAAAACACCACGGTCACGGCAGCAGCGGGGGGACCCCGCGGGCGGCCCCGGCGGGGGCGGGGGGGCCCTCAGCTGTTCTCGAAGGAGCCCCGCTGGTGCCACTGCTGGTCCCGCACGCGGCGCACGGACTGGATGAGGGGCTGGTTGGCGTCCCACTCGTTCCAGTGCCGGTACTCGCCCTTCTCGAAGACGTGCTGGCGGCCCCGGTACCCGGGGTACTCGTAGCCCACCCACCTGCGGGGAGTGGAGGCGGTGCTCAGCAGTGCCCACACCACACCCCCACATCCCCTGGAGCAGGGGCAGTGTCCCCGTCCCCATCCCAGTTCCCGTGTCTCTGCATGCCACAGCCAGGTCAGGCTGCTTAGGGCCACTCCTGTGTCACCAAGTGCCACCCTACAGGCCGCAGCCACAGCACCCAGGCGGGAAATTCCGTGTGGCAGGAGGGGATGGAGAGTCCATAGAGAAGGGGCCATGGCTCCACAGCCAGGGTGGTGGGTTAGGGCAAGGAGCCATCATCCAGCCCCAGGGACACTGCCACGGTCCCTATTACCCCCTGTGGGCCAGGGGAAAAGGTGGCAGCAGGGAGGGAACAAGGGACGTGTTGGGCATGAGCAGCACCATGCAGTGGCTGTGCCAGGTGTCCCTGCCACCACCCTGGGTGGCAAAACCACAGTGCCATGGACAGGAAGCTGTAGGGGTGTCCCCTGCGTCCCCATCCTTACGTTCCGTTCAGGGCCTTGACGCTGGCCACGCGGTCCTGGAAGCCGTGTGCCCACAGGCTGGGGACGTCGTCGTCCACGATCTCCATCTTCCTCCCGGCGTACCCCGCGTTCTCAAACAGGTGGATCTTGTGGTCGGCGCTGTCCTGGGGGAAAGGGTGGCTCAGGGGCTGTCCCCAGAGTCCCCCTGAGGTCCCCGGGGCTGTGGCCACCCCAGCGCAGCCCTACTCACAATCTGGAGGGGCCGGATGGACATCAGGCTGTCGCTGCTGTGGCTGTTGGACCAGGAGTCCCAGCGGGGGTAGTCTCCCTTCTCCAGCACAAACTGCTCCCCGGCGTAGGCCTGGCGTTCAAAGCCCAGCCACCTGCAGGAGTCCAGCATCAGGGGGATGCTCTCCCTGCCACCCCCCGGGGCTGCTCAGTCTCCCCCCACCCCAGACTTACGGGCCAGACTCCACCTGGATGGAGCCCACCTTCTCCATCTCCTTCTCGGTGATGTTGGGGAGCTCCTCTGTCAGCTCACACCTTTTCCCCTGGAAATTCTCCAGCTCGTAGATCGTGATCTAAGGTGGGGACAGAGGCTGTCAGCCAGCACAGCAGGGGAATGCCCCGGGGAATGGGGGCAGCAGTGGATCAAAGGGCTCTGGCCGTGTCCCTCCATCCCGGCCATCCTGTGCTGATGTCACTCCTCACCCTGACAGAGCTCTGGGCCAAGCTCCAGCCAAGGGTGTTGGTTTGGTAAAGCACAAGCTGGAATTTTGTCCATGACAGGCTGAAAACCAGCTCAAACACAGCACTGGAAACACAGAAGGTTTGGGCTAAGAGAATTCCTGAGCTCTGGGCTGCTTCTCCTACCCCAGCCTGGTCATTGCCTATCCTTTCCTTATCACTGCTCCCTCCAGATCCAACCATCCCCTTGACCTGGCCTGGCACAAGCTCTTTATTCAGTGTTTCCTTCTAAGCCCTGCCAGGTTCCAAGACCCCAGTGCCTCCCCAGAGACCCCAGCAGGCTGCTCTGCTCTCAGCAGAGCCTCGAGGCTGAGCTGCAGGATAGGTTGGAGCCAGGTGGAGTGTGGCACGGAGCAGGGCCCAGGGTGCCCAGCACCATTTAGGGACCAGGAGGGTCAGTGGGGTGACCAGGCACCCCCAGGCACTGTCCCAAAGGGGTCCCAGCTGCAACACCTGAGCCTGGGACAATGGCAGAGCCTCCTGCACACAGCACATAATGGGGGACAGAGGCTACACCCAGGTTCCTCAGGAGCCTGTGTGCACCCCACAGCAATAAACAGCTCCAGCTCCTGGCATCCCCCTCTCCCACTGGCAGGATCTGCTCCCACCTCCAGCCTTCCCTGTCCAGGAGCAGCTTTGTGGGAAAAGCTTCCTTTGTGGGAAGCTCTGCACCCACCACATCCTCTCCAGCTGATTTACCTTCAACCAACCTACGAGCTGAATCCAAACCCACAAANACCCGGGGTACTCGTAGCCCACCCACCTGCGGGGAGTGGAGGCGGTGCTCAGCAGTGCCCACACCACACTCCCACATCCCCTGGAGCAGGGGCAGTGTCCCCGTCCCCATCCCAGTTCCCGTGTCTCTGCATGCCACAGCCAGGTGATACTGCCATGGGGCACTCCTGTGTCATCAAGTGCCACCCCACAGGCCGCAGCCACAGCACCCAGGCGGGAAATTCCGTGTGGCAGGAGGGGATGGAGAGTCCATAGAAAAGGGGCCACAGCTCCACTGCTGGGGGGGTGGTGGGTTAGGGCAAGGAGCCATCATCCAGCCCCAGGGACACTGCCACGGTCCCTATTACCCCCTGTGGGCCAGGGGAAAAGGTGGCAGCAGGGAGGGAACAAGGGACGTGTTGGGCATGAGCAGCACCATGCAGTGGCTGTGCCAGGTGTCCCTGCCACCACCCTGGGTGGCAAAACCACAGTGCCATGGACAGGAAGCTGTAGGGGTGTCCCCTGCGTCCCCATCCTTACGTTCCGTTCAGGGCCTTGACGCTGGCCACGCGGTCCTGGAAGCCGTGTGCCCACAGGCTGGGGACGTCGTCGTCCACGATCTCCATCTTCCTCCCGGCGTACCCCGCGTTCTCAAACAGGTGGATCTTGTGGTCGGCGCTGTCCTGGGGGAAAGGGTGGCTCAGGGGCTGTCCCCAGAGTCCCCCTGAGGTCCCCGGGGCTGTGGCCACCCCAGCGCAGCCCTACTCACAATCTGGAGGGGCCGGATGGACATCAGGCTGTCGCTGCTGTGGCTGTTGGACCAGGAGTCCCAGCGGGGGTAGTCTCCCTTCTCCAGCACAAACTGCTCCCCGGCGTAGGCCTGGCGTTCAAAGCCCAGCCACCTGCAGGAGTCCAGCATCAGGGGGATGCTCTCCCTGCCACCCCCTGGGGCTGCTCTGTCTCCCCCCACCCCAGACTTACGGGCCAGACTCCACCTGGATGGAGCCCACCTTCTCCATCTCCTTCTCGGTGATGTTGGGGAGCTCCTCTGTCAGCTCACACCTTTTCCCCTGGAAATTCTCCAGCTCGTAGATCGTGATCTAAGGTGGGGACAGAGGCTGTCAGCCAGCACAGCAGGGGAATGCCCCGGGGAATGGGGGCAGCAGTGGATCAAAGGGCTCTGGCCGTGTCCCTCCATCCCGGCCATCCTGTGCTGATGTCACTCCTCACCCTGACAGAGCTCTGGGCCAAGCTCCAGCCAAGGGTGTTGGTTTGGTAAAGCACAAGCTGGAATTTTGTCCATGACAGGCTGAAAACCAGCTCAAACACAGCACTGGAAACACAGAAGGTTTGGGCTAAGAGAATTCCTGAGCTCTGGGCTGCTTCTCCTACCCCAGCCTGGTCATTGCCTATCCTTTCCTTATCACTGCTCCCTCCAGATCCAACCATCCCCTTGACCTGGCCTGGCACAAGCTCTTTATTCAGTGTTTCCTTCTAAGCCCTGCCAGGTGCCAAGACCCCAGTGCCTCCCCAGAGACCCCAGCAGGCTGCTCTGCTCTCAGCAGAGCCTCGAGGCTGAGCTGCAGGATAGGTTGGAGCCAGGTGGAGTGTGGCACGGAGCAGGGCCCAGGGTGCCCAGCACCATTTAGGGACCAGGAGGGTCAGTGGGGTGACCAGGCACCCCCAGGCACTGTCCCAAAGGGGTCCCAGCTGCAACACCTGAGCCTGGGACAATGGCAGAGCCTCCTGCACACAGCACATAATGGGGGACAGAGGCTACACCCAGGTTCCTCAGGAGCCTGTGTGCACCCCACAGCAATAAACAGCTCCAGCTCCTGGCATCCCCCTCTCCCACTGGCAGGATCTGCTCCCACCTCCAGCCTTCCCTCGGGGGCGGGGGGGTTGTGGGAAAAGCTTCCTTTGTGGGAAGCTCTGCACCCACCACATCCTCTCCAGCTGATTTACCTTCAACCAACCTACGAGCTGAATCCAAACCCACAAACACACTCGGGGAGTCTCAGTGCCTGGGCCCACAGCTGATCCCGCTGTGCTGGGATGCTTCATCTCCTGGATTAAATCCCTGGGCAGCTGCACACCAGCCTGGCCAGCCAATGTCCTTGGCAGGCAAGGGAGCAGTGTCCCTCCTGCCAGGCAGCAGCAGCAGATCCCCAGCCCCAGCTGCTTCCCAACCTGCGGCACCCCCGGGGCCACCACCCACTGCTCTGCGGGAGAGCTGGAGGCCACTGCTGTCCCCAGCACCACCTGCAGTGCTGGCACTGTCGCGGCATCCCACGGCTCCACCCAGCATCCATCTGTCCCCAGTATAGCCCAGTACAGCCCAGTATACCTTGTAGGTGCCACCTCGCTCGCCAGCGCCCTCCCCAGTCGCCATCTGCTCGGGGGGACTTTGCTGCTCGGTCATTGTGCCTGGAAAACCCAAATTGCAGGAGGTTAAGGCGGGAGGCACCGGGATCTACAGGCGGCAATGAAACACAAAGGGTGAAGCTGGCACGGGAACAGGCAGCACGGGTTCGCACAGACCCCGATGCAGCAGCTGTAAATCCCCAGGGATGTCCAGGCAAGGAGCAAGCTCCGTTATCCATCCTCCTCTCCCTGCTGCACACGGGCCCCGAATCCTCACCCAGGCACCCGCAGGATTGGGCCGACCCACGTCCCAAGTGACACGGAGCCCTCTGCCCCGGGACAGCTCGCCCAGCTGTCACTGAACTCCCATCTCACAGCCCGGCCTTTGTTCCCAGCAGGAATTTGTCAGCTTCCAGCTGCTGACATCCTTCCCCACAACATAAACCCGACACCTCTCCCTCGCTCCAGCATCCCGGGGGACACCAAACCCGGCAGCTGGAGCCGGGGGATGGGGACGGTGGTGAGAGCCCCCTCCTCGCTCTCCGGGAACATCCACAAAACTCCGCTCAAACATCGGAACGCGCCTTCCCCGGCCACGCCGCGCTGACAAGGGGGGGGCTTTAAGAGACGAATAAAGGAGTTTGATCAACGTCCTCGAATCAAACCCCGCAGCTTTCACTTCTCGCCAAACCCTTCGCTGGGGGAACACCTCGGCTCAGCCACACACACAAAAATTTCTTTGTGAAAAGCCCCTTGCGGTCCCCGGCGGTGCCGCCGCTACCTCTCCGTGTTGGTTCCGCTGTGCCGGGGCGGCGCGGGCGGCCCCGCTATTTATGGGGTTGCTTCTGAACAGAACAGCAGAATTCCCCGAGCGCTGATACAGCAGCTGCGTCCACGGAATTCCATCCATGAGATTTCATCTCAATAGCGCGGGCGCGCAGCGAGCTATGGAAACGTCATGCAGATTTCTCCCGGCCGTCCCTCGGCCACGGGCCACTCGATTTACAGAAGATTAGCGTCGAAATTCACATCAGCACGTTCACGCTGCTTCTTGCCAGGTTCTCTGGAAAACTCTGCCGTCAGCAGTTCGCGGGAGGGTTTGGCCTGGAAACCGAGCGCAGCGCGAAGCAAAAACCGGGCAGAACATCCCCGTTTGTGCGGGCTCCCGAGCAAGGTGAGACGGGGTCGGCTGCGGGAGCTCGGCGGGAAGCTGGAGCAGCTCAGGATTTTCAGATTGGTCTCCTTGCCTTAACTTTGGCCCCGAGCAGGTTCTCTCCATCAAGTCCCTTTTCTTTCTCTGCCCCCAGTGTGGCTTCCTCCCCGGCATTTCCCAGGAACACGCTGGGAACGCATCCTGGGGTGTGTGAGGAGGGGTTTCTGGAGCCTGGCACAAAGGTTTGTGCATCTTCACAGGCACAGGATGATGTCAGGGGGGAGAGCAGCCCTTCCACAGCAGGCACCAAACTGGGGCATTGCACTCTGCTGGTAGCAGGCCTGACTCCCTCTTCACCTCTGAGAGTCCCTTCAGACCCAAACCATCCTGACTCCTCAGGGAACGTTTTATTCAGCTGCACATATCCCCATTCACTGCAGCCCTTGCAGGTTTTTCTACCTGCTCTGAGTGTGGCTCATCTTGAAACCAAGAACTACCCAGGAAACCTTTACTGAAATTGCCAGAGAAGTGAATCCCCTGGGCCAGGCTGGACAAAGGGAATGGGAGAGGGATGAAAACCGCTCCTGTTACACGTGTTAGAATGAGGCCCTTCAGCCCCATCACACCCCTGGCCTTGCTGGGTGATGCTCCAGGCCTGGTGTGACAGGGATGACCCAGGAGGTGTCTCCAACTGACTCTGCCCACCACCAGCTCAGGAAGGATTCCCACCCTCTCCACTCCCAGGGTGAGCAGAACTAGGCCTGGACTCAGCAGCCTCTGCCAGAACACCCCAAATCCCACTAAAGCTCCATGGAGGTGGTTTCATAGAATCACAGGATGGTTTCGGTTGGAAGGGATTTTAAAGCTCATCTCATTCTGGCCCCCTGCTCCCCCAACCTTCCGCTAGACCAGGCTGCCCCAAGCCCTGTCCAACCTGGCCCCAAAAGCCTTCACCTCCATCTTTAAAAGGAATTAAAGCAAATACCTGTTTTTCCTTCTCAGCACTGGGCTGAAGAGATGGATCCAACACATCCTTCACTTGGCTGCAGCTGCTCTTGCAGCAGTGTCCTTCAGGGAGGTGCAGACAGTGACCTCGGTCTGACAGGGAGCACAGTTACGGTGACAGCTCTGCATTTCAATAGAATAGCTTGTTTTACCCCCAGAGCTGGCTTGGGGACAGCAGTGACAGTGCTGGGAGCTCACCCCAGAGGTTCTGTACCTGGATACACCTCGTGAGGCAGAGCCACACCCTGCGGCAGCATCCCAGAACTGTCCATCTCCCCCTGAAGCACACAATCCCTGCAAGAAATCAGGGATTTGAGTACCAAACCTTTTACAGGTCACACTTTGTATTCCCAAATCTGCCCCACCTGCATTTCAGTTTGCAAACATGGAACAGGGTGAAACAAACTTCTGTGGGACTGAAATGGGGATGGTGTGTGGGGGGGTGAGTCCTGTGGAAAGTCTTGAAATGTCAAAGGCTGGAGAATCAAAAATTGCTTCTTTCTCTGCAGGAAGTGAAAGGCTCTGGTGGATCAGGACAAAACTGAAGATTCACAGATGTTAAAAAGGAGAATTTGCTAACAGAAAAATAAAAAGGAAGAAATCCACAACTGGGAATTCCAATTAAAAGCAATGGAGCAGTCGTGCAAGTCCCTGACACGGCACCTGGAGCAGGGATAATGAGAAGAGGGCAGTCAGAAAGTGTTCCTGAATTCCACAAAACACAACATCCCACCTTTAAAATCCAATATTGATGTGGCTTTTTAAGCAAGGAGAAAGAGCTGAGGAGCTGTGTGTCAGGGGGGGCCCAAAGGAACTGCCAGGGCCTCCATCACCTTCAGCATCACTTTTTGGACAAGAGCTGAACCTGGCTCCAGGGCAGGATCCAGGAGTGAAGGAAGCAGCACATCTGAAGGAACCTTAGAGCTCACTTCCATCTCCAATAAACAGCAGGAAAAAGCTCATGGCAACGAAAGTGAAAGCATAAAAAATTCCAAGAAGCACCATTTGGAATTAAAATAGAATTATATAAAGTGTATTACAGTCTGTTCTATCATTTGAGAAGTAATAACATATTTATATATCTTTTATTACAGAGCGATAACCCGAAGAGAAAGAAGTCGATATTTAATCCATGTACAATATAAAGAAATAACAGAGCAGAAAAAAACACTTTCCCATTCAACAACATTCTAAAGATGCTCTTTAATTAGACATTTAAGCATTAAACATTTCTCAGTAGTAGGTTAAACTACCCAATACAGTAATTTCAGTGCATTGTCCAAGCAGACGTGGAAATGCAAACACATTCAAGGGCTTTGTGGAAACCTCGTGTCAATCCCCTCAGTTTCCTCAACACAAACAGTTACGGAATTTCTGGCCCAGACCAAGAACCAGCAAATCCTCCAACTGTTGGGAACGCAGCACTGTCACCTGTGGAAGTGGAAAACCCAGCCTGTGTGAATGTTCCTGTGAGCAGGGACTTGCCTGATCGCCACCTGATGTGAGTGAGAACAGCCACCATCATCCTCCTCACCTGCACGTGCTGCTCAGGCTGGCCCAGGTGAGGACACACCCATGGAACCCTCGGGTGCTGCCACAGGAATACACCCCAAAAAAAAAAGCCAAGAGTCACCTTTTCCACCATCATCTAAAGGAGAGGGAAGGGAATCTGTGCAAGGTTTTACAAGGAGCTGGTCAATGGTGGCGGCTGCACTGACACGGCCTATCCCCAAATTCCATCGGAATCCTGGGGACCTCTGCTCTGTGGGGAGCAGAGGGGCTGCCAAAATAACAGTGGCAACAGCTCCTGTGAGAAACAGGGCAAAGCAACAGGGAAAAAGACTTTACATCAGACAGACGTCTCCATCTCATCTTCAGGGAGCACAGGGAGCTGCCACCGGAATAAAATCCGGGAGCGAGAGATGTGCAGATGGGACTTGTCTCCTGCCATCCTGCTGCTATCTCCTGCAGACTGGGACTGCAAATCCCCCCCCACTGTGACTCCTCCATGAGGTGAATTGGCACATGGTTTTGGCAGCTCCAAGCCTGACAGACAGCGGCCCGGGCGGGCCCCACGGGAGCCGCGCTCCCGAAACGCTGATTTGGGAAAAAAAGACAAAAGGAAAAGGAGCTGAAGTGCTGGTGCTTTATGGTTTGTATCCAGAGGAGCCCCTCAGCAGGACGTGGGGCGTGCAGCCCAAGGAGCTCTGCCAGGTGAGGAGAGCTCTCCACTCTCCTTTTCCCTCTTCCTGGTGGAACACCTGGAATCGCCTCCCTCCCTGGGCTACGCTTTCAAAGGTTACTGAAAAGAGCACTTATCTGGGGCAAGAATTGAGTTTGTCTTCCATGGCCATGGTGGTTGGTGTTTCAAAATGAGTGTCCAGAGACAGGGAATATCTGAGAATTAGGGATACCCCAACACCCGTGTGGTCCAGGAGATCTCTGCTATCAGCACGTCTCGCCAAAGGAAAGACAGGAAATCGTCTGAGAAACTGAAGATCACATTTAGGTTATCCCACAAAATCAGCATAAAAATAAAAACTTAAACCTGGTATTTACAGATTAACAAATAAAAATATGAAGTGGGACTATCTGAACTGCTATTAAAGTGACATTCAACAATTAACTGGAACCCTGATATGAGTGTAACATCCTCCCTCTTCCCTTCCTTTTTTGTTATAAAAACAGTATTTACATATTTTTACTTTTTTTTTTTTTTTTTTTTAAAGAGAACTGATTGACATTATTGCTTGATCCTTTTTAGGAAAGACATTCCAATGAAGCAATTATTCCACATGCTGACAAAACACAGAATATACCACTTCAAGAGTGACAAAAGTTAACATTTTGTTCATCTAAAAATTATCTCCATCTGCCAGGTCAGCAGATCACATGTAAATACAAGCCAATCAAAAATACATTTTACAAAAAATAATCAAGTTTCCTTTTTCAATATGGCAGTAAACATGATTTGTTCTTCCACTCTCACCTTCCACAAATTTCATTCTAAATAGGAGCTTACTATTTGTTCACAAAAGAAAAAAAAAAACAACAAAAAACCAACAGAAAAAAAAGGATAAATTTGATTAAAATTATTATTTTCATAAACAAACACAAAGCCCAGCCAGACACATCTCCCAGAGGTGAATGCCTACAGAGTCTGTTCCACAGCGAGGGGAGTTCCCTGGATCACAGCACTCCCAAATCTGTTTTCCAAGACTTTCTGAAGTGCTAGCCATGACCCAGGGGGGTTCTCCTGGCAGGCAGGTCTGAAGTGCCACTGTCCCCCCCAAACCTGACAGACACAGCTTTGTATTTGACTATGAATTGAAGCAGCTTTTCTCCACAAAACAGGAAGGCACCATGCACAGAGCAGTTGAGGCAGGAAGCAAACAGCAGCAACATGACATGGGGGTTTAGGTTCAGATGAGTTAAGGCTTCTGTTAAACTTCTTTATCTTCTCCTAGTTAGAATCACTGTCTGGAAAGGAAAACAGAAGGAAGGGTGTGATATGGTCAGGCAGCTGGAACAGGAACCCGTTAAAATGTGTTTTCTGTTGTAGTGCCACCTGGGTCTCTTCTATTTAATGCAATAAATGCTTAAGAGCTGCCCAGAATTGTGGTGAAACCACACGAAGTTTTCAAACTTTGGGAAATCCCAGTCCCAACAGAGAGAGGGTTATAAAAATCAAATTATGTGTAGAGAATTAGTGGAACTGTGACTGGGAGTGGAGGGGCACTGACACCCCTGGTGCACAGGGCAGGGTAAGGGCAGTGGTGACACCAACACATCAAAGGAAATGAGAGTTTGTCACTGCACACCTGCACTCAGCAAAGCCCCCCCTTCCTACCCAAGTACCTTTTCAAACCTGATTCTCATAATGGCTCTGTCTCTTCTTTGATTTCAGCTCCTTCAGCCACTGAGGAGACTTTTCTTCTGACCTAAAAAATACATTAAAAAAAATACTTTTTATTCTTTCATTATGAAAACTCCTGACACAAACAACAAAAAAAAAACCCCGAATGTACAGTTTGCTGCATTATTTTTTCCTTCCACCAAGAAGAGCATTAGCCTTTTCCTGACGCTGGGATTCTCTCACCTGTCCTCCTTTTCCACACTGGAGGGCAGCACTCGGCTGCCGGGAGTGCCGAGCTGTGCTTTGGGGGATTTGAAGAGCTGAGCAGAGCCCATGTCACCAGCACTCTCAGACTCCTGTCTTTTCCGCAGTTGGGCCTAAATATAAAAATAAATAAAGGGGTTCTTTTAAGCCAGCATCCAGGCTTTTTTTTTTTTTTGGAATGCAGAATGGATCACTCCAGATTTATAAAAACAAACAAAAAAAAAATTCCCCTGAAATGAGCAAGGGAATTCCTTATAAAGCACCTGCAGCTACTGAACTGGTTTATCTCCCACCTACTGGGCTCTGCCTAAGCTCACCTTGAGAACAGAGTGATCCATCCCTGGGAACACAGGCATTCTCTGGGCTTGCACAGAAGATGACCTCGGAGTGTGCTGGATCTTGTCTTCCTCCTCAGAATCTTCCTGTTGCATAGTTTTCTTCTCTTCTAATTAATTGTTGAAAAGAAAAAATAAGGAGAGGGGGGAACCATAAGCCAGCTTTCCATCTCTGCCTTGTTCTAGATCTCTTCCTGCACTCAAGCAGGAATGAAGGGCAATATTTCAAAAATGCCTTTTTTACAAACTCCTGCCCTTCCACCCAGGCTGACCACAACCAATTATTCCAGGTAGCTGAGGGGTTTACCTGTGGAATCTTTGAACATCCAGCCATTATCTTGCTCTTCTGTCAAGGAAAACCTGTTCTCCAGGTCCAGCCCTCTGCTCCTGCGCAGTGAGTGCGACGCGGGCGCCCGGCACCGGCGCTTCTTGCTCAGCTGCACCCGAGTCTTCAGAGCACTGGAGTCCAGGACAGCCGTGTGCTGGAGAAACACACACCTGGGAATGAGCCCCACCTCCTCCACACTGAAATCCCAACCCACTTGATTGAATCCACCAATTAAAAGATGTATTTGCATTATTATTACTATTGTAGTCACTTAAAATTATACTGAAGAGAGTGTATGATGAGGATGTGGGACTTCGTGGCTAACTGGGTGTAATCCTTTGATCTCTCTAGGCTGTGGATTCCTGAGTTGCATGAATAATTTGCACTAAATAAATATAAAAAGTTACTGCAATAATCAGGAGTTTGGTTCCTGGAGTATTTTATGAATACAGGCCTTGCTAGGTGGTAGCAGCTGAAGGCAAATCCCGAGATTGGGATCTAAAAAGAGCAACTACACAAAATTCCCTTGGAGAGCAGAGCTGCAGCTTCCCTGCCAGCCACAAACACTCAAAGCCACTCACCAGCAACAAGGACACTCCAAGTTTAGTGTTACAGCATTCAGAAAACTTCTGTGATCAGTCATTTCCAACACGTCCAATAAGCAAGTAACAGTTAGAGAGCAAACCAAGGAGCTGTAATTTATTTACTTGCTTAAAGCAATTTACTGTTATTACAGATTTGCCTGTAACCACCAAATATCCCTGAGTCTTCCCTTCTCCAGAAGATGTGGGTTTGCTCATTTTCCAAAAGATTTCAGGTCAGGAACCTGAACACCACAGAGACTTAGAAGAACTCTGCAGTTTTGATCCTAAACTTTTCAGGCAGGAAAGCAGCTGGGAAAATTCAGTGTGGGAAAGGCTGGGCAAAACTGGCTGCAAGGTTTCCAGAAGGAACTGCTTTGCAGGGATTAACTGAGGGAACACACGACGGCAACTCACATCAATGAAGGAGAAATAACCCTTGTCCTCAGGGAGCGTGTCCCCTGCAGGAGGCAAATCAGCCCCATCAGTGGAGTCCATGTCCGTGCTGGAACGGTCCAGGCTGGTGCTCCTTTGGTCTTTGGAGAAGTCATGGTGCTCAGCCAGGGAGGGAGGCTCTGTCTGTGAGGACAGCGAGGACGGGTGGCTGCCCGGGGGCTGCTTCCGCCCTGACACAACCTCATTGTCCAGGGAAGGAGATTCTCCCACAAAGCTGCAAACGGAGCAGATGGAACCTGTGAGGCTTGGGGGCAAACAAAGAGCTGCAAGGCCAGGCTGGGTCACACACAGTCAGCAGGAGTTAAATACAAGTGGAACAGAAAGTTTGAGTACCAGCAGCAGGGTGTGGATCCCTTCCCCTGGCACAGCCTTTACCCCCTGGATTCAGTGTGTTGGGGATTGGGGTGTATTCCAACCAGCCAGAGGATTTTTTTCTTCGGGAATGCTGGAGCTGAAGAGAGCTGGGCACCAGGTGGCACCCTAAGGCAGGGCTCCACTGGCAGAGCTGCTGGTGCCTCGGGAAGGAGGGCAGCAGCACCTGCTCCCCGCTGCTGGGATGCTCCCAGTGTATTCCCGTGGCCTAGACTGACAGGAATGAGCTACAGGGTCAGGACTGAAAGCTGGACACAACTGTGTCTGCCTTTGTCACAAAGGCTGGAGGATTCCTTGAAACAGAAGACTCTACTAGCAATAAAAATTGGGCTGTCTTGCTTCTAATTCCCATTTTGAAAAAACCAAAACCTAAAGGATTTAGTTCTGATTTTTTTCCCCTCTTGATAAAAGTCTTTTGTCACTGAGCACCATTTCTTGGGCACATATCTAGGAAAACTGTTCTAAACTTTAAAAACTCACATATATATCAATATATGCACATATTTTAGGCAATAAACCTTAGCATTTGATACAGCAATCCCAGGAGAAAAACACTCAGGAGTTTACTGCTGGATAACAGCATTCCATCAGCACCAGCACATGGTACAATGTCCAGTCTGGCAGAGCAGACACTGCCCAGAGAGTTTCCAGCACACGAGCAGAGGGAATGCTGCTTCCCCTCCTTCACCAGTGGGCCCCAGGATAATTAAGAATGGCACTAATGAGCTCTGGGGGAAAGTTTTTGCTTCAAATGACATTTGGTATCTGCAGCATTAGGCTTTAGAGGCACTGCAATATGGAGGAATGGAGAGAGGAGGGGAAATCTGCAGGACCTTTCATGGAAATTAAAGCATGTGTTGAAAGGATCCTGTTGGATTTGCACGTCTCCAAAAAGTCTCTTCCCTGCTACATCCCAGGGCTGCAGCTGATACAACTCACTGAGGTTTACTAAAACTGAAATATCTGAAGCAAGATGTGACAGAAATCCAGCTGAATTAGCACTGGTTGGTGGTTCCTCATCGCCAAACCTTCCCAATGGATTTTCCTTTGGAGTTCCTGCACAATTACAGCCCCACACATCAATCCCTGTGGCACAGCTCATCCCCAAACATGAGAAGGATGCCTGGAATCCAAATCCTGTTATGTGCAGTGGATTCTTTTAGTGAACAGCAAATTAGGGGGAAAATTCCCTTCAGGAAAATGAAATTGAAAACGTATTTTCAGTTCTCATTACTGAGATACATCATGCACCTCTTTCTATTACTTCATTAAGATTTCAGGGCTTGTGAGCACATCCATGAGCTGCCCCCAATGTTCCACAGGTGCATTTACAGACACTTCTCTGAGAAATCATCCCTCACGTGGAGCACACAAACCCAGCAGGATGGTTATCACAATGGGCAATAAACTGACAGCAATCCTCACTTTCAACTGCAATTAAATTTAATTAGTTTTAGCAAGACAGTGTATAGAGGGCAGAAAGAAGGTGTTGCTTCAGCCTGTGAAATGAGGAGTCAGAGCTGTATGCATCCACCACCTAAAACCAATTCCTTTCCTGTAAAAAGCAATAATTTTCCTTATGAGGACTGTTCCAACCTAGAAGAGTTTTCTACAGTGCCAACTTGGAAAAGCTTATTAAAGCACTTGAGAAAAATTTAAATAAAATCTTTTAAATAAACTAAGAAAAATCCAATTAACACCTCCAAATTGGAGGAAATGGTTTCAACTCTGTCCATCCCAAGGAGTGACTGGCCAAAGCCCACTGGAACCAGCCCAGAGGAGCTCCTTACACGAATTCAGCAGTTACTCAGTTCTAGAGAAAAATACTCCTTCCTTCACCTTCCAAAAGCTCATCTAGAAAAAGAACAATATTCATCCTGTTGCTGTGAAGTCACAGCTTTTGATTTCAAAATTCCCCTCCTCTCCCAGAGAAGCAGTGCAGTCACCATCCCTGGAAGTGTTCAAATGCCAAGCAGAGGTGGCAGTGCTCGATTTAATGGCCACAGTGGGATTCAGGTGAAGGCTGGACTCAGTGATCTTGGAGGGATTTTCCAACCTTAAGGACTCTGTGGTTCCATGCAGATGAGGTCACTCACAGAAGCACTAATGGAACACTCCTAAAAGAATCCCTCCATGGCTCCAATACTGGGAAATGCCCCAGCCTGGAGGTTCCCCCAGCACAGCAGGAGGCTGTGACACCCTTTGGTCCCTGCGGGATGTGACACCGTGGGGCTGGCAGCGGAAATGCTCCGAGGGAAGCCAGCCAGGCCAAACAGGAAAACTGAACCATCAACATCTCCTGTGAGTTCCTGCCTCCAGCTGGGGCGAGGAGGAGGCACCAAAGGCAGAGCCCTGCTCACAGCACCCACAGCAACACGAGGAGAACGTCTGCACTGCTCCTGGCAGGGACTTCATCCAAAATAAATTGAAGACAAAATGTGCGTTCAATATATTCCAGGAAGACTTCCATTATTTAAAAGTACATTAATCTCATTTCTCTTCAAGTGCCTGAATTAATACAGCAGTAATTCCTCTGCCATGAGCGGTAAGTCAAAAAAAAGCAGAGCAATGGGGTGGTAAAATGCTGAAGAGTCTCTACACTGTAAAAAAAGCCAAAACCTAAACATTTCTTGCAGTGCAAACAAAATTCCAGCACATGGGTTTGAGTTCAATCTTTCAGTGAACCAGAATGTTTACGTGGAGCTGTTCTAATCAGGATGGATGGATTGAAATAACTCTCCAGTGCTGTCTGCTCTGAAGCTGAGACAAGCACCTTTGTTAAGAAACTGATCTCAGAAATGTCTGTACCATCCTGGAATCCAAGTTAATTTTACAGCAGCCTGGCTGTCACTGTTGGCACTCACTCGACTGCTGAACCTCGTGCTGGTCGTTACCCTGATTTCATAAGCAATAAAATATTTATAACACACGGTTCTCAAGTGCAGAACAAACCAAACGTAATTGACATTAATGTCTGCTGTAAGATCCCAACAAGTATAGCATTAAAAAACAGATAAAATGCTATTTTCATACCACACTGAGCAGACAGGACATGAGTTCAGGGTAGATCAAGCTGTAATTTACACAACAGGTGTGAACTATAAAAAAACCTCACACTTTGCTGCTCTGGGTTTATTTCACTAAATCATTCTAAGAACAGAAAAGCATCAGCAATACTCAATGATATTCCATTTCATCCTCCACTTCACCGCCAATAAAACACTTGCGAGTCTGAGATGTGGGCATGGAGAGATGCACCCTGTGTCACCCCACCTGAGGCCCAGGGTCCCTGTTCCAGAGGCATTTTGCCACTCTGCTATTCCAGAGGGATTTTTGCCATTCAGCCCACCTGGTAGTACTGTTAAAGGACTGGCAATGACAGAAAATCAGATTTAAAAACGGAGAAAACAAACAGAAGCGTCCAAGAACAGTGCTTGGAGCACCCTGCCCTAGCAGAAGGTGTCCCATGGCCGAGGGCTGGAATGACATAATCTTTAAGGCCCTTCCAGCACAAAACCATTCTGGGATTGTGGGATTCCAGCAGTTCCCCTCACCCCTGAGCTGAGGAAAGCCCTCACCTGTCACCGCTGTGCCGCTGCTCGTTCCAGGTGCCGTACTGGCTGTCGGGCTCCTGCACCAGCGTGTCCGTGTCCTTCGCCCCCGGCGGCTGCCTGGAGAAGCATTGCCTCAGCTGGTCCTGCAACAAAACCTTCAGTCAGTGCTCCGGCCTCTGGCTGAGGGATTAACAGGTTTTATTGGCAATAAAAGGGTTGGAATCTGACAATTAAACTTGGCCAGCTGGGAATGAACTTAAACACGAAGAGCTGCTGTGAAGTCGGAGCGAACGCTCTCCGTACGGTAACTCTCTGTACAATAATTACAACAATTGTTTTCCGGGGCAAATAATGGATTCCAGAGGTTGGAGCTGACTCCCCTGGTTTCAGGAACTCCATGCTGCTTTAATATTGCTCATATCTCAGGTTGCACAGAATTTCTCAAAGCACCTATGCAAGCAGAAGGAATTCTGCTGGGAATGACATTTCATCTCCTCAAGCACAGCAGGCAAACATCGACTCCACTGCTCTTTTCCTGGGTTTAATAAAATGATCCTTTTTTTCCCCCAAGCTTTCTTTGGAAAACATTCAAAATAAAACACATAAATAAATAAATAAGCACAGGGCCAGACACAAAAAGCCTTCTACAAACTGATGTAACATCCAAACCCAATGCAGCACAGACTATGGTGGGTTTACTTTGTTTTACTCTGACCTCTCCTTTCCTGATGGTTTTTATTCCGTGCTGCTGCTTTCTTAAGAAGGAATGAGTGGCTCCCAGGCCCCCACCTTTCCAGGGAGAGAAATGGGTCAGTGCTGGCACCCCAGATTTGCAGCACACCAATGTCAACCCAGCCCTGCAGCTGTGCTCAGTTATTCAGGGAGCTTCAAGAGTTCCTGAAATCCTACACTGGGAGCAGACAATTAACTGTTGGTGCCTTTCACCTTCATTACCCTGAACAAATACAAACATGGCTTTCAGCTCCAGATCAGTTATGCTTATCAAGATTTTATCTGACAGCAAATTACATGGTTTTCCACCTGCCCTTGGAAAAATCCAAGGATTTTTCTGTCTCTGTAAGTACCCCCTGCCTCTGACACACTGAGCAGAACATATTGCTGGGACTAGAACACATCTCTCTCTCTTCAGGCAGCACACACAAAGTAGCAATAATTAAGAAATCCCATATTTAATATGTAGAATTCCTTCATATTATTGAGGGGGGAAAAAAGAGAAGATTGCATGTTTACTTGTTTCCTTAATTTTGTACACCTAAAAAATGCTGCCTTAAGACTATAAAACCATTAAGGATAATTCAGCAGTGCTGACACTTGGCTACTGAAGAAGTCCCACACTTCCAGCTCTCATAAGCAGCTCTTATTTCCCAGTGGCCACAGCCACTCTCCAACCCTGTCATGCTCTTTGCTGACAAAACATTTGTGTTTTAATGCAAAGAAAATAAAAAAGGCTCCACCATTTACCCCAACTATCACCATCCACCTCAAAGTTAAAGAGCAAGTTAAATTCTGTTGGCAATACTCAAGTAAAACGGGCTCGGTTTGTGAGTTACACGGAACAGACGTTTCCTGCTTTTCACACTCCAGATGTTCCTGCAGGCCCAGAATTCACTGGTTCTTACCATTTATACAATCATTGGGATCTTTAAGGTTGGAAAAAAGCCTCAAAAAGATGGAGTCCAACCTATCCTACACAGATATCTAAATAGAGAGATGTACATGAATGCCTGGAGGCAAGTTAAGCTCTTACATTTCCCATGCCAGGTACAAGATTCCAAATGCAAGCCAGGCGCACGCTGCTTCCAACACGGGAGATAGTCTGGTATTTCCTAGAAACCACAGGGCATTTCCTCCTGCTTGGCTTGGCTGCATGTTTTGCCTTCCACAAAATCCCTCTGCAGCTTCCCAATCCCATGATTTGCTCCAGGGACTCCTGGGCTCAGCTCTCACCCAGTGGCCACAGCACCTTTGGCCGGTGGCTGCCCTTCTAGGAAAGGCACTAAAAAATACCAGTGGCTCTTCTCACTTCCTTCCCAACTGTCCACGCTCATTCAGGGTTTGTTTTTTCATTTTTTCCCACCTTGATGCTTATTATGAATTTTTTTCAATGCCAATCCCACTCTTATAATCAATTTGTACAATGTTTCCCACTGGTTATGACTAAAGCCCGTTGCCTCTACTCACGGCACCGTTTTATTTGCAATCACTCAAACTGTTTCTACTAGAAATTAGACTAAAAAGCTTAAAAACAGGAGCAGGAGCAGCAGAGGAGCAGCTTTTGTCGTGGTGCAGTGGGGAGCCCTTGTTTACACAGCGCTGAGTTATCGGGGCCGTGGGGGCTGGACAGGAGGGGTGTGGACAGCCCAGATAACAACGGCTCAGCAGCCACTGAGGTCAAGTTTAGATGCAAACACACCACTCCTGAGAAGGCTCAGTAATACCTAGCAACATTTTGCACTTGCTGGCCAGAATGACACCGTTAGCAGAGTTATTTCTCTGTGCTAAACCCAAAACAAGCCTGGAAAGAAAAAAAACCTACTGCTTCTGAAGGCATTGTGAAGCTAAGTTCAATACAACAAACGAAGTCTAAATGTCAGGAATCAAACATTCCAAACTCTAGGAAATCCAGAGTTCTCTACATTCTAAAGACTTTGTTATTTTCAGAATCACTATTTCATTCTGCTCCTGGAGGAAGCTGCTTATTTCAAGACGATTGTGTCCTTGCCCGACAGGCCCTTTCAACGCGTACGTTTTAAAGGTGTCAAATGATTAATTGGAAAAAAAAAAAAAAATAAACGTTCTCTAGGTACCAAGCACAAAAATAAGGAGTGGGAAGAGGAGCTGATCCTCTCCTTGGCTGGTGGAGGAGGTGTTGGCTGGGGGCACCGAGGGTGGTGCAGAAAAGCAATTTATAGCTTGTGCAGCAGCTCGGAGGAGAGGGGGTGCTGAGGAAGGAAATGACAACAAGCCAGGAAGATTTTCCTTGCCAGAAGGATTATTAGCAAGAATGAAGTGTTTTAGCTTTTATTTTTAAGATCTCTTTTCTATCATTGTCACCACACTGCTGAAAGACTCAAGGCAGTCAACAAAAGAAGCCAGGCAAGGTACAGACATTTCCTCCATCAACAGAACATTCAGGAAACTGGAAAAGCAATCATTCCAAAGCAAAGATCAGTAATGAGGGATCTGGTGGCTTTTTAGCACACAAGATGAACCCAAATTAGAACTTTTCTAATTTATGATGACAGAACAATCTCCCAAATCCAATAAAACCCACACCTGATCCAGGTTTCAAATGCTTTAATTCTCCAAGCTTTGATCTTTAACTTCCCAATTCTTACACCAGCAGCCAGGAAAAAAAAAAATCTACTTAATTTTTCTATAAAATAAAGCAGCTGAGCTGTGTCCTGCTTTGCCTCTGGTTCTTCTTCTAAAATGAGCCATTATGATTATGCCTCTTTCAGTCCTCCCTTGGAATTAAGTTGGGCTTGGCAACAGTCCAGGGCTGATTACTCCTGCAATTTCCCCTTCCTGAAAACGATGCACACACAGTGCTGGTCCCAGCAGCCCCAAATTTACCCCTAACTCCGGGTCAATGCAGACATTTCTGTGCAAAACCCTCCTGCACTGATGGGAAATGAAGACCTGGCACAGGAGGAACACCAGCTCCGAGAGATCTCCTGAGTCAGAAGCTGCACAGACAGTTTCAAAAATATCTTTCTTTGTCAAGGAGCCCGAGACATCAGCCAGCCAAAGTGACAGCCCACAGCTTGAGTGTGAATGTTCAGAGCTAAATTCCACTGGCATGGATTGGGTATGAAGAGGAACTGCACAATGGAAGGAAGTTTTGACCATCTGCCTTGTTAATACACAAGTCAGAGAAAAAATGGTGCTGATTTCTTGAAAAGGGCTGCTTTTTCTTTTTTATTTTTCATTTTCCTGTCTCCATATTTTAATTAAAGAAGCAAAAAATGTGGTCAAGTTGCCCCTTAAGTGTGACACCACATTTTAGCAGAGCTCACAAGTCCTTACAAATCCCAAAAAGTATTCCAGCTGTTTCCCTGCAGCATGACAGGAAGACAGTCATAGACCTCCACCTATTCATATTTTATGATATTATTTTGTAGTTGACTCTGCCTTGAATGGGATGCTGAGCTTGATGAGCTCCAGAGGTCCTTTCTAACCTAAATTATTCTACAATTATTCTAAAGACTAAGAGGTGAACTGTATGTTTTGGAGCACTAACAGAATTATCAGAACATAGCATCAGATTAAAACCAACCAACACTGAAAACCCCAGCACAATAACAGGGTCTATGGATTTTAATTTGGAAGTACCCAAATGCCAAGACAGCGAGTGGGAAGAGGATCCCAGGATTTCCATCTGTACTTACTATCCATCCAATGAATGCTGCCCATAAGGAGTAAGTCATGGCTCCAGCTCCTCCTGATTCCCAGCAATCAGGTGGGATTCAGACTGGTGAGATCGGCCAACTCGGTGCTTTAATTAATTGCTGAATGGAGTCAGCGCCCAGGGGAACGTTCCAGGCTGAGGCAGCACCTTCTGCCCCCACCCTCCCTGCTGCAGCCCCAGATAAAGAGTTCCAGGAACTGCCCAGCTGAGCTCAGGGATGAGTTACAGACATCCAGCATGAGGGAAGGCTCCCCAGCCCTCCCCAACAGCCCAGCCAGCACAACAGCCTCAAACAGGACAGCACTGCCACATCCCTGGAGACCAGCCCCAAGAGCAGGGACAGAATTAATGGAATTACCATCTAAGAACCTCCAGGGCTTTACACCCCAACACAGTCACGCCCAGGGTGGTCAGCAGGTAAGGAGATGGCAGTGAGTGGCTGTGGTGTCTGCTCAAGTGGAGCACTCCTCTGTGGGGTGTCCAGCCCTGGGGTCTCAGCACAGGGAGGACATGGAGGTGTTGGAGTGAGTCCAAAGGGAGCCGTGAAGATGATTAGAGGGATGGAGCAGCTCTCCCATAAGGAAAGGCTGAGAATTTGGGTTGTTCGGGCTGGAGAAGAGAAGGCTCCAGGGAGACCTTACTATGGCCTTTCAGGATCTAAAGGGGCTCCAAGAGAGCTGGGGAGGGACTTTGGACAAGAGGGAATGGCTTCCCACTGACAGAGAGAAGGTTCAGATTGATGTCAGGAAGGAATGCTTCCCTGCGAGGGTGGAGAGGCCTTGGCAGAGGTTGCCCAGAGCAGCCCTGGCTGCCCCATCCCTAGAATTGTCCAAGGCCAGGTCGGATGGGGCTTGGAGCAACCTGGGATAGTAGAAGGTGTCCCTGCCCATGGCAGGGGCTGGAATAGGATGACTTTAAGGTCCCTCCCAACCCAGACCATTCCATGATCCTGCTGGCCCCGGTGCATCCTGGGCTGGGCAGGACAAGCCGGTTTTATGTGAAAAACTGGAGCTGCTGCTGCTGAATGCACAAGCAACGCCTGGAGAAACACACGTGTGCCCCATGTGACTGTGAGCACTCACACACCACATTTAGCTCTCTTAGATCCTAAGGAGCTCCACTGCTCTGCTCAAAAATCCTTTAAATAATGGATGTTTCTCTCTCCCATGGGCAGTGGAGTACGTTCCAGTCCCACAGTACCGAGCATCTCATAAATGCCATCAGCCCTGACAGCCTCCCTGTTGCTATGCAACCCTGGGCTGCCTCTCCATGAGTTTTCCCAGCCTCTTCCACAGGGATACGATACCCAACCACCAATTACATCCCTGATGCCAAAGCCTGACAGCATTTTCCTTATGAAACAGGAGTTGTTTTTAGAGGGTGACTGGTCTAATTCTCCACCTTTCCATTGCTTCCCCATTGATGCAATGGACTGAATCCTAACCCTTTCTCCCTGAAAAGGCACAGCAAAAATTACATCTGCAGCAAAGCAGATGTACTAAAGGAGCTCCAAGAGAGCTGGAGAGGGACTTTGGACAAGGACGTGGAAGGGAATGGTTTTAAACTGTCACAGGGCAGGTTTAGATCAGTTATTAGGATGAAATTCTTGCCTTTGAAGGGGGTCAAGCCCTGGCACAGGCTGCAGCACCAAAGAGAGACCCCAAGTCTACCCTGCATCGATTCTGGTCACAACAGAGAATGTGGTCAAATGAATGCAGATGAAGTTGGTTTTGCCAGGGATCTGGTTACGACCATGCAGTGACATCAGCTCCCTGCTCCTGCAGTGACTCCTGGTGCTGTTATCGTCCTCATTCCGCAGAGGATTTCAAAGACATTTGACAGTTTGTCATTTTTTTCTACCCTGCAAATTGAGCTGCTCTGCCCCGCTGTGAACACGCACCACACACATGTCAGGTGGTTCAGGGCAAGGCTGAAGGTGGAGCAGAGGTTGACTCAATGTGCAAAAAGCAGACAAAAATCTAATTCTAAATATAAGCCCTGCTAGGGCTGAGTGAGCCACAACAGCACTTCCTCTGAGAGGTGGGAATGTACAACACAGCAGAGCAGAGGAACTAGTCCTTAAAACCTCTCCTATATCATCAGATTAAATTTCCTCTTCAGCCTCAGGCAGCCAAGCTGATAAGGAATGAACCCCTAAGAAAGCCAAGGCAGCAGGAAGGAGCCAGAGGCTCCATCAGGAAGATCCTGAGCAGTGCCAGGGAACCCAGGCTCTCCCCAGGGCACGTGTAACTCCCATCAGCATTAATAAAACCTGGCACCGAGCGTGGAACAGGATCCCTCGACTTCAACACTGCAGGAGGCACAAGCCAGAACAAGGCAACTTCAAACTGGGATGCCAAAGAGGGAATAGATTTGCTTTTTTTTGCAAAGCTGCATAGTTGAAATCAACACCTCCTACTCGAAAGGCTGCATTTCACAGCTCTTCTGCACAGTTAAGGTCTCTCCACATGAGACACAAGCTAAACTTCAAACAAACATTCCTGGGGAAAAAAGAAGCACTCGTTAACTTAAAGCCTGGAATTAAAGATGTACAGAAAGTGATAGGATTTCCTGACAACAAGTGAATAACAAACGTGCTCGTTTCAACACACAGCTCAGATGTTTTAGGAGACAGCAGACAAAACACAGGCACAGTCACCCCCCCAGTAAAAGCCAGGAGCGTTTCCCCAAACTTTCACAATATTACCAATTTCAATAAAAATGGATTGCCAGGAGAGGGAGGCTGTGAGGGTGGTGAGGCCCTGGCACAAGTTGCCCAGAGAAGCTGTGGCTGCCTCTGGATCCCTGGAAGTGTCCAAGGCCAGGTTGGAGCAACCTGCAATCAAAACATCAGCTCTAAATTTATTTATGCTATTTTCTTCTTGTTTAAGAGCATGGTAAAAATCAACTCCTTGCAGTCAGCCTAAGTGAAATCACTGAGTAAAATCGTCTAAATAATTATTCCTGTCAAAATAACGAGAGAACAACAAAGGCAGCTACCAAATGCCCATCACTATGGGTTTCTGGCCCAGATTTATCTGCCAGCTACGTTCATGGCCTGTTAAACCAAAGAGAAGTTATTAAGAATGAAAAAGCAGGAACTCTTTCAGCACTGGCCCTTGTATCTTCATTAATTAAACTGAACAGCTTCACTCCTCCCCCCCAGCTCCAAACAAGACAAACAACTCATTTTTAAAGCCTGCTTGCTGCAAACTTGCTTCCCCCTACCCCAACAGCTCCCTGGGAAGTTAAAAATGAAATTTAAAGATTAAAATTCCGTTTACTGATTGTACCAAAATATTATTTTTGAGAACAACTCATTGTGTTCTCGGTGAATATGAGGGCAGAACAATTCAGCAACTATTCACCATAGGGCCTGTACCTATTCCAAGTTCAGAATCAAAGTGCCAACTTGTAGTAATTCCTCTTTACAAATCGTTTGTTGAAGGATGTTCACCACAAAGGACAAACTTTTTGCAGGCAGACCTGGGTACAACATAACAGGCACTGCAGATCAAAGCTCTTTTATAAGCAGGGACACAGCCCCAGGTGAATGCAGGTGTGGATCTCAGACCAGGACCCTCACCTGCTCCAGAAAGGGATCCTGTTTGATGGGAAAAGGCAGAGTCCAGCAGCTTTCCCCAGCAACAAACTATACAAGCTTAGAACAAAACACCTGGGGAGATTTAATAAAAACTAGGATGGGAATTTCAGCCTCTAGCAGGGAAAGGGCTGTGGGATGCAACAAAAACCCTCAAAAGGACTAAGGGCCCTCCCAGCACATCTGGGACACATGCATCAAACAAATCACTCCACTTCCATCTTTATTTTGAAATTAAAAACTGAGTCCAAACTAACAGTGATGCTGCCAGCTGTATTTTGAATGAAAACACCATTTTCTCTGACTGCCCAGTACAGCAAAAGCAAACCACTACTAAATGCACTTTGGTGTTATTTTTAGCACGTATCGGAGCAATTTAGGTAAAACACATCGACCACTCTCAGCCCCAGAATTCATCTTTCCTGTTCTGTGTGAAACACCTCTGAGGTTTTTCCAGGACTTTTTTTAGCAGTGTAAGTGGAGCCAAGGGAATCAAACAGCCTGCCCTGGTTTTATTGTATGGCAACAAAACCTCGAGACCTAGAACAGGGCTGGCTGTGAAACCAGATCTCACACCTATAATAGAACCGTGACCGATAGACCCTGATTAAATCAGAGGCCATGTTTAATGCATGTATCTCTGCTCCTCTTACAAAGACACCGAGCTGATGACATGAGATGAAAATGGACAATTAACTCCATCAAAATACCTGAAAGAAAAATCAGCTTCTATTTAAAAGGTCTCACTACGAAGCAAAAACTTCTGCAAGCTCAGCCATGGAGTCGCAGATGTGAGGGTGAAGAAGTTTACTCACGCTGCCTTAAATTGTGCTGCCTGAGTTGAATTTGGACAGCTTTCTGTGCTTTGTGCCAAGTTCTCCATCAGTAGCCACCAGCAGCAGCAGGGAAGGGAGCTGGAAGCCCCTGGCTGTGTCAGGCAGGAGTTCATGAGCACGGCTGCCCCTTGTTTAAAAACTCATTAGCCCCAAGTGACTGCTCTACACTCCAGCCCTAAAGCAGCACAGAAGTCAGTTGACATGAATAATACACTTTTTACTCATTCCATAGTTTTTTGTAGCACAACATCAGTAGTTCCAAGGACTAAGACAGGATCCCTGTTGTAATCAGGTGAGAAAAGTACCAGCTCTGGGTCTGTACTCACCAGTCATTTGCCACAGACACAATGGCAGCAACCACAAACTTCTTGGAGTTCTCAGACCTTAAGTTGGAGCCCAAGTGAAACCAAGTTCACACATAAAGCCAAGCACAAGCAAAATTCCTGCTGAAACAGAGGAACAGCAGCTCCAGCACTGTCACCAGTGACTTAAGTGAAAAGGTCACCCCGTGTCTCCCGATTTCTGCTCTGTAAGCAGTGCTGTGTAGGACAGCAGAACACATATCCTCTGCAGGTTTCACATTCCCATGTTTCAGCCTTCTTTTACACGAATTGTTCATTCAGATGATCCCAATAAATCTAAGACAGCAACTTAAAAAAGAGGCCAAGAGAACTTCACCATGCTAAACACTGTAACAGTGGTTACCAAATATTTTCTTCTTCATTCTTTTGTGCTGACTTGACGCTCTTTTCTTTCCCAGTCTGTCCAAACAGGACATGGATAGCAAGCTGGGACAGAAATGCTCTACCCAGTGCTGATAGAGAGCCCTGGAAAGAGCCATATTCAAACACCACACCTGCCCAAGGAATGCAGCGTCACCTGCGCTCATTCCCTGAGCAAACCCAGCCAGGCCACAGCAGAGCTGCTTGTGTTTACACTTCACAATGAGTAACTGTTTTGTTTAATGGTAAAAAAAAAAGAAACCAAAACATTTTAGCCACTTCAGAGAGTTTGGATTTACCCACACGCTGGCACCAAGGCTTGGGGCCCCTTTCCACACAGCTCAACCACAGTCACTGGTCAAACATTGGGCTTAAATCACCAGTTTCAGGTACAGCTCAAACCACTGGTTTCAGCTCATCTCCTTAAAATAAAACAGAATAAACCAGATTTGCTTCCCTTTCACTCCCTATCACCCCAAACCTTTGCTGCTTTGCAGGGTATGCCAGAACTAGAATTGGGGGTACCAACAGGAGGATCATGGCAGCAGCAACCCTCAGGAAACCAGCCTCTCCTCCACCTCTCTGCCATGCCATGGAATACAGACAGTCCTTCCTGAAAATAACCTGGAGACTAATGGAAAAGGGAGGGGAAAGGGCTCTGTGTGGCACAGAGCAATGGAGAACCAAGAGCTCTTCACCTTTCCTCTGCTGCCAGGAATTGCACCCTGGCTCTGCCACACCACAGTCTTCACAAGTCACACTGACCCTACTACTTCTGTGGCATGACAAAGTAGGAAGCATTCTGAGAATAAAACACCTATTTTTCAATAAAAGAAGGAAATAATGATCATTTACGTTGCCTGCACAGTGACAGCACCTCGCTCTTCTTCTTACAAATTTAGTTTCAGGCATTTTTTACTGGAAAATCACAAATACTGAAGCACACCCAAAGCCATGCTGGCCTGTGCTGGGGAACCAACCAACACCACCCCAGTTTCAGTTTAACTTTCTAATTTCAGACTAATACATGTCCTACCTTACTGCCTTGCTTCAAAAATCAACCACATTTTTCCCATTCCCCAAACCTCGATTCCCTGGCAAATGAAAACATCCACCTGCGCTGCAGGAAGAAAGCAGCTGAGAGCAGACAGACAGACAGCACTATCTGGAGGTGTTTTGGGGGCTGTTTTTAGATGGAAAAGCAGACAGGAGGGAGGTTTTGTTAGGAGATATAAAATGCTGCAACAAACCCGAGGGTTTGCACTGAATTCTCTCCCTTGAGGGTCTCAAAAAGGTGCATCGCTTACGAGCTCGGGTGGCTCTGAGCTGGGCTGCCTCTTCCTCAAAGAGGAAAACCTCTGCTGACTCCGCACTGAAAACCTTCGGAAGGACTCTCTGCTCCGGGATGCAAAGTGCCTGAAGGAAGAGGTTCTCTTGAAGGGAGTCCTGGTGCCACCTTCCCCTCCACTCCGCTCATGAGCCACCGCAGTAGTGACTAAATTTAGTGCTTCCTGCAAGGATCTCCGCACTGTGCCCATCCACTGGGTCATGTGAGTTTGTGCCACTGTCAGTTTGTCTCCAAGGTAATCCATTTTTTTTTTTTTTTTCCTCCAGCAGAGATGAAATATCAATATTCAGTAGCAATTAAAATATACTCTCCTTAACAACCCTGATTTATTTTGCGGAAAGTGATTCCGTGTATAAAATATTTCCAGCTAAGGTAAACAGCATTGCACTATCACTCTCAGCATGTTCCTAAAATTAAATAACCAAAGATGTGAGGTGGGAGATTGGTATTTGTCAAGTAGGAAAAAATAAAAGACTTTTCCTACTTACAATCGGCTTTGCAGAGTTCCATCAAAATATGTTTAATTCAGCCATGTTAAAGAGATAAATCAATGCTTAAATCCTGACATAGTCACTTGAAACGAGTCCATTTGCAAGCAGAGAATTAGGCTCTTAGTCTCTCATTTCACAGCAGGAAAAGCAACTCCCTTTTTAAGCCAAGTTTTTGTTTGGCTGTAAATATCAGAAGTATAAAACAAATCTTATTCTCCTGGCTCGGCCACTCGTCAGGTGAGAGTACATTGACCAAAGTTCTGGTGCCTCTATACAATCCATTTAGCAGCAAATCGATTAGATCTTCAAACAATAAATCCAGATTCTTCTCAAAAAACTCTGCAGCAGGGTGTCAGCAGCAGAATCCCCTCCTCAGCAGCCTCGCTGCCTTCAGAACCATCCTGGAGCTCTCCGGTGGCAGAACTGCGGAGCGAAGCCGGGGAGAGGCTGGAGGGGAAGCGTGTCCAGCCTTCCCCGCGGGACTCGCTGCCTGCTCAGAGCCTGCCAAAAGAGCTGCTGGATGACATCAGCTCCTCTGCTTCCAGGGGGGCTCCCAGCCCAGGGACAAACGCGGGGACTGTCCCCACGCCTCCTCGTCCTCCTCGCACGGCCCCGGAGCAGCTGTGGATGCACAGCTGTCTGTAACCCGCCTGGCTCCCAGGCAGGGTCTGCCACGCTCCCGGCGCTCCCGGCTAAGGCACACGAGGTTACAAGCAGGAGAACGCTGCTGCCTCTGGAATGCCGATCCCTCCTCTCCGTGTCCCTGCCTCGCCTGTGCTCCGGGGAGGAAACAATGAGGAGGTGACCAGCCGCAGAGGTCTGCCCAAGGAAGGATCTGGGCTGGGCTTTATTATAGTACAGGCAGGGTTGCCATGGCAACGCGGGGAACAGCATCTGCTGGCTCCGGAGCAGGCAGGAGTTGCACAGATCTATTGGAATGATTCATAGTTTGCACATGTCACGTGGACTTCGTGATTTTTTAACCCTTCCTGGGGAACGCGGCTCTGCCAAGGAACGTCTCACACCCACACCAGAAGATTCCCACCGGGATGGGGCCACACCTACACCCTCCTGCTGCTGTTCAGCGGGGACCTGGGCAGTGCCAGCACCCCTACCTGGTTCACTGTGCCATTCATGGCCCCAAAGAGGACACGTCCCAATCAGTGACTGCGCTATCAGCACAGGATAATGATTAAACCAGAGGCTCAAACCAAAGCTGAACGGGTCTGACCATTGGAAGCCGTTTTTTATCACTTTTCTACACCGTTCCCCTGTTGTGAGGAAGGGCTCCATGTCCTTCCCCAGCTCTCCTCCTTCCCTGGCTGCTGGGAGACCACGGGGTTGGTACCAGAAACCCAAAATGATTGAGGATAATGAGAGGACCCCAGGTGTCACCACCACCCATGGAATGCCTGGGAACAGCCCACTTGGGAGGACAGCAGGAATAAAAGCTATGGGTTTAAATCAATAAATCTAAGCTCATGACGTAAGTTTGGACTTAGAAGTCCAAAGTCAAGCTGTGACTAGTTCAGGACCAAGGGAAAAGAGGCAAGATAGGCAAGTTGGAAATTGCTCGCTCTTTTGTTTGTTCAAGGGGCTTTGTGGATGTTGCTTAATTTGCCATACAAAGTACCATGAACTTGCATCACCCTCTGCTCCTCTGAACTATCCAGGAAGAGATTCAATGGAACAAAGAATTTCTAGATAACATTTGATGCAACAGTTCTTGCATAAGGTTTATTCTATCAGAAATGTGCCTTGCAGACATGCAGGAACCCAAGATGCCCTGAGGAAACAGGGTGCCTTCCCTTTTAATCCCTGTTTTTAGGAGCTCAGCTCCACCAACCTGTAACTTATCCCCAGGAAAAACTTCAGTGATAACTATGTAGCACTTCCTAACTTATTCTCACTTCTGAATGTTTTGAACATTCGCAAATTAGCAGCCTTATAAAAGCCCTCAGTAATCAAAGAAAATCCAGCCAACAGAGAAAATCCTTCTTCTTCCCCCCTCACACAGCTCTTCTCCTAAAGAGCTGCAGGGTTATTTTTGTACAGAAATGGAAAGAAGATAGTTCTGACCAGATTCCCCAAGAGCAGGGTGTTTCTTAGATTTGTAAAGAAATAGGAAAAAAATAAATTTATCTACCAGACTTACGGATAACGCTTCACAAACGACGGAGGTCCTGCACCCAAGGCTGGAATTTAAGACTTTCTGCACATTTTTAGGCTGTTAAATTTAAGTGTGATATTTCAAACATCTGCGCCTTTGCAAGAGCAGCTCTGTGCCTGCTGCAGTGCGGGGATTCTGCACGGGGCACTCTGCCATTCCAGAGGGTTTCAGGCTCCATCTGATGCGGGAGCCCTTGAAATAGCAGCCCAAGAGCTCTGCCTGGAGCTGCCATGTGAGTTAGTCAGCAGTTCCTTCACCTCACCAGGACAGGCAGAGCAGAACCCAAATTTAACTCCCCTTCTGGAATATCACCTGGGGCAAACAGGGGGGAGAGGCACAGCCAGATGTCGCGCAGGATGCACAGAGCGAGGCGTTCCTACAGCTCGCTGCAAGGACTCCTCACATGTGCATGGAACTTGAAGGATCTGAAAATGCTCCACAGAATATATTCACTTTTTTTATTGTACCTCCCCTGAAAAACAAATATACCATTTTCGTCCTCAGAAGATTGGAAAACTGCTGATTTGAATCTTTCTGCATTTCTAAATTTAGGATCTTCTGGCACCACGTGAACACACTGCTGGGTATTGAAGCATCTAAATTACTGCTTAGATTTACACCTCAATTAACATCAGGGCAAAACACTTCAGAGAACAATCCAGATGCACCTTCACCACCAAATTCAAATAGTTGGAGATTTTTCCAGCACTTCAGCTGAACTTGCAAGGGAGTGGAACAAGATGAGCTTTGAAGGCCCTTCCCTTGGAGGCCATGGGCACCTTCCACTAGACCAGCTCCAAGCCTCATCCAACCTGACCTTGGACACTTGCAGGGATCCAGGGGCAGCCACAGCTTCCCTGGGCAACCTTTGCCAGGGCCTCACCACCCTCTAACTGGCCCCCAGCCCAGCAGTCCTGGCAGAGTGAGGGTTTGTTCCTGAACAAGAACAGCACAAGATGATCTTCTGCCCTTGACAAATCTGAGCGATTATTTCACCCTGGGTCTGTCAGGATCTGCAGCTCCTGAAAACAGAGCACACACACACACAGCTACCCAAACTGCATGACTAATTACCTCAGTATAAATGGGGCCTCGTTATTTAAACATCGCTGGATACTTCCATTATTAACATCTATTCCACCTACAGCTCAAAAACACAACCCTGCACAAAGACCTAACAAACCCTTGTTTCTCCCCTTATTCAGTAGAAAACAAAATTCCATGGTTACATTTTATTTTCCAAAAGCCTCTTACAGCTCATTTGGAGCTCCACCTGCTCTCAAATACATGTAATTATGTTAATGACTCTGTGGGATTGCAAGGTCAATTTAAAGAAGGCCTACAAGCAGCAGAGCACAGAACACACAGCTCAGGAGGGGCAGGTGGGACTTGCAGCCTCTGTATGGGTGTGAGTCCTTCCAGCCCATGGGGTTCCCCTGCCACCAGCTCCATCCCAGAACCATGGAACTGGGATGGAAATCCAGCTGAAGACCCACCAAGACACCTGGGATTAGTTTTCACCTCAAGTGGGTCCCCTGAAGGATCCTTTGCCAGCAAGGCAAATGGGACAGAAGGATGGGCAACCTTAGTTTGGACTAACTGTGCCAACAGTTTCTGCTCTTCCCTTGTGGGAACTTCAGTCAGGAATTCACTCTCTGATGGGTTCCTCCTATCACCCCCCCCCTTTCCAATCACTCCACTCCAATTAGCATTAATTCAGGCACTTCCAAAGGGTTTTCTGTGAGGCATCATCCCACCTACAAACAGCAGGACCCAGCACTTGTGAGGACCACGGGCAGCTCCAGTCCCCCTCTGTGACACCCCCAGGAGCAGAGCCTGCCCTTGTAAGGCTGTCCTGGCCCTGCATTCCACACCAACTACCCTTCTGCTTCATTAGTAAGAGAACTTAATTTAACCTCTTGTGTTTGACATGATGGACTATTTAAAGATGCAGCACTGGGCTGGGCTCGGTTGCAGGCTCCAGACTCAATTACTCTTGGGCTCCTCAGACACAACAAACAACTCACAGTTTTACAGGCTCCTTATTTTTGCCTCTGTATTCTGTGTTTTGCCAACTGAATCGTCACATTCCAAGAAGGAGCAGCGAGCATTCCTAGCCTGAATTTCTCAAGTGCAACAACCCATCATGAAGATTTTACCGTGTCACCTTCAAATTCTCATTTGAAGTAAAAAAAGAAATACTTGGCTGCATCTCTGGCAGAGAGAGACCAAAGCTGGAGCAGAGGATCTGCTCCATGGCAGATACCCAGCTTGCCCACCATTGCAGTCCAGGAATTCCCATGACACTTAACACAGCCAAAGACAAAAAGGCCTTGGTGGTTTTATCTGTTCAGTTTTATGGGGTTTTTAAAATTTTCAGGATGATGTAATAATGCAGTTCACTGAGATGCCCAAACGGCCTCACCTGTAGACAGGCACTCTACAGTCAAAAGAAAAAGGGGAAAAAAACAAGAGAGAGGGGAAAGAATGGAATGGATGAAGTGGATTAACACAAGGACTTTGGACAGAGTCCATACAGAGAAATCTCTTTTGCAACCTGAAACCCCAGGTATCTCAATATTTACACCAAATATTTGGTTTGGATTCCTACTTTCATTTTCTACTGAAAAGAAGCAAGTTACACTCACGGCCACAGCTCTAATTAAGTGGTTATTCACAATCCTGGACACTTTGCAGAGACATCTTGGAATTAAAGGTGTTCCCCTTGCACACACCATCTACAAGAGGCTGAATTTCCATTTCCAGACTTTTTCCTTCTATTAGGTAATTTTGAAAGCCCCCAGAGGCCTCACAAATCAGTGAACAAGGAGAGAAGCTGCAGAGGCAACAGGCTCTGCATCAGTACTGGTGAAGTTTACACAAGCACACAGCAACATGAGAGGCTTTAAAAGAAAGGTGTAAAAGCATTTCAGCAAAGATCCCATCAATGTAGTAGTAGTACATGGCTACTTTAAAAATCTTTATTTTAAACAGAACTGGCAAAAAAGTCATAAAAACTATATAAATCTGCATTCCTCGTTTTCCTTATAGAAACACCCTTGTGATAAAGAAAGCACATTAATAGTTTTCATGACTGACTGAATGCTCTAACATACTTGTTTATACCTGCCAGAGTAATTTTTCCATTCTACTGCCATGGTGATCCTTGATGGGAACAGTGAAAAACTGCACTTTCCCCATTTTATTAATAATCAAAAAGTCAGCCATCTTTTCTGTGATTCTGGGCACTTTTGCAGTAGCATATCATTAAATCAAGATTAATAAAAATTGGTAAATAAAGGTAACCGTGAAATGTAATTTTTACTCTAAGTTTTTAAACAATTTCAATACAACTACCAGTAATAATTGCAACAACTAAAGCACAATAGTATTCCAGAAAATGCCAATTCTTTTGTCCCCCAAACTACGTTTCTCCTGAACCCAAGCAAGGCCCAGTTAAACATCCTGAACATACACAGCTTTTGTGCCTTGAATTGTTTCTGTCTGAAACAAAGCTATCAATGTTAAAGCTGAGGAAACCAGCTAAAAATATACGAGGTTGTTTGCATGCCCATGTCCATAATCCTGCAGCACTTCCCTTCCAGCTCAATGGAGGAGGAAAAACTGAAAAAACAGAAACAGGAAATTCCTACAGAACAAATGCGCTGGAAGAACTAAAACAATTTTCTTTACATTTGTTTATGTTCAAGGGATCAAGCCAAGCAGAAGATGGATGTTGTTACAGGTTGTTTTTCATTTGTACAAACAAAAATCCAGGATGAAGATGTCTGCAATGGATCTCCCTGTACCAGATGGGAAAACAAAGTAATGCCATAGCCAGGGCTCTCCTGGGAAGTCCAACATGGAAGAGTTGCTGCCCCCTCACTTGACCCAATGGGACATGTTAAGCACAGATAACCACAAAATATCTTCAAAAGAAACTTCTCGAGCACAGAACACGGCCTGAAATACCTTCACCTGATGAACTTTTCTCCCAGGGCACACAGGGTGAGTGGAGTGCACAGAAAGAAGCAGGAGAACACGCTGCTCCTGCTCCACACCACCTGCCTGGAGGAGATGTCAGAGCATTTGTTCTCCTCACTGAGGGTGCTCAGGAAATCTCCAGCTACTGAGGGCTCAGATCTGACTCACAAAATTCAGAGAACACTATGAAGGAAGAACTTTTTTTTCATGCAAGGGGTTTCCTTCTTCAAAGATCAGTAACAAGGAGCTGCTTCTGAACCCATTCCAGGTGTTCCCATTGTGATCACACACTGCCCAAGGCCTGTCTGAGCACTGCTCTTCCACCTTCTCCCTACAGAACACCATTCCACGTGTCTTCCACTCACGTCAGGCACTGCTTGATGGCACTAAACTGACCAAACACCAGCTGTGAGTTAATGCAATAATTCCTTCGCCCATTTTAAGTTTTATTGGATTTATTTGCAATGCCTGTATGATCATTGTGCACTCACTTTCCTTTGCTTCCAGGTCTCTCTGCTCTTACTGCCTTCTCCTCCTGCCAGACACAGCACAACAGCCCTATGGCTCCCACATTCCCCAGGACATGGACAGCACACAATCCATCCCACCTCCCCTTAGGTGCCAGCGATTTATTAGTGTCCATCATGAATCACTAAACCAAACACTACATTTTCCCAAGCTTCATTCAGGCTCCAGATATACCTGAAGATACATTTTAAGAGCACCTGTGCCCTGCAGTAGGAGTGCTGTGGTATCCTGAGGAAAGCCCTTTACAAAGAGCTACTTTCCCCATGCTCAAGTAGCTCCCTAAAAACGCTGTTTCCTTTCAGCACAGTAAACACTGGCTGCATGAACAACTCACCACTGCTGAAAGGACAGGAACAATAGTGGGAACTTGGCTGTCTCCCAGCATCAGCAACACTGACAACAGCTTGGGAAAGCAGGAACTGAGTCAAAACAACTTTAGATCAAAATATTAGGAGGGAGGCAGTGAAGTTACCTCTGCTTTGTGTGCAAAAATGAGGCTTAACAATCCTCTTTAGCCTCGTGTCACAGAATGGTTTGGGTTGGAAAGGACCTTAAAGGTCATCCAGTTCCAACCCTGCCATAAGCAGGACACCTTCCACTAGTCCAGGTTGCTCCAAGCCCCATCCAACCTGGCCTTGGACACTTCCAGGGATGGAGCAGCCACAGCCTCTCTGGGCAACCTGCGACAGGGCCTCAGCAACCACACAGGAAGAATTTTTTCAGAAGCATATTCACCATTCCAGACTTCAAATAAGGGGAAGGAGGGCAGGCACAGACAGCCCCTACTTCCAGCTGCTCTGAGCCTGGAACAACGCAGTCACTACAAAAAAAATTACCAGGTCTATAAACGATTACATCTTACTCAATGAAACCCTTATTGCGACAAGTTAACCTAGAATGTGCTGTTCCATGTGAGCATTTTATGGTAAATTAAACTTAATACCACACCTCATTAGAACAAAGTGCCTTGCACTGAGCACGTGTCCTTGGGCTGGGAGCTGGGACGTGGCCGTGGGCCAGCAGCGCTGCGTGGTGGAACAGCACTCCCTCGTGTTCCCACTGGGAATGGGGCTCCTCAGCCAGGCTGACCTGTCTGCCTGCTCTCAGCAATGCCACAGACACCACAACTCCTCTTCTACAGCAGCACCTGCGAACTGGGGAAATGCCTTTCCAGATTTTCCTGTGCAAGGGCGTCATTCACCCAGGTTATCCGAGAGGTAACCCAGGTTATGTGCTCCTGCTGACACCAGGAGAGCAGACACTGGGTGGGGAGGGGTTGTTAACTCTTTGGAAGAAACATCCCCACCACCAAAAACAAATCCCACAAGGGAAGAGCAGCACAGTCCACAGGACCTTTCCAGATGTGCAGAGAGAGGGAAGGCACAGCACACCTGCACAGAGCCCCTTCCCTCCCTCAGAGCAGGGATAACCCCCTCAGAGCAGGATGACCCCCTCTCAGAGCAGGATGACCACCACCCGTGGCTCCAGGTTGATGATTTCAGTTTCCTTCCATCACCAACCCCCCTCCTCTCGCAGTGACACGTCAGGACAGTGGTTATTAACCAGCTGCCGCTTCCTTCAGAGTCACCTGACAAAACATATCAAAACTACTCTTTACAGGCAGCAACCAAAATCTTGTCAAAACAAACTCTAAGTCTTACTTCTTCTTTAAATACCCTAATTTTCTTTTGATTTTTACAATTATTCAACTCATGACTATCAATAAAGAACAATGTCTTTTTAAACCATCACAATGCTGCAGAGGAACGTTTTATTTAAAACAAGCCATTTGCTTTGAGTGATTTCAGGTTGTAGCATTTCTTTGCTGTTTGAAAAATTACAAGTGCCAGACTGGGAAAAAACAGCTCATCAGGACTGGTACCAGCATGGACAGGAGACCCACCACCACATCCATTCCAGAAGGCCAAAACTGAGCAGTGAACCAGAGCAAGAACTGAGAAGGCCAAGGGCAGGAACAGAACCACCAGAGCAGTCCAGTAGAGGCTGTGTCCACCAGGAAGCCAACAAAAATCTGGTTCTTGGACAAAGGGCATTGGAACAGGAATGCCCAGTGCTGTGGCTGCACACCTGGCATGACCAGTCTGACCCTGTGACTGACGAAACACATGGAGCTGCACCTACAGGATTTCCTGTGCCAGCCAGACCTACAGATGTCCTGTACCAACTGCAGCACAGCTCCTCACCAGCTGGAAAAGGGGTGATGGATACCCCCTGCACACTGGAAAATACTCAAATACATACAAGCTGTAGAAAAAAAAAGTTTTGCTGGACACAAAGACACTTCTCAGAAACCCAGAGCTGTCACCCACCACAGGACGTGTGGTGGTCACACCATTGCACGTGGACTGGGGCAGACCACAGACCCTGCAGAGCTCAGAAAATGCTGTTTGTCACCGTCAGACACATCCTGCCCAGAGATCAGGAGAGCAATCAGCAAGGAATTAGCTGAGAGCTGGCACTGAGTGGGTCCAGTGATGTCCCACAGCTCCACCACCGTAGGAGCAAAGCAAACACACAGCAGAGAAGATGCAACCCAACAGTAACTCCATAGAGTAGCTTTAAAAGCAGATTTTAGTTGTAATATTTTTTAATTAAGAGTTGTAGCTTCTTCAGGTATGCCTGCCTAATGAATAAAGCATCCTAGCTCCCCAGGACAGATTAAATAGCACTTGACAGCCAACCCAAACATCTCTGGTTACTCCTGACTGTAAGTAGAGAGAACAGATAAGTATCTCCTTAGTAGCCTCCAGCTGCAACAGCAGCACAGAAAGTGACAGAAGGCACAATTGTGTATGTCCCTTAAATCTCTTTTTTAAAAAAACATGAATATCAGAACTGTCATTCTGATATTTTCTTGCAGTAAATCAGGAAGTATGCATGAATGAAAGTGCCTAAGGAACGCTCCAGGGCCTCTAAAAGAGAATGCACACCCAGAAAAGACAACATTCTGTTCTGTTACAGCCTAGAACTACACAATACTGAAGCCCACCATCCCAGGCACCTTCTGGACTGAACCAAAGTTTGGGTCGATTTGGGATTTTTCCCCTAGCCTTATGGAAAATCCCATGTCAAGGCAAGAGCAGGGAGAGAGCTCTTTCTCACTTCTCACACTGACAAACCACGAAGAACATCCACCCCCTCGTCACACTAATGACTAATTTTTTTTTAGTATGCAATTTAAAGGAAGCTTGTCTCTTAAAAATATAGCTGGTCAAAGAAAAAACTTAATTAATGTCCAAGCACTTCCATGTTTTATGCTACTACAGTCTCCAGCAGGAAAAGGTTTTTAATAAAATCCCCAGTTCTTCAAGTACCATTGTCTCTCCCAGCAGCAAGAAATTTGCAGTGGGCAATCTAACCTGACAGCTGATCAAAGGAAAGGATTGCAAAATTAATCTCAAAATAAGGGAAGGAAACTCTTTGCTACACTTTTAAAACGTAGTAGCAAACAGCTAATATGAAAAGGTTTGGTGTCAGTGCTGAATTGACAGCTGAAAAAATGAAGATCAATGCAAACTACAACAAGCAAATGAAAACTGATCTTTGATGAGTACAGGAGAAATTAAAACATTAAGTGATTAGTTCAAAGCAATACAGCATTTATTCATAAAGGCTTTTCAGCTCAAATGCATGTTTTATAAATGTGAAAGTTCCAGACACACAGCAGTCCCTGTGCAAAGCTGGCAGAGCAGCACAGTCAGAGCCTGCTAAAAAGAGCTTTTCATGACAGACAGCCCTGAGGAGTGTTGGAAGAGGAAGTGCTCACCGAGACATCGAAACCCATGAAGAGTCAAATTAAAAACAAGTGAGGAACTGTAAAATGACACACTCCTAAAGCCAGGAGCACGGCTGTTTTCCTGGAATAGCAGGCAGTGGCTGTACCAGCAGCAGGGCAGGAGGGTTCTGGGGCAGCAGCTCCAGAGCCAGGGAGAGCTTTTACACAAAGAGGGAAGAATATTCCTAACACACACTAAACCAAACCACAACTCCCATGGTTCTGCATAAACACGGAAGAAATGTTGATTCCTAACAGGGTTTTCCAAGGCACATTCCTGTAGTCCACAGTTTTGAGTATTAGAGATAAAGCAGCTTTTCTCACCCAAAATAAATCCCGAGTTTCATGTCACTACTTAAAAAGGAACTGCTGAGGAAAGCCTTCAGCACATATGAACGCTCCCAGGATTTCTGAAAAGAGTGGAAACAGCCAGCTCTGGGAACACACTTACCCACAGATACTGCAGGAACTTCAGCAGACGTGGACAGTAATAATACTCCATTTTCCACAGCTCCGAGTTAACGCCAACCCATCCCTGTTCCAGGCAGCTCCCCGGCTCTCCCCGCCTCCAGCACCAGTTAAAAGCAGAGTGGAGCAATTAAAAGCACCATGAATAATGTACCGAGTGTGCCTGGCCCCACGTCACCGAGCTGGGCGCCTTCACCACGGGCTGGGGCTCCTCAGGAGCAGTCGCTGAGCTACCGGCAGCACGTGACTTAACCACTTGTTATTGAGCAGCCCACTGCTCCCAGCTCCCTAATCTGGAGTGGGTCAGGCTGGAATTAGTGACAGGACTTGGTGTTTTGCAGTAAAGGCCCTCCAGAAGGAAAGGGAAGCTCTAAACTCCCTCAGTTACGAAACGCTCCGAACACCGGCGGGGTCGCTCGCTGACCTTGTTTTGGGTGATGTACAGGAAAAAGACAAAAAACCCCACACATGTAACAAGAGGAGCTGCTGTTTTTATGTTCTTTGAATATAAAAATGCCTTTTGTGAACGAGAAGAAATAGACACAACCAAGTGGCTTTTTATACACCCCTGGAATGTTCCCAGGGAATGAAAACTGCCAAAAAAGGAAGAAAGCCCAGGCAGAGCTTTACCCACCCCCGGGTCGTCCTCCTCGGGCTGGGTCTAAAATAGAGCGTGGTGGAGTTGTTGGACATCAGCAGTGGGTGGTTTGTGAAGAGCAAAAATGGGAATTGTAACACTCCTTTTTTTTTACTTACGTCCTTTTTTTGATAGGAAAAGGAAAGGTAAGTGACAGGATCTCGTCCAGGGAGGGCCCCTGCAGCCTGTCCCCTCCCAGCCCTGCTCCAGCTCTCACCCTTCCCAGGGAGGGACAAGGCTGAGGTGACACAAAACAGCTTCCAGGATGCTGCAGCCTCCTCTCCTTGAAATTTTGGTACTTCAAGAGAACCACCCCTCACCTCACTTTTCTAATCATCACCTATGAATTCCTGTAGAGTTGACAAAGGACTTTGATTTTCTTCCAGGTTGAGTCAGTTTTTGGGGTAACAGAACAACTCAAGCTGGGTTTCAGAAGAACAAAGCTCCAGTATTAGAGGCTTTACACAATCTAGAAAAAGAGAAGGTGTGGTTTTCAGTGGGTAGGAGACAGACCTGTCATGGGCAGAACTGAAAACAACTGGTGAACTGTGACAAGCCAAACCATAAATTCATCTGCACATGTTTATAAAATATTTATCTTCTCTCCCTTGCACTTCATTTCCAAGATATTTTAGGAGTCAGCTCACGATTTTCTTCAATAAACCCTTCTCCACCCACACTTCGCAGTCTCATATAAATGCATCTTTCTGTGGAGACCATTAGAGAGATTTTCCTCCCTAAATGACAAAAAACCCCCAGAGTTTAATATAAAATAAATAAATAAATAAATACGTTGAGAGGCTTCAAAATAATTCCTGCCTACAGCAGTTCTAGTAGCAGTGCTCTGTTCTAACTCCTCAAAGCAGCAGTTTGGGTTATAACCCACGGCTGCACTAAAGCTTCTCCATTTCCAGCCAAAGGTACAATTCCTCCAGGCCCACAGCACAACCACAGCTCCTTTTTTTGGAGGATGAGTCCCAGCACACACTCCTCAGGTTTTAATTCCCAACACTCTTATCGGTCTGGATGACTCAATCAGGAATCCAGGCTTGTGACCCAACGTCAGCTCTGATGGCATCACACAATTTATGGAAACACCTCCCGAGCTCTGTGGTTGCCCCTGGATGTGCAGGTGGGAACAGCCCCACATCCAACCACAGGTACCAGCCCAGAGAGGGTTTGACTGCTCAGTGCTCACACCTGTCCCTCCACCTGCATTCCAGACCTAAAGGAAAAAGATCCCCACAAGAGCCCAAGGCCCTGAGCCTGCTGCAGGCTCTGAGATTTGCAGCTGAGCTGGTGAGGGAAACCCCTTGAAAGCACAAAACTTCATTTTTATACCTACTCTGTGCTGCAGCAGGGCTAAAAGAGAGGGAAGTATCAGCCATAGTAAAACCACAGATGATGACAGTCCAGAAGTGATGCTGGAATCTTTATAAAAGCCTTACTCTGTTTTTTAATCAATACAAACTCAAAATAGCTAAACAATGTGGCCTAGATGAGCATTAAATCTCCAAAGCATCATCCTTTGCCATTTCAAACACCAATCCCATATTGCCACTTGTATTTTGCAACAGCTGATTTCAAAGCCATCCTAGGTAATGTTCTAAAAGCCTAATTACAAGCAGATTCTCTGGAATATAATCACAAAGAAATGACTTCTCCAGAGGTAAAATGATAGTACTGCACCTTGCTTCCACTTGGAATTGTGTTTATCCATAAGAAACTAGCTCATCAAGCTAGGAAACTATCCATAAGAACCTAGCTCATCATGGAAAATACCATTCAAGCAGTAGTTTACTATCACAGACAGACGTGGAATAATTCAACAAATAGATATTCTTGTAAACCCGTTTGGCAAATATAAAAAAGGGTGTCAATATCAGTTCTTCACTACTTTAGTGGTGAATGTAAACCAAAAGGAACTGTTTATTCTACAACAAGACTTGTCACTTTGAGCACTCAGTCTCACCAGAATGATATCAATACCCTCACTGACCAGCAACATGGACTGGAGAATATACTTTGTCACTAAGCCACAAGGAAAAATAAGTAAATTCCCAACTACACAGACCAGAAACCGCTCAAAGCAAACAGCAGCACGATGTCACATTTCTATCTAATTCCCCCTCAGAGCTGCACCAAGGGAAATACAAACTGCACCTGGATTCCAGGGAAATAGGGGATTTAACTGTGGCTCCCGTGGCTCTTTCCTGACCCCTCGTGTCTGTCCACCTCACACAGCTCAGAAGTGTCTCCAGCAGAGGGGAGTGTTGGAACGTGCTGATGGAACTGCGACTCCGCACCCAAATCTCTGTTTTCTCCAAAGAAAACAAAGGCATAACCTTGGTGCAGAAAAGAAATGGTTTGGTTTTACATAATCTCCTGCAGTACTCCTGTGGGGCTTTGGAAAACATCAGCGTGGTGGGTTTTCCAGCTCCCAAATGCAAGTCAAAGCCCCTTGCATGCACTCACTTGCACTTTACACCCAGGAGGACCAGGCTGCCCTTTGGCTCCCATGGCACTGCACAACAAACACGCCCTGAGGAGCTTTTCCAAAGCAACACAAAGGACCAAAGAACTCAGATCCTACTGAATTCCACAGAGGTGAGTTTTCCTTTTTCATGGAGCTGAGTCTCTCCCACTTTCCCTTCCTGTCTCAGGCTACACTTGGTAAAGCTGAAGTATTCTCCCTAACCCCCCAATCAACAGTGAAGTTGGAGAACAACAGTTGTATTTACCTGGGTACAGCACCTGAACAGTTCAGACATCCCAGCACTACTTCCAACAGCCCTTCTGTCCCATTTCATACCTGGCCAACACCACCTTTATATATTTGCACTAAAAGCTGACGGCACATAACTTTTAGGGGTTGGATAAATGCCCATTCTGTCAATAACCCAAATTCCCTAAGATGAACCATGCTAAGAATGGGGGAAAAAAATAGGGTTAAAGCTAAAGGCTAAAACATTAGCCATTGGATACCTTGCATTGAAGCTTAAAGACTAGCACTGAAGAATAATCTGAGCCCACTTCCAAAAGTCCAATTAGGAAGCTTGTTCATAAAATCCTTACAGGTTTAGGTGTTCTCTTTTTCCTTGCCAGAAGGAAAGAAACCAGTGAGTTTCTTCTCTTTTTTATATTTTTGTGTGTTCTCTGCTAAAGAGCTGCAAACAGCAGATTAAGCCATGACAGAATAGGGCAGTGCAGCACCTTACTGCAGAGTGTGCTGGCAGAGACACGACAGGAGAGGTGTGACCTTGGGACAGTCCATGGGACCACATCCCTCAGTCTCCACTTTCCAAATCCTTTACTTCCCTCAGAAAACGTTGGTATTTCATTTATTGTACATCTTTTGGAACATCCAAACCTTTGTTTCGTATTTCAGAACAACAGCTGGATGCACAACATAAAATTTCTCTGAGGGCTGAAGTCAGGACATCCTTCTGAAACTGAGGAGAACAGCACCCAACAATATCAAGCAGGAATTCACCTCAAGTTTGTGTGTTAGAGACAAATCAAACCACCCAAAACATCAGCTGTGATCCTTCACAGAAACACTTCTCTGTGTGTTGCCAGCAGAAAGAAAATTAAACCCATTATTTCTCAGGCAGGGACACAGTTCTATTTGTCTGCACAAGCTGAGAAAACAACAAAAACCATAATGCTCTAGAGCCATCTTGAGTTCAGGATGAGAATTCTTCACTCAGAAAACAAACTGAACAAGCTGCAAGGCTGAGGCTTCGTGCTGGAAGCTTTGGCAGGGAGCAGTGGGGTGGGATCCCAGGGAGGGGCAGCCTCACCAGTTCAACCCTCCAGCAAATGCTTCCCTGCTTGGCAGCACATCCTTCTACCACAGCCCTTTGCAAAAAGGAAAACAGAGCTGCAGCTCCCTGCTCCCACCCCAAAACCCTCCTCCAGGGTCACATACCATCCCAAAATCTGCTCTTCTCTCCTTGTAGAAACTGTGGTGGCTCCTCTGTGCAGACACTGAGGAAAAGTCTGTTCCCTCTGTTTTGTCTGAGCTCTGTTTGCTCCACTCTTTCCTGGGAGCCTGTAAAATACAGTTATGAATGTAATTAAATATACATGCATATGCACATACATATATACACGTTTTATATATATATATAAAATACCTTTTGGAAAAAAATAAACCAAGTAGAGGAAACTCAAAGCTGAAAACACAAAATGGAAAAACATGATAGCCATGAACACCCTACACTTGAATCACAGAATTATAGGACCATTAAGGTCTTTTCCATCCAAATCCAACCTCTGGATTTCATTCACATGTCACTGTGTGAAGGGAATCTCTTGCCTCTCACCAAAGTCAGGAAAGCAGTGGAATTTCACAGACAAATGAAGGCCATTCACCCAGTAAAAATAAAAATAAATTTTGCCTCCTTCAGATAAAGACAAAAAACAAAGAGAGGTCCGAAAAGATCACTGCTGACAACTCGTAAAATAAACCCAAATTACTTCTTTTCAAGTCAATATAAAATTGCAGAGTTAACAATTTAACCTCCCAGGTTCACGACATTACAAAAATAACAAGCACATTTTGTAAAGCTTTTTCAAGCTCTCCACAGAAACATCAATAAGTATTTCTATACTCGAAGCAAAAAATGAGGTCATCTAGTGCAATAGCCACTGCTTAAGAGGAGAGAACCCAAAAAGAAATGAACCCCAGTGAAAAGTATGGATCTGCTGCCTTGCTGCAGAGTGCTGGAAAGTGTTGCAAGGACACAATAAAACCCTTAATAAAGAAAAGCTCAGTTACAGTTACATCGAACACTTGGCTACCATTTGAAAATACCTTTTTATCCTCGTGGAAGAATGGCTCTGACTGAGCTGACACCTTGTGTTTCCACGAGTTATCCACACTTTCCAAGGGGAAGCTTGGCCTGGATCGATGCAGGTCCTTCCTTGCCCTCACCTCCTGCATGAGGGGCAGGCTGTCCCTTCCTTGGCGGCATTTTTCCGAGTAGGATCGTCTGAGATCTGCGGGGACAGTCCCAAACCCAGATATGTAGCTCTTCCAATCACCCTTACTTTTGAAAGAGTCACCCTCGCACATTTTATTTGCGCTGTCTTTGCTTCTCAGTGTGGAGCTCCTCACCACGTTTTTGCTCCAAGTGCCCTCTGGAGACACCTCCAAGAACTGTTCTTTTGTCACCAACTTCTTCTGCAAGAGCCCATCATCAGCCTTTAGGGACAACTTGGAGGCCAGGTTGACTTCCAGCCTCTGCTCTGTGCTCAGTATGTTTATGGGCTGTACCTTTTCAATTACAAATTTTGCACCCTGATTTCTGGAGGTCAAGTTCACTTCCTCATCCTCATCAACAATGAAAGTCTTCTTCCTAGCGAATTCCACAGGTGAATTTACAAACTTCTCTGGAAAAATGCTGCTGGGGTTTCCCCAGTAAGGAGGGCTGACCTTTCTGTCTTTGGCCTTCTGCTTATCAAAGTCAGGGCTCCGCAATTCCAGTTTCTCTTTGCTCTTTTCATTTACGATGAGTTTCTCTGGCCTGTGCTGCTCTTCTGCACGTTCACCTGGTTTGTTATTAACTGAATAGTGGTCTGGTCCACTCTTCCACTCGTTCCAGCTGTAGGTAAGAGTCATTCTATCCGACCCACTCCTTTTGTTCTTTGATTTCTCCCTACTCAGTGAGCCGAGATCTTCAGAGAGCTTCTCCTGAACTTTACTGGCCTTTGCTGATTCCTCTTTATATTCTGCCATAAGAGCATCAATATCGAGAATTTGGGATCTGTACCCATCCTCAGCCTTCCTTCCAGGGAAATCAGAATTACTGTCACTCCTTTTCTGGGGGCCCAGTTCGCTGTCCTTACACACCTGTGCAGAACGTGGTGGGGACCAGGGCTCATGGTAAGAGGAGACTTTCCTTCTGCCACTCTTGAGATCAGCTTGAGCTGTATTTTCCAGATCATGTTTTAACAGGAAAGCATCGACATCTATAATTTTCTCTTTAGAATGATCCAGACCTTTCTCATGATGCTGTTGGTTGTCTTTCCTAGACATATGAAAATTACCAAATGCAGCATTTTTGGAGAAAACGGCATCTTTTTCATCTTCTTTCACCCAATCCTTGCTAATATGTGCTTCCCAGGAGTCTTCTCTACAAGTTGAGCTTGTCACATTTTTATTTGGTTGCTGCAACAAAGGTTTGGGCCTTCCAGGAAAAACAGGGTCCAGATTAATTGCTGCTCCCTCGCTTGAACCAGAAACTGTATTAATTTCACTTGCACTGGGAGCACCAACAAAGCTTTTCTCTTTTTTCATACCGGGAATCTGATAAGTCACTGCAAAATAAGTTGCCTTTGGCTCAAAGACAGAACTCTGATGTTTCATGTAATCATCAGGACTGCCAAGAACAGCTTGGTTTGCCTCACTCCCTTCCACCCCATCTTTGATTTTTTTGCTTCTCTTTTTAAGTAAACTTTCATTCAATTGCAATGAATCTGTCCGGCTCAGCTTCTTGATACTTTCGGGAGTGAGCCACACAACTTCTTCCACCTTGAGTGACTCCTGAGGCAAGGTCCTCCTCCTCCACCTCTCAGAAGCCTTCAAGTCAGAAACGCTACTTTTGCTCCTCCTGACTTTCTCTTCTGGATCTCCTCCTCGGAGTTTCTCGCTGTTTTCAGGAGCCGTAGAAGCCAAGCTAAAGTCTTGCTCTTTGCAATTGAAGTCCAGACTTTTCCTCAACCCAAAGGCCCCAGATTCCTCTTTAGCAACGTTCAGTCCCTTTGTATCAGGGGTGTGGCTACTGGAAGATTTAAAATACTGCCCACCTGCAAGCACTGAAGCCTGAGCCCCGTGTTTATTGACGCTTGTGGAAATCACTTCACGATCCAAGTTGGTTCGGAATTCCTGGATGTCTGTCCCACCTGCCCTGAAACTCCTTTTCTCAGAAGAGCATTTCACAACATTAATCCTCTCTGATTTATCTACAGAAGAGACTTCACTCTTATCACCTTTCATTTCAGCATGCAGCTTGTTAACTTTTTCACTCATTCCCAAACCTTTATTTTTGTTTGTGGAATAAGGTATTTTCTCAGTTATGAACAGTGGCTCAGGATCAGTTTTATCAGAGTCTCTTTTCTGTTCAGGTAAAGTGCATTCACTGGAGAGAAAACCAGCAGGTTCTCTGAACACAGCCTTGCTTGTGAGAACTTTTGCCTCTCTGGCTTCTGAAGTAACATTTTCTTCTTTCAAGTAAATAGTGTGACTACTTGCCTTAACTGACTGCCCTGTGGGTACAACGTCCTCATCAGTTTTATTCTCTTTCACAGATGATTTTCTAGCTCTGAGTGTCATGGCCTTTTTCTCAGGAGCCATTGTGATGGCTTCACTAAGAGCCCTTTCACCACACGTCTGAAAGATTTCATACCTGGGCTCAATTCTTTGGTAAATTTGAGAATCTTCTGCATTTTTGGGAGCGGGTTTTTCACTTTTCTCAACCAAAGACTTTTCTAAGACAATTCCCGGACTCATCTTCTTGTCTTCACTTGAACAAGCCGGTTTTGAACTTTTCTCTACGTGTGCTGGATGTTTGGATGGATCAGGCTGCTTGTGATGCTCCTTTGCAGTAGTGGTTTCCTCCCCTTCTCCCATCCACAAGCGTCTGCTGTGTCCTGAAACCACCAGGTCCTGCTTTGCCTCAGGCTCCTGGTTCCTTTTTGGTGCAGGATCAACCCCAGAATGCTCAGCAACAACGCTGTGCTTCTGGACATTGTGCTCAAACAGGGTGGCCCGGACAGTTTTAATGAAGGGCTTTTCCAGAAGTGCTGGGTTTAATTTCTTTTCAGTGCTGCTTGTAAATGAGACAGAACTCTCAGCCTGCTGTGAGAAATGCTGACCATCTCCCAGGAAGCTTCCTTTCCTCTCCAGCTGATCAGGTTTGTTGGTTATCTTTAAAACCTGCCGGGATTTCCAAGGCTTCCCAGGAGCAAATGCCTCGGTGAAATCCGTGCCATGGGTGAGCTTCAGCTCCTTGCTCTGGAACAACAAAATCCAACAGTTATCCGAGTTTATTTTAAAAATGTGTAATAAAAATTGTTTTAAAACTTACTTGCATCTACTTTGTGCAACAGAGCCTGTAAAAGTCAAACACATCCACGTTCCCTGAACATAAACTCCACTGAGACCAAGGTAACCTAAGGGAATGTGTAGCTCCAGCTCCTGAATCTTGATTTTAACAGAATTATCTCCCTAATAACCAGTTACATGGTCAAACCACAAGGAACATGAAAATCTGAGTAAATATCACAGCTGGAGCTGCTCAGCTATGAGAAATGTTAAGCTGAGCAGAAATAAAAAAGGAAAGATGGAAATTAATATTTATTACCAATGCTTCACTGTTATCTAGTCACAGGAAATACAAGCAGCATCCTAAAGATGGTATTTTTAATAGCACTTGCTGAAAAAGCACAGCATGCAAATAACAAAAGGAATCAAACAATACTAGAGGTCTTACAGGAATTCAATCTTTTATTCAAGTTTTAAAATTTAAAACTCAGAGTTGATTTAACACTGTCTTAAAAAAAGCTAAAGAACATCAGAAAATTAACACTAAAGGTATTCATAAATAAAGATTTTTAAGTCTGAGCTATATTCTTCAAGGCATTTCTTTAATTCTACTTTATTGTCAGATTCTGAAAACAGCACATCCATTAATGAAAGATTTTCTTCTTAAAACAAATTGCTGTCCTTGAGAATAACACTGAACTACAGAAACTTTGCACCTGTAGCTTTTCCTTACCACGTATTCCTATCTTGGACAGGAAAAAAGCCATGAGAACTCACTACAAACACCCTTAAACTACATTAAATCTCCTCTACTAAGAGCTGTCACCAGAGAAGTTCTGTTTTGCAACACTGAAGTGTTGCTTAGGAACAGAGAAAGCCTAAAGCTTCCACAGCAAATCCCCATTTTCCCTGGAACACTTTGTTGTCTAAACTGCTCAGGTAGATGTTCTTGAGGAGCCTGACAAAGGTCCAGGCTGGGATTTATCAGGAGCTGGGACACAGATACAGGAATGCACAATCCTAATGCTCTGCTTAGAGAAAATAAAGAATAATCACTGCACAAACCCACTACAGCCAGAGGCGATTCACTGGGGTTTCATGCATTAGAAACCCCTTAAGAACAAAATATTCTTCCCTCTCTACCACTCCTACACTGAACAGTGTGCACACCGAGCTTGACAAACCCAGCAGACAAAATACTCCTGAACTTTTCTCTGCACATCCTACAGACAAACTCACACCAGCAAATCCATTGGGATTGTGTCAGCCCTAATACTCTCCATACCCTTTTAAAAATCACTGATTGATAAAGCCGCACACAACAGCTCCTTCTCCTTGCAGAGCCCACCAGCTGCTGCCAGTTCCTTACTTTGGGATTTTCCTGCAGGTCCTGGATTGAGTCAGCTCCAGCCTCCCCAGGTTTCTCAGGCTTTGCTTCACCCCCTGATGTTGGACTTGAAAACCTAAAACAGAGGACTGGTGTTACTTCTTTAGTCCAGCTGGTCAGTGAGCAGGGTCGCTGCCTACCAAAGCAGGCTGGTAGAAATTATCCATCAAATTACATTTCCTAAAGGAGAAACATCATTATTTCTTAGTAAATGACTGTATTTGGTGGTCAACTTGCATCTAGACTGAAAGATTTTCCAAAAAATTGTTAATTATGCATCTTGTTTGATAATAGAGGATTTAGAGATGCATAATAAGCTATAATATCTCTCACTGACAGTTACATGCAAAGGTCACAATATTGACAGCTTTATTATTTTTTTTTCAGCTGTTGTCAGAATATATTTAATTCTTCCTCTTTTGGATTAAAAAAAGGCAGGAAAGGAGCTTAAGAATAACAGTAAAAAAATCACATTAAGTGGAAGCAAAATGATCAAGTTTTTTTTACTGGACTGAGAGAGCAAGTTTTACTGAACAACATGAAGCCAAGAGGATTAAAAAGCATTTCTCTGTAACCTACATCTTGGTTAAGTCTGCAGAGAGTGGCCGTGACTGCAGTGACCGGCGCAGATTTCCTCCCTTAACCTCAGGATTCTCTGTTGTCAGCTCCTTGATCCTCTGCTGGATGGTCACACACCTGTTTTCCTTCTCACCACTTGCTGGGAGAAGATCTGGATCCACTGTGGCACTGGGATTTTCTGAAGTAAACAAACTAATGTGTTTTTTAACGCTACCTCTTAAGATATTACTCTCTTTTTCCGAGGAAGCTGCAGGACTTTCAGAGCCCAGGAACACGTATGTTTCCTTCTGATCTGGTCTTTTCCCCCCCTTAACAGTTCTGCTTTCACTGGTTGTTTCAGGGCTTCTTTCAGGACCCTGCAAGTTAATAATTATCTCTGGTTTTGTCTCGATTTGTTCACTTTTAGATTTAAGTTTTGTTTCCCAGGTGTACTTCCCATTATTTAGGACGCCAATCTCCTGACTACTGCATTTCAGATTTGTTTTAGAAGAACTGCTCTTATTAAGTTCAGTTTCTTCATGTTTTGGCCCCGTTTCAGACTGATCACGACTACCCACATCAGTAAATGCAACTATGGATACATTCTCCTTGCTTTCGTGGGATGAACCAGCCTTCTTGCAAGAAGAAAGATCTTTATGTTCAAACTTAGCTGTCAGGTCCATGGACAAAGGCCTTGGTTTCCTAACCCCGGATTTCTCCGTAGGAGATTTTTCCTCAGAAGCTTCCACATTGTGATGCTTTTGATCCCGTAACGATTCCAGAAAAATAGCAGACACTGGTCTGTGTTTTGCCCTTTGCTGGACATCAACAGAGAAATCAACTTTATTGTTGAGATTATTTGCATCATCGTTGTTTTTCTCCCCTGGGTGAACTTCACGAGCATCTTTCTTTTCACTGGTTTTGAGGGAGTTCCAGGAGTCTGGTCGGAGACTGGAGGAAAACGACACGTGCCTATGGAGAGACCCGTCGGGATTCCTGGGTGTCTCCGCTGGTTTCACAGAGCCCTGGAGGTCCTTGGTTTGCAGAGAAGTGAATCCCCTGCGCTCCTGAGCCCTTTTCTCCTGGGCCAGGCTGACCTTGGCCTGCTCGGGGCCCGCTGGCTCGAACAGAATGACCGTGTTGGCGCTGGGCCCCGTGTAGAAAGTCACGTTTGTCACCATGTCACTGTCAGCCTGGTTTTCAGCGTCAATGGCTTTCTGATCCACTAAGGGAGGGACATTGCCACTCAACACCTTCACAGAGGACGTTTCCTCAGTGGCCTTTCTCACCATGCTGCTGGATCTGAGCGCCGGGACGGGCGGTTTGACATTTGCAAAAGTATCCAAAGGTTTCTCTTTGCAAAAAGGCTTTGGGAAAAGCCTCGGCCTCGATCCCAGCGAGGGCATCGTTGCAGATCTCAAGGAGTTCCCGAATTTCTTGTTCTCTTCGAGAGTCAGTGATGCTGAGGCCTCCTTTGCCTTGTTGCTGGCATCTGAAAGCACACTGACATACACACGCTGTGCCTTCTCCTCAGCCCTGAGCTCAGCTAGGTCAGGGACTGCCGTCAAAGACGCCAAAGTAGAATTTATTTCTACTCTTGTTGCCATAGCTGGAATTACACATTCAACAGAACTGAAAAACTCCAGCAGGGAAAAAGAATCTGCAAAAAAAAAAAGAGAAAAATGCAAGTATTGATGTAGAGGCAGCATGAACATCAAATAACATCATTCTCACATAAATTCCCAAGGAAGCAAACTCAGATTAAGGTGCCTTTCAGATATGCTGATCCCAGAGTTTATCACACTGAAAGACATAGTGTTCCTTCTCTAAAACACACCATTATTTACTGACTTGGCCCAACAACCAAATACAGTGGAAATAAACATATCCTACAAATTTCCACACTCCCACTTACCATAATTTGCTGCTGCAACCAATCCATAGGGCCTGGATCCCTTCTCATAGCGACAACAAGAGCTTGGTCACCAAGGGCACATTAAGGACAGGGAATGCGATCGCTACAGAGACACTGCCCAGACCTCACCTGCAAATAAACAAAATATTCTGACTCAGGTGTGGCACATACCCAGACCTACACAGGCAATGCCATGTGAGACGAAAATCCACAGCATTCTAAGGAGAAGAAGCTGGATGCCAAGCAAAAGTGACCTCATGTAACTGTAAAAAGCAGAAGAATGTTTATTTTTTCAAACAGCCATTAAAAAATCAACAAGAAATTACCACTTAAAGGTGCAACTGAAAGGTGAACGGGCAATAACTCAGGGACTGCACGGACACACCAAATCTGAACAGTTAAAACCACATTTAGGTAAGGCTGTTTGCATATTCAAATGCTGTCAATCACTGGTTAAACACAGAGCTCTGCATTACTGTAATCTCAATTACTGTAATTTACTTTCTATTGTAAAGCTCTTTTCTGGGGCAGCAGTCTGTGAAGTGCTACCTGAGCAGCTGACCTGCAAACTGGCTGATTTTCCATCAAAATGGGACTTTTACCATGACAAAGCAGTTTTGTACCTCGCTAGCAAAGGCAGGAGAAAAGCTTTGGCTTTAATTATATTCTTACTGCAGAGAAGTGGGAAAACCAGCAGTAATTAGAATTTCAGCTACAAGAAGTAACCTGAATTTTTTTCCTAACAGAAGTATATTTAAACTCGTAGCAGATGCAGGCAGCTATGTAAGGTTAGATTATTTTTTCTTTCAAAAGCTGTCACACTCTTCATTTTTAGAAAACTCACACTGTACTTTGGAACCAGGGGCCCAAATTTGTGTTGCCACACTCTTGTCTCTTTTGGGCAGCCTTTGAAGGGGCAGTTTTGGGCTCCTCTCACTGGATCCTATATTGGTGTGAATTTACCATGCAAATAAACTTATTTGTAGATTTGGAGGAATATGGAGCTTCTTGCTTGTGATTATTAAAAAACCCAACCAGGATCTTGCCTTCCTGAGTCTGCAGTCTGGAGAAGTGGTTATTTCTTTCACCTTCAGCTTCCCTTGACCAGACTTAGCCCACACTGGCACCGAAATTGCAGGGATTTATTTTTGTCCCTGCTTGAGCTCCCTCTCTCAGGCAGGAGAATGAACTCCACTCACCTTGTCAGTTCCCTTTCATCTTCCAATCCACTTGGACTTCTGTCTCAACCACTTATCCCTGACGCCATTCCCTCCCTCCCAAGTCCATGACCTCGCCTTTCCAAAATAGCCACTAACCCAATCAGCTTATCCACATCAATCTGCCCCTTCCACCATCTCACAGATCGCCACGAAATCTTCCTCCCTCTCCCACTCCTTGTTCTAAGAAACGCCATCAAAATCCGATTAAAATGCTCTCACATTCCAAGGATGCAAAGGTTTGGGAGGTGCTCTAAAAGGAAACTTGCAGGAATGAGGCTGATGCTCACAGGCAACATTGCAAAGGGAAAAATTCAGCTGTGAAAACAGCATCGGTCTTGCAGTAGCTGAGGATAAATTCTCTCCTATCATTCTGTGTTTTCTGTTTCTCTGGAAAAGAAGAAGGGGGCACAGAGCTTCTTAAATGGACTAAAACTTGATCCTCAATGGAACGCAGGGCAGTGAATTTACAGTGTGGGACCTAATCCCTGGTAACAGAGTACAACTTGCTTCTCCAGCCAATACTCCCAACACAGAATTTATGCCCTCTTTAGTTTGATTACACTCCCCCTTTACATGACCCCGTTTTCCCTACATAAATTTCCAAAGTCAGTTTTTGTGTTCTAAATTCAGCTGCCCTACAACAAATATGTGGCCTCAAACGGACAAGTATTTGAAAAAGAACAAAATATTTAGGAGAAAAAAATAATCACCCAACTTTGAAAATGATAAAGCTCCTTGATACAAGTACCCTTGATGAAGAGGAATCATGTAATCAATGCCAAGTGTAACATACACTAGACACTGTGTCTCAAGTTTTGAAACACATATCTTGGTTTAGATAAACCTGTTTCTTTCTTAATAAAATATCTCAAGTCCAGCTGGCAACGTACAAAATTTGGGGCAATTTATAAAGATCACTGTAAATTAAACTGCAGGAGGATTTCAGATGCTGTTAATATTTAATAATACTACTGTAATCGTACTACTACAGTTGTAAATCCCTCACCATCAGCTACATCATGTTATTCCCTCCCTGACCTTCTCTGCCCAGGGACAGTCAGCTGAGCTGCCTGTGCTGCCCCTGCATGTCCCCATCCTGTGTGGCAGAGCCTCAAAGTCACCTTGTCCCCATTTCTGGGCACCTTCGTCCCCATTTCTGGGCACCTTTGTCCCCCATTTCTGGGCACTGTACCTCTCTGTGCCTCCCAAGCAGTGCCCACGCTCCCCTCGGCTGTGGCGGGTGCGTTCTGCACACAAATAATTTTATAAATGGCACTGAAGTGTCTCTTGAAATCCCTCCTGCTTTTATCAGAAAAGCTGGCACAGGAAGGCCTGGCTCTTCCCTGCTGCTCCTCTTCCTCAGCTTCCAAACACCTGCGACTGGGATTTTTTTTTTTCCCTGGGCCAAGCTGAGCCACCGCAGGGTGTCACAGAGATGGGCACGCAAACACAGCCCCAAGCTCCTTCAAATCTTAATGCCCTCAGGTGTTGCCTGCATTTTGAATTAAAAAGATCTATCGTTACAAAGATTTTCAACACTGCTCGTAAGGAATCAAAATGGATTATTCACTTCACAGGGTTATTTTTGCAGCAAATCATTTGGGAAGGGCTTCACCCCAAACACGCCCTCGCTCTGGCACTTGCCCACCCACCACACACACACAACTATTATTTACATCACTGCTAATTCCTTTAAGCCTATTAAGGCAACAGCCTGCAGATAATTTTTCCACCATGAATCACGTGACTATTGCCAACTTCCTTGCTCAGAAACAAGAATGTTTTAAAACGACACAAAGCAAAATCATCTATAATCTGGCCCTGAACCTCGCAGCAGATAAACAAGTCCATCTGTCTTCTCTAAGGGTGGAAAGCAGAAAAATTCCACTAAGAAAATCTCTCTGCTATTAAAAAACCCAAACAAACAAAAAACAAAAACCAAAACCAAGCATGTTTATGACATGGAGATCAAGCAGAAAGCCTGGCTCCAGCAGTGAACACCCACAAAAAATACACCATAGAAAATCATCTAATAAACACCAAGTTTTTCTTCTTTATACACAACTTTATCAACAAATCTGCTTCAAATATAAAAAAATTACTTCCTTATTGTGTAGATAGAGGAAGAAGTTTGTATAACAACATATATCAGCAGCTTCTGAAAACATGGATTTGTTTATCACTGTGGTTGGGAGGTTGGCAATGGATGATCTCTAAGGACTCTTCCAACCCAAACCAGTCCGGGATTCCATGATTCTGTACATTCCCCTGGCCTGCAGCTTTTCCCTGGCCCAACAAGCCACAGGAGCTACTGGGAACAGATGACCATAAACCAAGATTTATTTCATCCCTCCTAGAAAAGGCTGCCCCACTGTCTAAAATGATTCAGTCTTTACAAACATTTTTCTTCTCTCCTTTCGTCTTCCTGTCCTCACTGACCCAACACTGGGGTCAGTCTGCAGCAATCCCTGTCCCTTCTCCCCAGAAATCCTGCTTCTGCTGTTTCCTGCACTTGGAGAGGTGCTGATTAGATTAAATAAGAATTAACAGAGCAGATCCTATCACTTACTGCACACGTAAGAGTGTGAGTGCGAACAAGAACATGACTTACTACAGCGCAACAAAAATAACGCAAAGAAGGGAAAAAAAACCCTATTCTGAAACTTTCATAACCAAGTAGATCACTAAACTAATTCAGTAAAAAGCAGGCTTTTTCTATTTTTGGGTTTAAGCCTGATTCATGTTACTATTCACTGCAGTGGGATCCATCAGTTGTATTTAAGGGGACATTCAGGGTCTCTTAAAGGGAAAGATTGTCAAAAATACTTTCATAGTGGCTCTCATTTTTAACTTGCCAGGAAGAGTTTATTCACAAAGTAAAAACAGCTAATAAAATGCATTTAAATTATCTTTTCCCAGATTCACAGTTAATGAAAACTAGAAGGCCGAGAATTAAAACTACACATTCCAAATCTCACAAGCCAAATCATTAATATTAAAATTCCAAAGTATTGCAAAATTCAAAATATCCTTCCTCCATTTCTCATGTCCAAGTCTCTTGGAAACCTCTAACTCTTTTCTTTTACAAAAAGAACTAAGTGCTGTTCTTTTGGACCCTTAGAGTCCAGTCCCAACCTAAGGATGAAACACTTCACTCTGACATTTCCACCCAATGCAGAAAAGATTATCATTTCGGTAAATAAAATGTCCATTCTATAAATAGCAGCATTTACAAGCACTTGTAAATCTCTAATTGCTCCTGCCAGCACAATTGCATAACGATCATCACCTGCCAGAGCTTCACCCCCATGCAGCTGCACTAAAGAACTGCAATATTTTCAACCACCCTTTCCACTAAGTGCTGCCATCTCAGTGCCACAGTGAGAACTTTACACCTTGTATTTTGATCTCCACGCTCCAAAGATTGGGCAGTTAAAATGGTAAGAAGTTATAGAGCAGAAGTTTCAGTAATTCAAGCTGGCCCCACAGAGGCTGTAACATTTATTTATTAAAGCAAAAATTCAATGTTAAATAGATTGGCGTGATCAGCATGAATTTAAGATCACATCCCTGATGTAGCAGGATAATCAGCTGAGACAGGGATTCAGGAAAACACCAAGAAGATGGTGAGGTCCTGGCACAGGGTGCTCAGGGAAGCTGTGGCTGCCCCTGGAAGTGCCCAAGGCCAGGCTGGACAGGGCTTGGAGCAACCTGGGATAGTGGAATATATCCCTGCCCACGGCAAGGGTGGCACTGGATGAGCTTTAAGGTCGTTCCCGACACCAACCAGTCTGGGATTCTGTGATTAATCTATGGTAGAACAGGATTCAACAGAAACCAGGTGTAACCAGGGAAGAATGCACCACCATGGCTGTGGGGCACAGGGAGTCATCCTCCAAACTTCCTTGAATTCATGAGACAGAGATATGCCTGGAGAGAATGATTTGGGTAAAAAATTACATGTAATAATCTGCTTCCACAGCTGTCGGTCCTTGCTGTCCATCCACTGCTGTTTTCCTAACAATGTCTGTGTCACATATAAAACATAACCCAACAGAATTCATGTACAAAAGGGGCAGATTGCTCCAGTTATTTCTAGAAAACAGCTTCAGAATATCACCCTTTAGAAAGGTCCAGTTTGTGACCTCAGATTTATTACCAAGTACCCATTTTTTGGGCATTAAGCTCCAAAAATGTCTGCACTGGGTTTTGGGGGCAATGACCATTGTTCTACAAACAACTCAGGCCAACTCCTCCTCTGTCAAGATCCACTTTGGCCAAGCCAGGTCTTGGTTGGAGATTTTCCTCTCTGTACATCATGTTCTACTCAAGAGATCCCTCAAGAGCAGAGGGGCTGACAGAGCACGCTCGGCATTTCCTCTGACCTGCACAACTGCCTCATTACACCCCAATCTTCCACAATTTCCTTCTCCCCAACCCTCTCATTGACAGTTTCAGAGGAAACTCTCTTCCCTTCCCAGTTTCACAGAAGGCCTGATTTGTTTTGGAACTCTCTTGAGTCTCAGGTAGAAAAAAAAAAACCCAACCACAGGAAAATTACATTAAATGTAGGTGAATCACCTTTTTTTGGTACCAGAAGCTGCATATCCTCACCCTCCTGTGTGAATCATCTTTTACTTCCAGCATTCCACACGAGAGATTCCACCCAGCTCATCAGTGGGTGGGTATTTTCAGAAAGTCCAATTCTTCTGGCAGTTGAAATAGGGAATAAAAGCAAAATCCTGATTTCTGCCAGCTGAGGGTTATATTCTGCAGAACAACATTAATTATGGGATAAGGCTAAAGTGATGCTAAAAGTGTGTTTGTGCAGAAGGTGGGTATTCCCAGCAGGCCTCAGAGTGCTGTTCTGTTTGCTTCTCTCATCAAACCTTTGCTTTTGTGGTCAGCTTCAACTCCTGCTAATGTTCCTTCAGGTTTCATCCTTGCAAATGCTTTTAAACCACAAACAAGACCTGCCAATAACCTCCCCACGCAGTTTAGCAGGAAAAAAAAAAAGACATTCCAGAAACAACTGCATTGCGTGCCAGATGAAATATTAATGATCAGGTTTGGCTACAAGCAAGAAAAACGGACTGTGGAAATGAAAAAAGATAAAGAAGTCAAATAAAGGCTCTTCCAGGAAGATGTTTGGTTGTTTCAGGGAGGATTTTATTCTTATCTGCAGCTCCCAAAGGTCAACAGGGTCACGTCCTGGACACAGCAGAGGGTGGGCACTTGAATTTGCAGCTTGGCAAATTTCGCCTCAAACCTTTTCAGAATCATCATGAAACTTCCTGCTGGTTAATTTTAACACAGTCTTCTTGCTGAAGGAAGCTTAACTTCATTTTTAACTATATTTAAAATAAATTTTGGCTACAGTTAAGTTTTTCTGCACAGATTCTGAAGGAATGGGTTACATCCATGACTCTCTTTTTCATATCTCATGCTACACATCCTGAATATGATGGAATTAATCAAAAGCTAATTTATTTATGTGTCCTTTGAGTGTATAATCTCCATGACCTTGCTTTAAAAAGGTGAAATTTGGCTCATTATAGTTTCAGAAATACATCAGGCAGCTACTGATCCCTCTGACCTCGAGCAGGCAGTGCTTTCCAAAGCCCCCAGAACTGAGGCAGGGCTGTGCGTCTCCAGAGGCTCCAGCTTTGGGTGGGAATGCTCTCATTTGGCAGGCAAACCATGGACACAGCTGAAGGAGTGTAAGGAGATGGATGAGCCAGCTGCAGCATAGACAGAAATATGGGATTGAAAAACAACTTTGGCATTCCTCCATTTGATACTCCCCTACACAACACCACGCTCGGTACCATGTTTCAGCAGTAAAAGCAGCTTAGAGACCACCCACACCTGGAAATATTTACTGTAACTGTGCATATTTCTCGTCCTCTTGGCTGCGAGGGAAGAAAAAGGACAACTGATCTCAGAGCTGACAGGACCTGGATATCACCACTGGACTTTATTTGCTGCCTTCAGAGCCACCAGCTGCTCCAAGTGCTTTAAAAGCAGCAATGATAAAACTGGGACAATTTCCTCCCAAAAAAAAGGTGGAAGCTACTTGGACACTGAGATTGGAACTCCCTGATGAGCAAAGGTGCAGTTAAAATAGTTAAAATAGCCCTGCAGTAGAGCACCTTGCTAAGCCTGGCAGCCAGCGTGGGGACACCAAAGCTCATGTGAAGCCCAGGAGGTGCAGCACTCCCGTGGGAGACAGAGCTTGGCTGACCTGCTGAGGAATTCAAGTCAAAGGATTGAGTGAAGCAGATCCGTGGGCTTTGGTTTATTGAAAAAATCCACCTACTTGTTACAAAAATAGGCAAGTGCCTCCACAGCACTTTGAAGCCTGCAGAAATAAAGCTGACCCGTGGCCCTGTGCCCCCGGGCAGGAATCGGGGGGGACGGATCTTTTCACACAAACCCAGCCTCCGAAGGTCACTGCAACACAGAAATAGCACGAGGTGAGAAGACATTTCCTGCTTGCCTCCATGCACAGCAGGTGCTTTTGTGTCAGAAGGACAAAGCCCCTAATCCTCTGATCTGCCTCCTCAAATTCTAACAGGATTTCCAGCGCTGGAAAACGCATTTGTGGCCTGGCACAGTAAACCACCTTCAGAAAGTACAACCAGCTCCAGCTGTCCTGTGATTGACGTGGGGTCACCAGGACGAGTTTATAAATACTGAGCCTTTATACATTCATCTGAGTGCTGAAAAATTAATTAAGGTATTGCCATATGGAGACGAAAAAAAAGTGGTTTCATCCAGACTTTCAGAAAACTTGAGGCTACTGGCCTTGGAGCACGACCTTGAACACAATGAGAGATCACTTCAGCAGTTTAACCATCTGGAGAAAACCTGAACCCACAAAACTGAAGGACAAAGGAAACAGAGTGATGGGATAGAAGACCCATCAAAAATCATGACATTAAAAATTATATACGTGTATACATAGCTATGGTGACTAATGTGTACCCGAGGGCTAAGAATTAACATTCCTCCGCTTCTGCAAAAACAAGAAAGCAGGTTTACAGTGCATTATTTTTATACCTGTACTTTTCCTGACAGACACATTTGGAAGCTGCAAAGGCTCATTCACAAAGAGCACGTGGCAGCTACTGATAAAACACCCAGAGCGGAGATGCTGCAATAGATTACGCTGCTCCTAAGCTTTCACCTGGACAAAAAGAAATCACACGGTCACAGACTGGCTCAGGCTGGAAGGGACCACAGAGGATCATCTGGTCCCATCTTCCTGCTCAAGCAGGGTCATCCCAGAGCACATGGCACAATTCTGGAATAACTCCACTGAGGGAGACTCCACAACCTCTCCGGGCGATCTGGGGAAAACTGTCACTGCACATTTTTGATACGAATATTTATGTACTGCCTCAGCTCTCACAGCTCTGCCATCTTCTCGGATGGCTGGTTTGCCACTTGTGATCTTACAAAATCGTATGCAAAAAGCTCTGTGTTCAACAGCTTTTGATTTGGCTGCTAATGACACTTTTTCTGTCAAAACAGAGAGCCAATACTGTGTTGCAGCAATTTCTCCATTCAGTCCATCGTTTCACCTTTCAGATATTTGATTAGTCAGAGCATAAGCATGTAATCGAGTTCAGTCAACAAGCAAATACACTCGAGCCCAAAATACTCGTACCAGGCACTTCTCTAGAACTGCAGCTTCATGGGAGAAAGACACTGATAAACAGGAGGTTGGACCAAGTGGTTCCCAGGAACAGATGATTCTGTTCCATGTACAAATGAACAATTTCGAAGCCTGCTCCTCTGAGTCACAGCAACCTCTGCCCTGGAGATGAAGCCTGCAAAGCCACAGCGCAGTGGTACCGAGCTGGAGGTAAGGAGATGTCCCTGGTACTGCTGCAAGGGACAAGCACTGTGACAAAAGGCTGGCAGAGCTGGCATTGAGAAACAACACAACTCCATCTCCCAGGCAGCACCTCCATCCCAAGCTCTACAGCAGCAATTCAAGCACTTCACAGAAAAGATGACCCAACTTCGAACAGAAAATTATTAACACTAATAACTGGATTAATTTTACTCCAGTTACGCCTTTCAGGATACTGAAGGAGCCATTAAAACTCATTCAGACCAAATGGACATGACCCTGATTTCCAATCCCATCTCATAAACAGTGAAAAAAAGCATTGGACTAAGGGGAGATGAGTGGATCTATTCTGAGTCAAATAAAATATTGTTATAAAAGTCAAATACTTGGTGGCATTTATCATTCCCTGCGCCAAAATCCCTTATGTCACCCTCTGCTCTACAACACACTGACAGACTGAAACATGAATCTTTTTCCCTCTCAGGTTGTTCCCAGTGTTCCAACAGCTCTTTGATCTCTTCCTTGTGTACTGAAGCTGGCACTAAGTCAGTTAGGGTACGGTGCTGCAGCAGGGTGCTGCCTCCTGCCAGCCATCAATAAACTGCCCTGAGCTGCACACCCAGAACAAACCTGCTCTGTCAACAATGTCTGACGTTGTGCCAGAGGAGCTGCTGCTGCTGCCTTGATGATAAGGCTCCTCTTTTTTCCTTCAGTGGGCACATCTGGCTCCTCACATATGCAGGAAATGAGTTTTCTCCCCCCCGTTAATGCAAATGCCCACCTCAGAACCACTGGCTGGGTACTGCCAGCTTGTACAAGCGTTCCTTTGGTTGCCTGTGAGCAGGGCATTGTCACCAGCAATCCACAAAGGAGCTTCCTCTTCCCCCAAAGCCCCAGGAAGGGAACAGAGCACAGAGGGGTTGTGTGTGACTGTGAGGAACTGGAGCAGTGACACTGCATTTCTCCCCGTTTCTGAACAAAAGGATGTTTAAGGCAAGAACTCTGACAGCAACAAGCCTGAACATGCATTGTACACTGCCTTGTTCCTCAGAAACACAACATTATTCAGCAAAATCAAGGCCTGTAATGAATTATTGATAACACGTACACTATCTAGAAGCTTTGTGAGTACAAAACAATCCCCTTCACCTCCCTACACGCTTGAGAAAGCACAGAAAGGGAAAAAAATGCCTATTAATTGAAAGACAACAGTTCAGCCACAAAAAACATTAACATATTTATCGAGAGGGATGAAAAAAAAAAAAAAAAGAAATAGCCGAAGTGGGAAAAACCAGCTCTGAAATCCAAACGGTGGCAAAGTGTGGACCTGGGAGTGCCTGGATGTGCACAAGCACTTGTGTGGAACATCCCCACACCCAACACATGGACAGGGAGGCACAGGGAACCCCAGGGGCTGCTCAAACCACACTCACAGCTTTGGCACAGAAGTGCATTTTTAACCATAAGTGAACCCCGGGGGCTTTTTAACTGTTTGGAAGTTTTAAGCACAGAGGCATTTTAACACATCAAAATGAAGGCAGAAGAATAACATGAAAGCACTTGAAACTCAAGGTCCAATGTAGAGATCACCTACATTTTAAGGTAGGGTAATAATAAATAGATGACACAGGCATATTTTGCTGCTCACAAAAATTAGGAGTGAAAGATCACAGGTTTGTCCTCACCAGACCTGAACACCTCAGCACGAGCACTCACTTGCCCATGAGCAGCCAGACCATGAAATTTCCCTCAAATCACCCCCAGCCAGCCACACTCACACCACAATTAGAGCAGCCCTGGCACCTGATCCCAGTTTCTCAGGGCATATCCAAGGAAGGGATTTAGTAACCTGAGAATGATCTCACAGTGAATTTAGAAACACCTTTCCAAAGTTCTTACAAAGAAGGACCCTTGGACTGAATGAACTTCGACTCAAAAGAAAACCAGGATACACAGAGTTCTCCCAGCTCCCCACCTCTGTTCATGCCTGTTCCCACACAGCCCCACAGTGAAGCACAACCCACTGATCCCACTGTGATCACTGTTAGCATCACTGGAGGCCTCTGGAAGGCACAAGACACTCATCAGCCTCAAGAGGCACAGCAAGTCCTGCAGCTACTGAGGAATCTGCTGAGCCAACTCCCTCGCTGGCTTTTTCGTTACAGATCTGCAAGTTCAAAGGGTGGCATAAAGTTGTCATAAAAACAGATAACTGGCACTGCATCCAGAATTTCTGCAGGAGGAATCTCACCTCAGCCAAATCCGTTACAGGAGCCATGCCAATCCAAGCAACTGAATGTTAAGTGGCAAAGTTGGAAAGGAAATTAAAGATCCACACGTCCCAACATCTTTCATGAGACAGCAGCTGGTGCAGGATGCTTCAGAAGTGACTTAGGCACAAAATGTAATTTCTTTTCATTTTCTAGTAATCTGCACCTTTGAGACCTGATGAGCCAACAGGAGACACCTGCTCAGTGAAGAAGATTGGGCAACTTTTTCATTTTGTTTCACCACATATGAATCAACCAGCAAACCACGGACAGAAGCTCCGTGTGAACTCCCGGACACAAACTCTGCCCAGGAACTGCCCCGGTCAGCCTGATGAGTTCTCCTGCTCAAAGTCATCAGGTTCAAGAGCCAAAGTGATCAAAAATCAGGATTAACAAAAAGCAGACAGGCAGGATGGAAGAGCTCTGCCTGACCAAACTCAGACAGTGTGTGGCCTGTTTGCTCTGTAGCAAAGTGATAAACGCCACAGATTCTGAAGTCTAATAAAAGCCAGTCCGACCTACTACAAACACTGTCTTGCACATTGGTTAAACAGTTATAAACAGCCTCCTGTTAATTATATATTTTAAAATATACACTCATGCCTTAACAAGTTTTTCACTCCAGCCTTCTGTCCAGATGTGAGTGGGAGCAGAACCATTGGATCAGCCTGGGGCACTGTTTGCAGACGAGCTGTGGTGCTGACTCTCTCTGTGAGCAGCTCCAACCCCAGGCTCTGGGAGCTCAGTCTTCCAGGATTATTAGACAAGACGTGACAGAGAAGAGAGCACAACCACTTCTAGAGTCAAGGTGAACAAAGATGGAAAAAGCTTTAACCTGAAATTAACCATTTTCAGCATTTTTGAAGTGTGCAAATCTGGCATAAAAGCTGTTAAATTAAAAATAAAATGAACTCAGTGGAACTGAAACAAGAATTTTGGAGACAATTTGAAAAATGTATGAACCTGCTCCCTACAGAGCCAAGCTTGTGAAAACGCTATCTTAGCCAGCTATAAATCTCCAATACAAAAAAACTGGATTCCAGATTAATTGCTTTCTACACTGTGTGCAACAGTCCAATATCAACAAAGACAGTGCTCTGTGTGATCACTACTTTATATCACACAACACAAATAATCTCTGAAGATTCTACATGTGCTGGTGTGGGAGCAATACTAAAATACATTCCCAGAACTTAAGAACAAGTAAGAGAGAAAAAGCTCAATATTGTTCATCAGAGGTGTCAGTACTGGGGCCTAAGTTACACAGGTGCTTCAGTAAAGTACCTTTTGGGAGAGGAAAATATGTATTTCATCTTAAGGCTTCAGCTTCTCCATCATCCTCTTTGATTTCCTCCTCATGCATGAGCACCAACATGACAATGACACTATTCAAGCAAACATTTCACACGAAGAACAGATTCACGCTGAGATCCACAGACATATATCCCGTGTGTACCTACAACACAGGCTACAAGAAAACCCCTCCCTGCCCAAAACTAACCCTCTGTGCTCCCAGCTCAGGGAAAAGGCTCCCATGGAATCTGCAAGCACTGCAGAAGCAAAAGGAAGCACAATTCCAATATGTTTAACGACTGAATTAGCATAATGCTCACGAGGCAGAAAGCAGCCTCCCTGACCTTCTTGAAATGCTGACCTGGAACTATTGATGAGCGTTTCCGATGTGGGCGCTGTGATTCACCCACTTGAGGAAGGAGGCAAGGAAACATCGCTGCCCTGTCAAGTGAGAGCAGGTCAGACACGTGGAAACCTCTCCAGCGGCCTCGCACATCCACACAGGAACAGTGACTAAAACTGTGCTTAGGAGAGTAACAAAGACCTGAAATTGTACTGGAAACTCTGCTGTAATCAGAGTGATTCATTTCATTCTTCTTCCCAGACAGCAGACACAGAGCTGCAGTGATTTTAATTATTTTTTTTTAAATATTCATTTTGCGAAGAACATTGGATAAATGAATATATTTATTATAGAAGAACAGGAGTGTTAGAAAGGACCTTAAACCTCATCTCATTCCACCCTCTGCCATGGGCAGGGGCACAAACCAGGTTGCTCCAAGCCCTGTCCAACCTGGCCCTGAACACTTCCAAGGATGGGGCAGCCACAGCTTCTCTTGGACAGAACTGTTACTGCTGCTCAAATGTGCAAAAAAACCCACACTGCATCACGTTTACAGCAGGAACAGGATGGCATTTAGATAACTCCACAGCCATCGTGTTGCTGAAAACATTCTAATGACAGATTACACTAATATTTGACATTCAATAGCGCCAATACAGTAAGACACTGTTTGACAACAATAACAACAGTGACATTTCTGTAAGGTCCCTCAGTTAGGGAGCGAGCCAGCCCTGCTGCTCAGCTTCAGCAGAAAGGCCTGTTGTGCTCGTTTGGGTCAATTTAGAATTCCCAGTGTTCTCATGAAATATCAAACAGTTACAGTGGCCAGAAATTCCAACTCTGTTTAAAACACATCCTGGCTTTGCTGGGCTCGTTATGGACGAGGCAGCTTTGTCCATGGAAAGCCTTGTATGGTTGAACATACTCCCAGCAGATAAACATCCCTCCTAAATGTTGGCACAACTCCCTCCCTGCGAGGAGGAGCCGCCGGTGCTACGGCTGCACTGAGACAGCCAAGCCTAGCACGGGCTGAAGGCTGAGCTCATTAAAAGGGTAAAATAAAGACAAACTTAAAATTCTGCTCCTGTTCGTGCCTTTCGAGGTCTCACCAACACTGTAAAATAACGATGGTCCTCATTTTACGACAGCAGGAATAACCAGTTTTAGAACTCGACATTTATTAACATCACTTGTTGAAAGGCACTGAAAGCACATATTTAACCAATACTGTGATTACAAAAACAGTCACTGTGAAAATATAAACAGAAGAGGCTGCTGTGTATGGCAACAATGTTGCAGCACTAAAAGCTCACACAAATCCTCCTAATTTCATGCATTTCACTAAAACGCTGGCAGCTCCCTACCCATGGAAACTACAAAAGGGTAAAATGTAACGACCAGAATCAAAGGAAAACTAACGAAGTACAGGTCAAGCATCATCTTTTCTTCACCTCCTCCCCAATGCGCTAAACCCACGTAGTTCAGATTCAAACAGAATGCAGCTAACTCTTTTTTCTTCAGTCTTTGCCATCCATCTCCTCGGCTTCCAAGCGCTGAGCTGGAATTGCCCGCTTGGAGCACAGGCGCTTCCCGGAGCTCTGCGCAGGAACTGGGTCAAGCCCGGAGCTGGAGTTAACAGCCCACTCGGCTCCTGGCAATTCCCAGCCCCCAACCAAATGAAAGGGGAGTTTTGACCTGGAAACAAGGCTCGGATCGCCTCCCTCCCCACATTAAAGCCCATTTAACTGCGTACAGTAAGACAAGCCTTACTCCAAGGCTGCCCATGCTGCGGCATCGCTCTTTGGAGGAGCTGCTGGAGCGCACACGCCTCTTCCCTCCAAGTGAAAACTGGGGAGATACCAAACCTCCGGCAACCGAATTGTTATCTTTTCCTGCTCCTTACACCAGCCTAATGACCATCCTGGCTCGTAATTACTACAATAGTAAGAAGCTTTTAGCTCTCACACTGCTGCAAGACCAACACTATCTCCTTTCAGGCAAGCAGAGGCTTTACTCCAGCACAAAACTGGAAGGTTTGGCACTTAATTCTGATAAGAACTTTTAATGAACAGCTCTGTAAATGGCTTAAGAGGAGCCCAGATCCCCCCACCCCCAGCGTTTAAGTATGTGCTCATTGGACATGACTCAACCACAAACAAGCAGTGTTTTGGATAATAACCCTCTGTGCCCTGGACTACTCAAACTGCATCACCACAATCACTCAACCCTCAGAAAACATTCATTTCCTCTCCTCAAGTGTGTTTTGTAGAGATGAACAGCATAAAAAGAAAACTCAGCTCCCATTGTCTCAATGTAAGGCATTCAGGAACTGCAAAAGTATGTATTAATGATCTCCTATTTACACAGATGCACAGAAAAATATCCCCAAGCTGTTTGAAAGCTTCTTTGTTTGCAGAAGTTCCAGCATCACATATTCCCAGAACAAACCAAAGACAGCAGGAACCAAGAAAATAAATCTCCTTGATTTGAGAAAAGAACCTAAAGATAAAGTATGCTCCCATAAACAGCTTAATTTTAAGAGTCTGAATTCTTTAAGCCTAGGCCTGAGGAAAATTATCACCCAGTAGACTTAAATATCCTTTTGCGATCAGATGTTCGGGTCATACCAATCACGAGAATAAAGGGAAAATATTATGGGTTTTTTCTAAGCAATAGCTGCAAATAGATAAAACAGTCACCACACTAAATTTAGTGTGTTTTGGCAACACTCAATATCCAGGTTTTCATAAGAATTTGTTTTTCCTGCCAGTTAACAGAACCCAAGACATGGAAAGTCCTCTTCACCTATAAAAACCCTCTCAAGGAAAAGAGCAGTTGACTTGCTCTGGCTTCATTACTTGTTAATTTTTTAGTTATTGCTGGAACACAGCTTGAAAAGAATGGCCTGACAGTTCAGAAGTTCACGTATGTCAATCTCACTAGTCAATGAAGGACATGAGAACAGAGAACCAACTTCCCTTCTAACCCAGCAAGAAGAGCATCTCCTTGGAATCAGCAGTCACATCCCACTGGAAGCACATATCCAGGCAACCCAACAGCCAGTTCCTGGACATTTTTAGGAAAAGTCTGCACATCCAGCTGCCTAGGGCAGGTGCATCTCAAGTTTGTCAAGCATGAAGTCTTCCAGTTGAGCTGTTAAACCTACCAAGCCTGTGGTCACTGTGAGGACCGTGATTAGGATTCAAGACTGGTTGCTGTGGAGAGACTTCCACAGCTCTCCTGATTATTCCAGTCTCTTTGGCTGCGAGCTCAAGACAACCACGCAGTGGTTTACACTGCAAAGCCTACTACCACAACCAAGGACTCTTCATTTAAAGAGATTTCTGAAGCAAAAAATCCGTGGCTTTTGCCCTACAATGCCTTTGGGCAATTCCTACACACAAAACTAAAAACACACCTAAAAAACATTGCAACATTCCCATGTTCCAGTCACCCCTGTGCACCAAACACGGTGATACAGACTGGGCTCACAGCATCACCACAAGCCTCATGCCTGGGCTTGCAGGATTGAGCGTTTATTTCAGTCTCGCTTTTCCAAGCCGCCGACGGCACACAGCAGGATCTCCTGCTCCATAAACGATTCACTGGAATGGTCCTTTCCTCTCCAAATGCTGCCTGCTACTTGAGAATTGAGCAAGCTGCTCCTAGCCTAAGAAATAAATTTAAAAAATCAATGAGCAGAAAAGCTGCAGCATTGCTCACCTCCCTGTGATCAACAGCATCATGGACATCCATCCAGCTCAGGAAGTCAAAGACTTCAAACCCCATGCACAAAAACATCCCACCAAAAGAAACAGCTTGAAAATAAGGAAAGAACAGCAACATTGCACATAAATGCAAGCAGAACACTCCAATCTGCATTTAGACACACCCTTCTACTAGACAAATTTTTCACTAACTACCCAGCACACAAGTCAGCATGACCAATTTACTGCCAAAGGACACTTCCCCTGGAGAGGGAACAGGGCCAAGTTATCAATTTCTGTGGAGTATCAATTTGAGAAAACACACCATGGCTTAGAAAAATACCCTGATCTATGAAACTCCCTGATAAGAAACCAACACAATTTTTAAGCACACGAGCAGCCAGCAGAGGAAGTCACAACTGTAAGGTGTCCCTAAGTGACACACTCAGGGAAATCCTCTTTAACGTGATCCCAAGTCCTCCCCTGATCTGCACAGCACTCCCCACAAGCAACACTACACTAGAATTTTCAAGACTATGGGAAGATTTCTTATCTCTGTTTACAAACTTAAGGACAGACAAATCATATCAATTTGATTCTCATGTTGCTTGGAAAACCTGCCAGAAGGGAGGAAGCTCCACGAGCAACAATCAAACACGGAGTAACTCCAGGGCAAGGACCAGGGAGTAAAGAACAACACATTCCTCACCACAGAGACTGAGCTCCCTTTTCACTCTGCAGTAACCAAACACGTGCCAAAGAGAGGGCAGGTGACAGGACTGGTTTCAAAATTATCTAATAGCCAGAGAAACATGAGTGCTGAATGGAGCAGAGTCCAGGGCAACACCCAAGCAAAATCACAGAGCTGTGCAAAGAATCCCAGGAGCGGGAATCGCTGAGCTCTCCATCCACCTGGGACCTGCTGGTCAGGACTTGCTTCTTTCACATGTGGTCTGAATGTCACCTTGAGCACACGGGGCAGGAAGGGCTGGTAAACTTATGAAACACAAAGTCTGAAATTCCTGCTTTCAGTAAAGCCTATTTTCAAGCTGAAACTAGGTTTTCTTTTCCTCTTTGGTAAAAACCAAGCATTTGGGAAGCCTATTGCCGCTGCCAGAGGAGTCTGCACACACAAGGGGCTCAATTAACACCCAAGGTGATGGTGCTGCACATGGCTGAAAATGGAATTAAAATTTAAAAAATAAAAATGCAAAAAAATCCTGCAGCTACACACAGAGCCTCAGCATGGCAGAGGGAAAAAACTGCTTCATCATCAGCCATGGAAATTTTCCGAATCCCTGGTTATCTCGTCAGGCCAGAGCCGCGTGAGGAGGAGCACAGATGGGTACTGTGCCCTTTCTCCTGCCATAAGAGCAGCAGCTCCAGAACTGCAGCGTGAGCACAACCCTGGGGCTGGGGCCGTGCACGTCCTTTTACTGCCACATATAAAATGAGACAGCAAAAAAAAAAAAAAATGACAAACCAAAGTATTCAGGTTGGAAACAGTCCTAGACTTTGCCTCCTTTCAGGGAGTTTCCATACTGTGACAGTCCAGAGCGACTTGGTTCTGTGTCTTCTATACATTGGGAAGGAAACATTTAGCTTAGAATTAGCCCAGGGCATTGTCTGAAACAGAGGAAAAGTTTACACACCCATTTTCAATAAACTCTACACCTATCAAAGGGGAATTACAGGCTACAACATCTATTTAAATAGGATTCCAGCCTCCTTAACTACTCTGAAGCACAAAGGCTTTATAGCTTTACTTACTAACAAAAACCCTTGATAATTTTTACAGGAAAAGGCAGAGCACATGGTGAAGAAAATCCTAACCAAAAAAAAACCACCAAAAGAGAGGGGTAAAGTGTATAAATTCTTATAATTTTTTTTTTTTTTAATAAAGTCTTTACCTGGATTAAGCTGCCAGGCAACTTTATTAGCATTTCTGCCACACAACTGTCTGCTTCCCTACCACACCCTGCAAACGTCACAGGAAAACAAAGAAAACTCCCATTTTCATGTGGTAGTTAGAAAGATGCAAATCCTTCTGGTTTGTGGAGGAGAGACAAGGAAAAGAAAATGCCAACAACCTTCAGCTCTGGCAAAAAGTACCTCAGAAGCAGCTGAACAACTTCCCAGTTACCCTGGAAACAGAGTTTACCCCTCAGCAGACAGGGAAAATTGCCTGCAATTACCACCCTGGAGCAAAGCACCAGTTTGGACAAAACATCAATTTCTGTTTGCTGCAGCTCCTTTAATGTGATCCCGGTAATTTAGCATGAGCAACATTTGATCTTGAATGGAATTCTTTCACCAAACCCCGAAGAGCCTGAGCTCTATTACCAGACCCGCAGGTATAATCAAAGGTTACAATATCTCCTAATGGCACAGAAGAGCTCCGCCATCTGCCAAGCGTGATTTCCCCTAATCCCATTCCCCCGCGCACAAATCAGAATCACCCGGATTACGCCACAGAAATAGAAGTCAAGTCAATACCTGAATCCACGGGATTAATCTCCCACCTCCAGACGGGGAGAAAGGCGAGAACAGCAACAATGCTGCAGGCAGGCTCAGGAAGGAGAAGCTTTCCACCCGGCTCCGCGCAAGCACCGCACAGGAAATTCTGGGATTTCACTGATTAGCTTCACCCGTCCACAATCCCAGTGCTGCTCCCTCCCAAATCCGAGCGCAGAACTCCGTGCAAATTCAGGGAACTGATCTCCACGTGATCTTTCGGACCAGCTATTTCCACCCGAGAAGCAGCACTCCGCGTCTCTCCGTGCGCGTATAAACCGCTTGGATTTGGAGTTAGGGAGGAAAAAATTAACGAATGAGCTGCGTATCACCAGAACAACACAAATGTGTCCACCCAAGCGGTTCCAAAACAAAAATATATGCCCCTAGCAGGGGGCTGGAACGAGAGGAGCTTAAAGATCCTTTCCAACCCAAACTATCCTGAGGTTCTACGTACACACGATGCCAACAAACAAAGCTATGTGCATCTTCAATTAAAAAGAAGCAGCATGATGACTTTAAACCGGCGCTTCGAAGTAATTTTAAGGAGCAGATAATATATTTCCTGAAATCCAAGGCATTAAGGAGTCACATACCACTCTTGGGAATGCCTGAATCCCTCCTGCTCTGCCCAAGGAGCCATCGCCCGGCTGTAAACCAGGGCGAGAAAGGGGGAGCATCTTTATTTGTCCATTTAAGACCTCCAAGCACATTATCATCCCTAATCCAGCGAGGAACAGATAATTGCAGCCCTCGTGGATTACAAAATTACGCTCTAATCCTCAGAACCACCAGCGAACAACACCATCCACCAAAAAACCAACCTACAACCCCTCCCCACCTCCAGCAGCCGAATTAGAACCACAGAAGGGTTTTTTTCGGAGGGGGGCTTTTCCCCTCTTCCCAACACACGAGGACACGAGCCCTTGGCTCTGACGCAGCGAGAAAGAAGCGGCGAGGAGGTCCGGCAGCAAGGCGAGGGGCCATGCGGGAGCGCCGAGCGCACCCCACGGCACGGGACCCCCGTCCCCGGTTCCCCCGGAGCCGGCGGGGAGGGCGCAGCACCCGCGGGGAGGCGGTTCCCGTGCCGGCCCCAAGGGTGAGCGAGCACTGACCGCCTTTGTCCCACCGCCGCCTCGCCCCTCACCGTGGCCTCGCCGGCAGCACTCACCCAGCCAAACCACCGGCCGCTCCCTCCGCAAAACCGGGCGCCGGCTCCGCCGCACCGGGGAAGTTGCTTGAAGTGAAGTTGGGCGCGCAGCGGCCTTTCCCCCCGAGGCGGCGGCGAGCGGCGGCCGGGCACGGCCGGAGGCGGGGCGGGCAGGGGGCCGTCCCTCGGCGCTTCCCCGGAGCGAGGGGCTGCGGGAAGGCGGCGGGAGGGCGGCAGGAGGGCGGCGGGAGGCGGGAATGTCCCGCCCCGGTGCCGGTCCGGCCCCTTCGCCCCGGCGGCCGCGGGGCCCCGCGGGAAGCGCCGCTGTTGCCATGGTGACCGCGCGGCGCGGCCCGTGGGCGGGGCTTCCCCCGCGCAGCGCGGCCGCCATTGGCTCCGCCCCGCTCCACCTGCTCCGCCAGGGCCGCGGGTTCGAGTCCCGGCCCCGCCCGTCCCGCGGGACAGCGGTTGGGTGTGGGTAGTGTTGGAAAGTGTGGGATTTGTCAAGGTTA
>VXBN01001606.1:32464-44008 GCA_013397395.1 Sinosuthora webbiana | reverse complement strand
AGAGACTGTGGGAGCTGGGCCTGGTCAGTCTGGAGAAGGGAAGGCTGGAGGGAATTTCGTCAGTCCATACAAACATCTCAAATCGTGTGCCAAGAGGACGGTGCCAGGCTCCGCTCAGTAGTGCAAGGTGACAAGGAGCACTAAACACAACAAGTTCCACCTCAATATGAGGAAGAAGCTCTTTCCAGGGAGGGTGGCTGAGCACTGGGACAGCTGCCCAGGGAGGGAGTCTCCCTTTCTGGACACATTCCAAACCCACCTGGATGCAGTCCTGTGTCACCTGCTCCAGGTGACCCTGCCTTGGCAGAGGGGTTGGACTGGATGAGGGCCCTTCCCACCACAACTGCTCTGGGATTCCATGATTCTAACCAGTGGAACAGCAACAGCTGCATCCCTTGATCAAGGAAACCCTGAAACTAACAAGCTTTAAGGACCTGAATTAAGGTGTTGATGTATGTTCGTGTAAACATTGGTAACTTTCAAAGTAGTTGCATTCTATAGCTGAGCTGTGTTTGTTATGATAATAAAAATCACACACAGGTTAGAAAAACTCTGCCCAGGTAAAGACCCTTCCCTGGGCATGTGGAGAAGCAACTCGCATGGAAATTACTGACAAATCCTAATAAAGGATTGTGCTTGGAAAGTTACTTACTCTGGCTTTCTGTGTATAAATAATAGCAGGAAAGTCCAGTGGCGTGTGCTGGATTTATGGAATACACTGAGCACCCAGGCTGCACAACCCTGAAATAAATAATCAGTGTCTCTCTCAGGTGCGTCATTTTTGGCTTGTCACACACCAGGTAAAAAATCCAATTTTGTGGCCACCAGTGGCAGCCCCTTGGCCACCACTGTCCTTCTGTCACCCTCAGGGCAGCCCAGTCCAGGGAACATTGCCTCAGAGCAGAGAGAATCAGAAAGGGAACATTTCTCCTCAGACCAGGGAGTGTTCCTCCTCAGTCCCCTCCTCAGGAATGGCACCAGAGTCACGGGATCCCCCCACTGGCATCCTCTCCATGCCACAGCTGTCACAGTTCAAAAGCTCCAAATGCTGCTTTTTGTCATTACCAAAGGTGTGGTTCCCTGCCCAGGAGGCCAAAGTCGACTCCCAGACGAGGCCATGACTCACGGCAGGAGGAAGGAGAGTGTGGATGATGGGCTGGCCACGGGCCAGGGTGATGCCACAGCACAAGGAAAATGCATCTCCATGTCCTCATCCCAGCTCTTGGCAGGACAAGGGAAGACCAGGCAGCACAGGAAAGTCCTGTGTCCCTTCCCTCCATGGGAAACTCACTCATCTGCCTTTAACCAGCCCAAATCTCCTTCTGTTGCAGGCACGGGGGTCCCGAGCCAGTGGAGCCACTGGATCTCTCCATGATCTATTCCAAAGGAGCCATACAGAGTCACTGTAGCTGCCTCCTAGCAGGTGAATGGATGGGAGCAAGAGGAAAAGTTTCAGCAACAAAAACATCCAGCCCTGTAACAGCAGCAGGAATACGGAGCTTGCCTCGCCTCCTCTGTTCCCACCCACATCCCATTTAAATTAAGATCGCTTTCCCACAGCTTCCCCCCTTGCTCAGAAATCAGGATAATATAGGTGTTTTCCCCACCTTAGCAACCCTTTTATCTTCACCACACAAAGGGATCCCAATTCCATGAGTCATTTGCCTTTTCCCTTTTCCAGAAGCCAAGCCATAACCCATCCCCTCCGCCACCTTTCCCTGCCAGCACCAGCGTGGATGAGGGCGATCCATGGCTTGGATCAGTGCCTCTGCAAGGAGGGTGTTCCTGCCTCTTACTCCTCTTTGAAGCAGTTCTTGTCCCACCCGTGGCTGGGAACCCCTGCTCCGCACACGGGGCTCTCAGCAAGTCATGGGGAGCGAGGAAAGTGCCTGATCAGTTATTCAGGAGCCACTTAATGGCAGCTCCCTCCACAAAAACACCTTCACAGTGACAGAGCCGGAGAACTGGGCACGCCAGGAGGCTCCGTAGCCCTGGGAGCTGCATTCAAATGGACGCTTTAAGAGAGCAGAACCCTGTTCCCAAGGAGCTGCTGCCTTGTTTCCCACTGTGCAAGGAGGAGCCTCAGTCGGGTGCCTTTGTGAATGCCCGGGGAGACGAGACCTGGGAGCTTCAAAGTGGCCACAGAAACTCGGGCTGGTTCAAGCTGCAGCAAGCCCCTGGCAGGAGCTGCTCCAGCGGGATGGCAGAGCTGCAGGGCAGTGCCAGGCATGGAGCAGGCCTGGGACCGACCTGTGTGGGGTTACAGGGGCCAGATCCTCAGCCTCTCCCAGCCCTTCTTGCCCTGGGGACACCCCAAACCTGTGGGAAAAGGAATGGCTGTAGTGTGGGACCAGCACTGTGGGACCAGCAGTGCTGCACTGGGGAGATGGGAACGTCCCAGCCACCACAGCCAGCCCCCGCACTCCAGCTCTGACCCCCCACTGCCACCCCAGTGACACCCCACTGCTGCTGCTCCCTTAGAATCATAGAGTTACTTGGGCTGGAAAAAGCCCTCTCAAACCATTGAGTCCAACCCCAGTGCTGCCCAGGCCACTCATGTCCCCAGGCTCCATATTGCCACATCCATTAAATCCCTTCAGGGATGGAACTCCACCACTTCCCTGGGCAGTCTGTTCCAATGCCTGACAATCCTTTCTATGAAGAAATTTCAGGCACAGCCTGAAGCTATTTCCTCTGGTTTTGCCCCTTGTTCTCTGGGAGCAGAGCCTGACCCCCACCTGGCTGCACCCTCCTGTCAGGGAGTTGTGCAGAGCCAGAAGGTCCCCCTGAGCCTCCTTTTCTCCAGGCTGAACCCCTTTCCCAGCTCCCTCAGCCACTCCTGGTGCTCCAGACCCTTTCCCAGATCTGTTCCCTTCCCTGGACTCCAACACCACAGTCCTGCAGTGTGTCCTGCAGTGAGCAGAGGGCAAGGGCAGGACCTGGCATGTGGCACAGCCCTGGCTCCTGGAAAAGTTCTTCCCCTGTGCTCTGTCCCCACCTGAGACCCTGTGTGAATCTTTCTCCCACTGAGTTTATCAGCCCTCAGCAGAGCAGAGGTGACCCCAATAGGGGCAGAGTTAAATGCAGAGCCCTGGCCTCTCACCCCATGTATATGAATTAGGGCTGTAATTCCACCCTGTGGTGTGCATGGCAATAGTGAACAGGCACTGCCAGACCCACCTCGCAGACATCTGAGCTTTGACCCTCTGTTTTATGACTTCACTGGAGCCGTCAGAGGGATGACAAGCAGCAATATACACTGAAGGAGTGCCTGCACTCAGAAAAGAATGACAGGTCCTTTTATCTGTGAAGTTTCCATTCTTCAGACACAGTTTTCAAACAAAAGGTTCCACTCCTCAGATGAGTAATGCCACTGTTTCTCCTCTCCACCATACAATTAACTTCCAGTCTGTGATCTCTTCAGAACTGAGCTAAGAATGGCATAAACCAGGGAGTACCAGCGAATGTTCCCTGCACCAGCAGGGCTGCTCGGGTGATTTAGCTCCTCTCGCACAGTCTGTCAGTGCCCTGCAGTGGAGAAATGGGTTAATTGCAAATGGCACATGGACACTGCCCGTGACACTCCTGCACACCTGAGGGTAGGGACAAACACCGGGGGGGCCCAGGCAGACCCCCCCAGCTCCTGCTCTGTCTCACTCCTGTCTCACTCCTGCTTGACTTCAGCGAGTGCGACAAAATCCCCCTCTTTGTTCCAGCCAGGAAAAGTCTCCATCTCTTCCTGCTGAGCCAGTTGCTCCTGTTATGTGAAGAGGTGGAGGTGTATGCAAAAACAGCCCGTCTGGGTCAGGGGAACACTGATCTTCCAGAATTCCCCTGCTACCTTTCCCAGGGCCCACGTGGCATTGAAATGCTCTGGCCCTCAGCAGGGAAGCACTTCAATGTCCTGCCTTGCAACCTTCTACCAGGTAACTGCTCCCACAAGAGGCAGAAGCTTTGGTGACAGCTCAGGATGAGCCCCAGGAGGAAAGAGGCTGGAGCTCCCCACACACCTCAGGCACTGAGCACTGCAGGAAGGTGCTCCACTGCCCACTACATATCATCTGCGTAAAGGAAAGCAGGAAATCCTCCCACTCCCCATCACCACCACGGCAGCTGTCCTTAAAAGCTCCTTTCCCACCTCTTCTTGCTCATCCACCATGGAAATCAGTGCAGAGCTACACAGAGAGCATGTGCCTGGCTCAGAGCACAGGGAGGGCCCAGCCCTGGCACTGCCTTCCCCATGAAACCCCACTGGCCATGGAGCCCCGTTGCTGCCTCTCCCATCCTCAAGTTTGACTTGGGAACAGGGCTGGGAGAAGGAAGGCAGGAGGCAGAGTCCTGTTTTAAAGGGAATAGTCTGTTAAACACACAATCCAATGTTCTTGTGAAGGCTGAGCTCTGCCAGGCCCTGGAAAGGGCATCACCCCTTCAAGGGGACGTGGGGCCTGTGGGATTACACTGTGGTGTCCACACAATATCTCTTCCTCCAGAAAGGAGAGGTTTTGGGAAGACAGAGACTGTCAAACCTCAGCTGCTGAAAGCAGCCATAGCCAAGAAATCCTGGACTAAAAAACAAGGATAATTGAGCGTCAAATTTGTACGTATAATGCTCTCCAGTAGGAAGGAGTTGTTAGATTGCACCGTCACGGAGGTTTCAGTGCAACAGAGGGAAGAACCAGTGGGTGTGGGATTGTTGCCAGTTACATAATCCCCGGTGGTTTTTCCTGCGCTGGTTTGGGTGAGGACATGGCCCCATCCTGATCCCTGGTGCTATCAGCCAACAGCACATGGCCAGACTTGAGGGGCTGTGGGGAGAACAAAGGGATGCAGATTTCCTGGGAGTCTGCTTTTGTTTTCCCAAGCAGAGGAGTGACTCAGATTTCAGCGCACTCCTGTAACTCAGCCAACAACAACACGTCCTTAGTCACGGCGATAAAGCCGAGGATCTGTGTTCCATTTGCCGAACTAAAAAAAGCTCAAACCCATCCACCCAAGGGCCAGGTCAGTCACTAAACCAGAGACTGAACCCCGAGGTGTGCACAGTGACGGCAGCATCTTCCTCCCCAACAGCCTCTCTGAACTCCTGGAAACTACTCAGAAAATCCACGGAAGCATCACAGACAATCTTGGTGCTGCGCTATCACAGAGCCCTCTGATAACTCCTAAGCACTCACATGTCATTCCAACACGGCTGCCAAAGCCCTGCAGAAATGCTTTCACTTCCTGAGAAAGGCTCCAGGAAAAAGAACCATATTTCCTTGTGCTTAAGGACTGGCTTAACACATCCCTGTGCTGCTGTCTCCTGGGTCTGAGCTGGTTTTTCATGGCTGTGAGGTACATCCACGGCTCATCGGAAATGCCAGAGCATGGATTGCTCCACCTCAGTCATTGCACTCAAAGCAAGCAAAAGGACAACTTGAACTGACAAAGGGGAGGTTTAGGTTGGAGTTTAGAAAGAAATCCTTCCTTGTGAGGGTGTTGAGGCCCTGGCACAGGGTGCCCAGAGAAGCTGTAGCTGCCCCTGGATCCCTGGAAGTGTCCAAGGACAAGTTGGCTGGGGATTAGAGCAACCTGGGCTAGTGGAAGGTGTCCCTGTGAATGACATGGGCTTTAAGGTCCCTTCCATCCCAAACCACTCTGTGTTACCCTGAGACTCCCAATCCCAGCAAAATCCCTGTTGTACAGTCCCCCAGCCCCCAATGCTGCTGGGCTGGGCAGGGACCCAAGGCTGTCATTCCTTTACCCTGCATCAGTCAGGTGATGGTGCCTGTACAAACTGTGCCTCTCTCCAGGATTTCCCCAGGGATTGCTACAGCTGTGGATCAGCCTTTGAATTTTCAGCTTTGTTGTCCTTTGGAAAAGGCCTCTCTGAAACAGGTGCTGGAGCAGCAGAGGGAGCACAGGGTGTTGCCAGGACAGGGCCCACCTGGGCAGATGTTTGTGCCGGGACTCAGCGTGTCCATTCATGCATGTTAACAAGGGCTATAAATACTCCAGGTCCTTCCTGGCTCCGGTGCCACGTGCCCGAGGCTGGCAGGAGGGTGTGTGAGGACGAGCACTCACAGCTGGGCTCACCAGCACAGCCCCCAGTGTCCCCATCACACCCAGCCCTGGGCCACAGCCAAACTGGTTCATCTGCCACGGCCACCCAAAGGATTGGGCTCGTGGAGCAGAGGATGAAAACAGAGCATGGAAAGTCCTGGGGCTGCCACCACCCCTCAGTGGAGCTCCCATAATCCAACCCCAGGTGATGGTGAGCATCTCCTGAGGAGCCAGGGGTTGGGATGGTTTCTCTCCCTGCACAGGACAGAGCTGCCACCTCTCCGGAGCTGCTCCGCCAGCTGCTGTCTCCTGCACTGCACGGAGGTGGCAACTGATGGAAATTTCCATGCACTTCAAAGCACAACCTCAGGATAGCTGCTTTTGTGAGAAACTATCCCAAGTTAAAAATTAATGAAATTCACTTTTAGGATCATTTACTTTCCTCCATCCGAACGGCAGGATTTTTGCCAGCCTCTCTGCACCAGAACACAAGAGCATTCCTGCTTTGGCACCTTGGGAATGTGGCCTCTGGTGGTTAGGTTGCCAATTAATATCAGGTAATTAACACATTTGCAAGGGCTGGTTGAATCCCACCCTGACATTTTGCAAACTCTGCGTGTTTGGGGAGTGTCTTCATCAGCTTTTGAAGTTCTGAGCTGTGAGCTCCCTGCAAACCTCAGCCTGCACTGGAAACTGGGGCTAGGCCATTAGAGCAAACATGCCTCAAGAAGCAAACATATTAAGGATTAATTAAATACCAGGATTTATTTAATTAAGCCTCTTCTCATAAGTAGGTAGAGGCAGGAATCTGGAGCGAGCATCCAGCCTTCCTTGCATTCCCATTTTTAGAAATGCAGTTAAATTCTGTGCTGCTTCAAACACGACACTGGGGTGATGTGGACCCCTCCAAAAGCAGTGCAGGAACTGACACCACAGAAAGGAGGTTGGGGGCACCCTTTCCCTATTCCCACACATGGCATCCCCCCCTGGAACAGCTGGAAGACCCACAGGCACACAGGGATTTGTGGAATCCAGAGAGGTGACAAGTGCCAGCCCTGAGCAGGGGCAGGGACCACAGGCAGCTTGTCCTCCTCACGTTTTTGACAAAAAACTTGCCCCTCCTTCTCCCTGCAAGAAAGGCACCGCAGCCCATCCTGTCACTGGCAGTTTAAAGGTCTGGAGACTGATCCAGGAAATAAGGAGGCGAGAGAAGGAGATCAAGTCCAAGGTCATTTTGAGCAGCGTTGCAGAATGCACTCCCTCACCTCCTGCACAGCTCACCTGGCAGCACAGGATCACACACAGGTACCAACCACCACCACATGGCCCAGCTCTGGGCTGCCACCACGCCAGGGCCCTCTGTCACCTCCCCATCTGCTCTGACTGGGGCAGTTCACTCCAAGCAGCACCAAGGACCTGGCCCAGCCCTTCCCCTGTGCTTTCCCTCCTCTTCAACTGCTCTGCTTCACCATCACTTTAAATTCCCCACATTACAGGGGGGGTACAGCAAGAGAAAGGACAGAGGTGACAGTGCCAGCGGAGCCAAGGAGGTGGCACTGCCACACATCTGCCCAGAGGGACAGGGTCAGCAAAGCTGGATTGAGCAGGCAAAGGGATGGGGGAAATCGAGGACCATGAGGGCAAGGGGGTTGCAAAAAGGAGCCCAGGTGACAGCAGGGCCCCCAGCACAGGGGACACTCACCGTGAGCAACAGGGGGGCACTGGAATCTGGGAGCAGTGTGGAAATACAGAGCATTTTGGGCGTTCCCTGCTCAGGTTATCCCCCACCCCGCTCGCTGCCTCCCCAGGGACCGCGCAGGAAAGAACCACCAGGATCTGATTGATTTGAAAATACATTAACCATAGAGAATAGAGCTTTAATTTTTTCTTTCTCAACAACAATAAGAGGAACAGTTTACATTAAAAAAAAAAAAAAAACCAAAAACCCAAAAGCATGAATAAAATAATATAAAACAGATTATTATACCACAGTGTGGAATTTGGATAATCGAAGAACATTAGCAGCACTTCTACAAATAGATTAAAAGCTGTTAAGTGCTCGTTAAGCTCGAGCAACTCCCAGAGACCAAAATGGCATCCAACAGAGAAAAGCAGCAATTCTGTGTAGGGCAACAGAAAAGTCTAATGCCAGGACACCAGGTACATTCAAATCCCTGTGCTCAGGGGTACTTCCCTGTCCCACAGAGCCCCCACAGTGGCTGTCACATCCTGTCACCCTGCCCAGCTCTCCAGAACACTCCTTGAACAAGGGAAGTGACAATCGTGGGTCTGAGGTTACATCCACGTTGCATTTTCAAAGCTTTTCATTAATTCTGTTTGGGAAAACAGCTTCTTCCCTGGCTTCTGGGAATTACTCTCCAGAGAGAATGAATTTCTGGGAATTTAAGTCAATCTTACACAGTCACAACGACCACATTATTAGTCTCTCGGTATCCAGGATCAGGATTTTCAATTCTTTATGGTCCTTAGCAGCAAAGCCATACTCATTCCTAAAACTTCCATGTATTTAAGATCTTGTGCATAGTTTAATCTTTAGCATTATTTTGTTTAAAAAAAAAAAAAAAAAGGAAGTTTAAAAAGAAGGATAAAGGATAAATGGAGCTTTTCCCCCCCCTCAGCAAAGCACTGATGCAAAGTGCCCTTGCTCCTGGTCATGTCCCACTGCCAGTGGCTCAGGAGCCACCAGGGAGAAGGGGCTGTCCCCTGCAGCACCACCCATGGGCTCTGCTCAGCCCCCATGTGCAAAATCCATCTATAAAAGGAAGCCATTAAACTGCTGAACAGGAATTTGAGGTGGAATACGCTTATCGCCAATCTAAAATTAAATTGGAAATTAGATTAGATTAGACACATTAAAAGACTTCCACGGCTATTCCGACCGTGTACATTCCCCGGGAAGTTCAGGATTCGGGCAAAGTTGGGAAGGAATCCACACACTGAGCTGTGTGAACGTGTGGCTACGGCACCAAATGGCCTCAGCCGTGGCCCACGTGGCCACCAGAGGACAGAAATGTGGTCTCACTGAGGACCACAATTGTTTAGATGCCTTAATCAGTGAAATATTGCTTGTTCGGGGCAGTGAGGATGCTGAGCTTGAGTGGAAAAGCAGGACACAATCAGTGGCATTTGATCTACTTCAGGGTAGAAAAAGCTTTTGTAGGAATTTCTGACACAGGTTCTGGTGAGTTCCAACCCTTCCACAGTGCTAGGCAGGGCTGGAACTCCATCTCTACATTGTGCTCTATCAGTTTGTGCTCACACAACAGTAAAATGCTGAAGATCAGGTCCAGAACTGCTCAGAACTACTTGGGGAAATTCCCAAATGGAATGAGAAATAAGACAGAGGTTTTGATGACATGACCATCATTTTGGCTCCCACTGTGCCTCTAGAGAAAAGTGGTTTAGATGTTGTAAGATCTCAAAAGCAAACTTAGGGGATGAGAATCCCAAAACTGGTCCCATCCCTGGTCTGAGGCCCACTGGCTACAGTGGCTCCCAGTGCAGGGGACCAACCTCAGGATAATCCAGGGAAGAGATGGGAAAATAGGAAAAGTAAGTAATAAATAAATAAAGAACAAAGAAGAAGAAGAACTTCATCCCATAACCTGCTCTTGGCCACAAGGCTTGTGTCTTCAGGGATTTGTGACCCCAACCCACCTCTTCAATAGTTCCTCAGCCTTTTTTTCACCTGTCAGTGACAAGGGTTGACACCTGCAGTCCCACTGCTGGCTCACCTTGCACCACCAGGTGCATTTGGATGAGTTCAGGGATGTTCCCCATCCCAGGTGATGGATGAGAGCAGGACAGGGAGGCAGCAGGAAGTTCCCACACAAAAAAACACCTCTCAGTCTTGATAAAAAAATATTCACAGCAAAGCGATTAAGAGATTCAACACAGCAAGAGGAAAAACTCCTAGAAAAATCACACATTTAGGAACAAACACAACTTCTAAAGGGTCTGCACAGGTGACACCAAAAGAGATGAGTACCAGGAGCTCGTTGGAAGGTTGCACGAGCAGAAAAGCTCAAATGCAGAAAAGAGAATCCGTTTGTCACTCCCTCAGGGGAACACAGGACACAAACACTCAGCGGATTTACACACAACCGAGATTATCTGAGCTCAGCAGCTCGAGAATAAGACAAACCCCACAGCAGTGTGGGTGCTCAGGGAAGGTGTGACGGGAGCTGAACTCAGCCCATGGAGCCCAATCCTTCCTCAGGCTCAGCTCTGGAGCGACTGGAGCAGAGAACACGGGCTGGCAGCTCAGGCAGCCCTTGCTGCACCCAGGGGAGAGTGCAGCAGTCTCCTCAGAAAGTGTGGAGTCATGGAATGGTTGGGGCTGGAAGGAAACTTAGAGGTCACCTCATTCCAACCCCTGCCATGGGCAGGGACACCTTCAGCTATCCCAGGTTGCTCCAAGCCCCATGTAACCTGGCCTTGGACACTTCCAGGGATGGGGCAGCCACAGCTTCTCTGGGCACCCTCTGCCAGTGCCTTATAGTGAGGAATTTCTTCCTAAAATCCAATCTGACCCTGCCCACTGTCAGTTTAAGGCACAGAGCTCCAGTCCCTGTTCCCACAGAGCCAACAACAGGCTAAAATAATCCTGGGCTGGCAGTGCCATTGTGGGGGGGATTTCAGCTGCACAGAGCAGCTGGGATGAGACATTCCTCTTCCCCCAAGGGGCCAGACAAGATTACTGTATATGGACAAGCCTGGTGACAGGACTCTCCTGCGTGGCAAACAGGCCATCCTTGGCTGCACAGCTGGGAGAGATCCCTGCTGGCTCCCAGGGCCACGATTTCCCCTGTCAGAATTCCAGAAAAAGGCTTTTATCTCGTGGGGATCCAGCAGGGGGGACAGAGCCAGGCAGGAGAGGCTGAGGCCAGAGAAGACCCACAAACAGCTGCACAGCAAAACCTCTGCTTTTCAGCTTCTCAGCAGCTTTTCACCACCAAAGAGAGCCCCAGGCTCCTGGTGGGGTCTCACTGTGGGTCCCCCACAAGCACAAGAACTTGCCTAGCAACACAGCTGAAACAAAGCTTTTTCACATTATTTCCCCCTCCTTTATTTTTTTCCTCTTGTCCAGTCTTAAAGTCAGGCCCAAGATGAAGCCAAACTGAGGCTGTGACGGTGGCCCTGCTCAGAGCTTCCTGTTGCCCCACCAGAACAACCCTCCCAGCACAGGGACAGTGACAGATTGGCACGTCATGGAATAGGTGCTATAGAAACCACGCAGTTCTCAGAAGCAAAAAGATTTCTCACCCCCCCCCGCCTTTCAAAAAAATAACCCACTTAGTTCACGTATTTTCTCTCTATACTGTATATATATATATATTATATATAGACACAATTCTGTGGTAAACATTTACAAGAACATTGAAAATTTCTAATCTCCATTTGCACAACAGCACGCACTCACACGCCAGCACACAAGGACACACAGTCAGGTACAATCAATAAATAAATACTTTTTTTTTC
>VXBN01001606.1:0-32449 GCA_013397395.1 Sinosuthora webbiana | reverse complement strand
CCCCCAGAAATTATTCAAAAAACACTGCTATTGAGCGGCCCAAAGACACTCTCAGTTAACACAGACAGCAAATATTGTGCAGAATTTCTTGGCTGTTTTTGTTTAAAAACCAAGGAAAGAAGCTTGAAAGGTTTTAGTGTCAGCAACGTTGCTTGGTCAGGTGATGTTTCAGGTGACCTGTGGGTGTCCCTGTCCCTCAGGAAGGGGAAAGCAGAGCACTCCCCTTTCCCTCCAGACAGGTGACAGATCTCTCCTAGAACCTTGAGGGAACAGGAGCAGCCTGGGAAGGAGGGAGGACACGAGCTTTTCACTCTGCTTGGTGGAAAGATGAAAGGTTCTCCCAGGAACTGGCAGATCTCAAGCTCTTTGCCTCCTGTGCTGCTGCAGCCCGGCACCCTTTGGGGTTTTACTGCTCCAGGGAATTCCCCAGATTGTTGTACACATCTGTTGGGATTATGAGGAGTGAAGGGATGGCCACTGCTCTCCCCCTGCCCCTTCCCCAGAGGGTTCAGGATGTGCCACTGCCTTTTCCAGCTGCGACCTCCACGTCCCAGAATACAGAAATTGCTGATTTGCTCAGAAACAGCAAACCATTCTATCAGGCTCCTCAGTCCTTCCCTGAAGCAGCAGATTTCTCTGGTGCAGACTGACAACCACCTTTTTTTCTGCCAGCAACATCTGACACACGCCACGAGCCAACACAAACCAGCACAGACAGATGTTCCACGGGAGGAGGAAGAGCCCCTTCCCCTCCCGTGGGAGCACTCCAGCAGCAAGGCCAGAGGAGAGCACACACACAGCACACGTTGCACCGGGGGGGGAACACAAATGTTTGCAGCAAAACTTGAGAGAAAGTACCCTCAGAGAGAGCTCCAGCCCAGCACTGCCCTCCCCAGCTGGGCTGGACCCTCCTTTCACCCACCCCTCTCCTTTTCCTGTATTTTTTTTTTACCTGAGTTTGAAAAATTACTCTGAAGCCTCTGCAAGGCAGCCTGTGTGGGACACAGCAGCTGGAGAGGCACTTCATGCAGTGGGCTCCAGGCTGTGCAGGAAAAGTGGCCACACAAGTACATCTTCCCAAAGCAAAGACCACTCAGGGACCTTGGGCTATTTTCCTCTCACAGGCCTGTGGGAGAAGCCCACCAAGACCGAACTGGAGATGCTCAGTGGGTTTAGGGGACTCGAGAGCCAGCCCTGAAGCTGTCAGAGGGAAAGTCAGGATAAATCAGGAGCTCTGACTTGCCTTCTGAGGAGCCCTTCCCTCACAAGAGCTCAGAGGAACAACAAGGAGACCAGACTCCTACCACAAGCAGCTAAAGTAAGGCAGGTAAGAAAACCCCCAGCCTGGAGTTCCCAGAGGAGGCCAGGACCAGATTTCCCAGCGTTCAGAGAACATTACAGAGGCTGGATTTTGAAAAATCACCCCAATGCTGAATTTGGAGCTGTTCTGAAAATCCATCCAGACACGAACCCCTTGTGTGCTCAGGTATTGTAGGAACAACGTAAAATCCCAGGGAAAAAACAGAGCCCTGAAAAAAGAAAATACTGAAGGGGAAGCAATGCATTGAGGGACAAGATCAAAAGAGGAATTTCTGTGATCAAAGTCCCCCCCCCCATTACGGGCAGAACCTCATTGTTTTGGTGAGGAGCTGAGAACTGGCAGCATCCCTGTGCTGCCCGGGCTCGCAGGGCTGGCTGCCTTCCCACACCACAGGGAAGGGCTGCCCAAGGAAGCAGCTTTCCAAGGAATCAGCTTTCCCTCTGTGCCACCAAGCTCTGCTCCCTCAGCCCCCGAGCTCCACCCTGGGATGAGGCAATGCCTGGGCAGTTTTGGTGGCCATGGGCAGCTGCTGCCCCTCCAAGGCCAGGAAGGCTCTGCCTGGTCCTGCTCCCGGCACAGGAACACACCTGGAGGGATCTTTGGTTGAGTCACTGCAGAAGGTCTGAGCCGGGGCCCGTGCTGAGCCCAGGGGACTCCCAGCTCACATGGCAGCACGTGTCCCACCGCCTGAGTCCCACAGGTGTGGCACTTGGAGAGACAGGAGAAGGGAGGAAGCATCGGAGGGGAGTCCTGGCCCTTTGGGTGCCTCGTCTGCCCCGGGTCCTTCATTTGTTCTCGATCAGAGTCTGCACTTTATAGACCAGGTCCCGAGCCAGCTTCAGGATCTGTTTGGTGTTGTGGCGCTCAGCCATTTCTGCAAAGACACAGAGGGACAGGTCAGGCCTGAGCAGCCCCCACCCCACAGCTCTGCTGCCCACATCCCCACCTCAACCAGCCCCAGAAAGCAGCAGGAAGCACAGCCCAAACCTCAGCTCCCTCCAGCAAGTCCAGGTTGGCCACTGCTGAGGAGGGCAGGTGGATTCCAGCCCCACCAGACCCCTCAGAGCTCTGGGTGTGTTAAACATCCCCAGCGTCCCCCAGATGTGACTGTCCCCAGCCAGCCACGTGCTGCCCACACCTGGGCTAGCTGCCCCAAACTCAGCCCAACTCGAGCACGAGCTGTACCATTGAAAAACTTGATGATGTCTGTAAAGTCCATGTTGTTCTCCAGGATGATGTCCCGGTACATCTCCACCAGGGCCAGGGCTATGAAGAGCACGTAGTGAGCAGAGGAGACGTGAGCAGCAGCCCAGATGGTCTCCCAGACGGCGAAGACGTCGTCGTACACCAGCTCTGTGAGCAGAGAACAACAGTCACCACCCCACTCAGCCCACTCTGGCTCACAGCAGCACTGGGGGGACACTCTGGGTGCTTCCCTCCCACAGCAAACTGCTCCAGCTGGGAGCAGTAAGTCAGTCATCTGTAGGCAGAAATATTCTGCCCGGCAGCAGGTGACACAGGCCCCAGGACACGCTCGTGGAGAGGCTCAGCAGCAGCTCTGGAACAACAGGTTCTGTATCTAGACAGAGCAATCAGCCAGACACAAACCAGGGAAAAGTGAAAAGGAATTAAAAGTAAGCTTAAGCCTGCTGAGAAGCCTGGAAGCAGAGCCTGCCCCACCCTTGGGTGGTCTCGGCACACACCTCTCTTGAAGTCCAGGAGAAACCATCGGTAGCAGAAGTAGAAATGAGTGTAATCCCCATTCTGGTGCATCAGCTCGAAGAGCTCAGAGTCCAGAATCTGCCAAGAGAAGCAAAAGGAAACTCAGGAATGCACACACAAGGCACCAGACATCCCTCTGCCTATTTCTCTCCATCCCACTGCTCTCCTACTGCACCAGCTCCTCCCTCCCTTTCCTGCTCCAGGCTGCCCTGAGAGCCCCTGCTGTCCCTCCTGCTTCCTCAGTCCCCCCAGGACCAGCTTTCCCCCTTGGATGTGAGGAGCTGCCATCCCTGTGCCAGGAACTCTCACCTGGATCAGCGACCTCATGTTGGCAAAGTGGGTGTCCATGGCTCCTCCGTGGGGGAAGTTCTGGTTCATCCTCTTCATCAGCTCGGTGAAGCAGCTGAAAGCCAGAGCCTCTGTGCAGGGAGGAGGGACATCACTGCTGCTGCCAGGGCAGTGCTGCTCCTGCAGCAGCAACCTCCCTCCAGAAAGGTTCACCCTGGCCCCAGGGTGGGCTCCTGGGAGCCAGGCAGCATCAAATGGGACAAATGGCATCCTGCTCCACACCTCCAGGCACTCCATGCAAAGGGCCACCACCCACCTGGTGCATCCCCCACCCAGGGACAGGGAAAGCAGAGCAGAGCCACCCACTCACCATCATCCAGGATGACCAGGAGAGGGGCCAGCAGGTCACACATCCCCTGCACGTAGCCAATCTCAATGTGCTGCCAGATGTAGCTGTGTGAGAGAGCAGGAGAGGTGACCTGGGGCCCGAGCGCCACCACCTACCACCTCCTTTGCCCATGCCCTGTCTCCCTTCCCAGGATGCTGGGGTAAATCAAACCTGTTCATTCTGTTATCCCTGTGCTGCAAATGATTAAATTCTTGTGGTGCCTCCCAGATAAGGCATGCATGGCACAGTCCTGGATCAACACCCTGCCACGGCCACATCCAGAGTCAATCCAGGGCTGTGCCATGGCCATTGCAGGGGAAATCAGCACAGGGAAAAGCAAAATGGGAAAGCACAACACACTGGGGTCATTGGTTAAAGGGCAGAGACTGATAGAATCCGCTAGTCTCTCATTCTCATCCTCCTCCCTCCATTCATCCCCTTGGTTCTCTCTGCAGACACTGCCTGCCTCGCCTTCCCATCCCCAGTGTCCCAGGAAGCACCCAGCCCTGCAGGGATATCTTCCCTTTTTTGGTAGCAAGGCAAAATGTGTTCAGAGAGGGCTCAGATCTGCTGCTGGCACAAGGGAAGGATCTTTTCCATCCTGCCCACTGGCTTTCCAAAATGAAGGTCTAATCTCAGCAGAGATCTCCAGCTCTGGCTGTCGGGTGAAGTGACAGCACTGATGGAACTGCAGCTTCTCCTCATGTTTGCAAGATGAGTAATAATATTTTATCCTTCACTGCCTGTGAAGCAGCAGTTGAGCTGGAGCTGGTCTGAGTCTGTGAGTGTCACTAGGCAAGCTCTGAGTCACAGGGACTCAGAAATGCACCCAGCTCTGGCTCTCTCCTGGGATTTTGGGCAGGCACAAACCACCCCGGTGCTTCAGGCACTTTCTCATTAAGCACTACAGCTCTGTGGGCCGATCCTCATTAAAACATTTCCCAGGCATGCTCCAGGAAAGCAGGTGGGCTGCACTGGGCTCCTGGGCAGCCCAGGGAGCCTCTGCCTTGGCCCAAACCCCAGGACACAGCAGTGCTGGGGAAGGACAGCCGGACACCTCGGTCTGGGAACCGCCGCACACTTGGGGCTGTGACCCCAGTGCTGGGATGATGTGGGGGAGCAAGGCAAGGAGCAGAACTCCATAACCAGAGCAGAGTTTGAGGCTCCAGCCTGCAGGTGAGCCCCAGGAAGGCCCCCACAGCCCCCACCTGCACATGACGTTGCGGAGCTTCTCCAGGTTGGCGGGGGTGAAGTACCAGTAGTTGCGGTCGCAGCGCTGCACGTCCTTCTCGATGCGGTGCAGGTTCACCGTGTACATGTCCAGCAGCTCTGGCTGCCCAAAACAAGAGCAGAGTTTGATTTGTTTTCCAGTAAAAAAGCAGGGAGAGAGTTGCAAGGGCAGTGGAGCAACAGAGCAGAGTTTGGGGGGAAGGTGGGAGCCCCTCTCTGCCCAACTGTGGGATCAGCATTGGGGAAATGCAGGTAAATCCCCAGTGAGGTACATCTGGAGTGTGTGCTTCAATTCTGGGCTCCACAGCTCAAGAAAGACAAGGAGCTGCCAGAGAGGGTCCAGCAGAGGCCAGAGGGATTATCTGGGGTCTGAAGTATCTCTCTGATGAGGAGAGATTGAGGGAGCTGGGCCTGGTCAGTCTGGAGAAGGGAAGACTGTGAGGAAATCTCATCAATCCATACAAACATCCCAAATCATGTGCCAAAAGGAGAGTGCCAGACTCTTTCCAGTGGTGCCAAGTGACAGGACAAGGAGCAATGGCCATAAACTGAAACACAAGTTCCACCTCAACGTGAGGAAAAACTTCTTCCCATGCAGGGTGGCAGAGCCCTGGAACAGCTGCCCAGGGAGAGCATGGAATCCCCCTCTGGAGACATCCCAAACCCACCTGGACATGTTCCACCTACCCCAGGTGAGCCTCCCTTGGCAGGGGGGTTGCACTGGATGATCTCCAAAGGGCCCTTCCCACCCAAACTGTTCTGGAGTTCTGTGGTCTTGTGAGGCAGCCAGGAAGGAACCCCACCCTGGCCAGGTGTGTACTTACAGAGTAGGTGACCCCCGTGGAGGAGAGAGCAGCTGGTTCACTGCTGGTCAGATCAGTCACGGTCAGAGAGTCCAGCTGTGGGTACAGACTCTCCATCTCTGGCTCCTCGGAGAGGTTGTCCTCGCTCTCCACCAGGCTCTGCTTCTCGGCCTCGCTGTCTGCCCAGCTCTCCACCACGGTCAGGGCCACAGTGTCACTGTCACGCAGGAGCCCCGCCGAGCCCTCACCCACGGGGACAAAGTCCACGCTCCCACCAGTGGGGAATTCACCTTCCAGGCTGTCTTGGCCTTGCAGCTTCTCCTGCTGGGCACCATCCGTGTCCGGTGGGGCTGGCACGTCGGAGCCTGCAGCCTTTCCCTGGGAGCTGGATGAGGATTTGGTGGTTTCCAGGGCACTGTCCTCGTTGCTGAAGCTGCGCTCCGAGAACCCCGAGGTGATGGAGAAGTTTTGGGAAGAGGGGTGGCCAGAATCAGGGGAACACGTGCCGTTGGGGACTGTCCCGTTGGGGATCTTGCCTTGTTTGCCATCTTCCAGCTGAGAATCTACCTCAGTCTGTTCCACCTCATCCACAGATTCAAACACCTGCAAAGTGGGAAGACGTCCCAGGCATTCAGCAAGTGTTGGGAACACAGACACTACGTCCCCAAGAGCTGTGTACTCGTAGTGCCCCATGTTCCCAGCAGTGGAGAGGGAGGAAAATCCCCCCTTCAGCTTCTTCTCCCTGGATTTGAGTCAGCACTTGGTCGTTTGCAAAACTCCAAGCCCACAAATCCCTGCTCCAAAGGACTGTGCTTTGCTTGGCATTACATACTGGGCAGAAATTTCACCAGGTGTTAAACACCTGGGCATGAACAGAGGGAGCAGCCACGGGCCTTCAGGTGTGAGGCCACAGGGCAGAGCTGGCAAGTGAAGATTGAACACCACAGGCAGAGCACAGTTCTGACATCAGCAGCTTCAAAGCACGTTGGGGACTTATTTACCTCTTCCAACCCTGGTTCTGTTTACGAGAAATCATTGTGGTTGCGGTGAGGGGTCAGCCCCAGGCAAGGCAGAGCCGTGGGGACAAGGGATGGAGGGACAAGGTGCTCACCTGGGTGCTGGAGCTGGAGTCGCTCTGCAGCCGGGCGTGGTTCTGCCGGCCGGAGCTGCAGCTCTGCGAGGACTGCAGGGGACAGGGAAAAGGGCAGTGAGAAAGAAAAGAAAATGGGTCAGGGTGAGGGAACTCAAGCAGAGGTGGCACTTCTGCAGGTGAAGAGCAAGCAGAAAGTGCATCCAGTAAATATCTGACCCACGGAGGACGCTCCTGTCACATCAGTGCTGCCGCGTCACCCAGCACGGTGCCCCGCCTCAGCCCCGGCACTGCTGGGAAGGTGACAAAGGCACAGCCCCAGGTCAGTGCACTTGTTCAAGTGCTGTGTGTTGGGTCTGAAGGAGCTGCTCTCCTCTGGCCTGCACGGAGGTCACGCTGCCTCCCTGGAGTGCAAATTTCTACAAATCTCTGTCCTAATTTGGCAGCAGTGCAGCTCAGCCCAGCTCAGTTTACATAAACGATGAAGTCAGGCTATAAAACAGCCTCTCCAAGCATATTCATGCTTTTCTCCTTTTCTTCAAGGACAAATATTGATGTTTTAAGCCAGACTCAGTGGAAGCAGCTCCTCTCAAAGTCACGAGCACCCTGCTCTGGCTTCCAGCTGAAGCACAGAGGGAAGGGCTGGGTTTTGCAGGCACCAGCTCCATGCTCAGCTCTGTGGGGTCCCTCTGAGCAACCAGCCCTCAATGAGAGCAAGTCCTCCCCATGAGCTGAGCAGAGGTGCAGAGCATGGCCATGACATCACACACAAACAATAGGATTTTAAGAAAATACAGCACACTCAGAACAGCAGTTGTCCCCACCCTTGTATTGTGGCTGTTTGCTGGGCAGGGCTCTGGTGGGGAGAGGAAGGGCGACAGTTTTCCTCCATTGCCATGGGAGCCACTTGAAACAGGAAGTTTCAGGTTGAGATGGGAAAAGGGGGAAACTTCGTGTGTGTTCACTCTGCCAGGTCCCTTCCCAGTGCCTGTTCCCAGAACAGGAACACGTGGGTACAGAGGAAGAGCCACGGTGGAGATGCTGAGGGGATGGGAATGATTCCCAGGGCTTCAGCCGAGAGAGCAGTGCCACTGCTCACCCTGAGAGCTGCATCGTCCAGTCCCACCCTGCCCCTGGCTCAGACCTGCCTTCCCTGCATCTCTCCCTCTCTGGGCACACACACAGTCTGTAGGATTGGGCCTGAGCTCATCTCTTTCCCAAAGCACCCACACAAACTTCCCAGAGGGAAGCAGATCAAGTCTCCAGCGCTCACCTCCCCTCACCTCTGGGCCAGCAGCCCGAGGTCAGGGAAGGCTCTGCCGTGCTGGGCTCTTCTCCTCCAAGGACTAAACTCTCATGGAAACACTCCCTGGACTCTGTTCCCAGGACTGCCTTTCCTTTCACAGGCTCCACACCCTTTGGTTTGGGCAGCGGATCTCATTCCTCACTGCACTGCTAAAAACCAGTCCCAAGGTGCTGGGTGTCCCCATGGATGACAGAGTGTACTGAGGGTGTGCTGAGGCTTCTTCTCCCATGCTGGAAAAGGGAGCCAGGAAACCCAAACACGCTCTTCCTCCTCACCCCTACTTCAAACCATCTTCCATGGAGCTAATCCTGATGTGCCCCAGGAGTGTATCAGGCAATGAGCATTTCAATCCCACAGAATAAAGTGAGGAGCAAGACACACAGGTGGGCAGAGGTCAGGGGAGGAGGGTGGGCAGGACCTGTGTCCCCACCCCACACGTGGGACTCTGGGTGGGCACTGCCCACGCCCCACACGTGCCCCTCACCTCGTTGCTGATGGTTGAATCCCTGTGCATCATCCTCTGGATGTGTGAGTCCAGGCTGGCCCCCGAGGAGCACTTGGCCAGGGCTGCGGCGTGCGACTCCTTCTCGCGCTGCCGGACGATGGCCTCGCAGCCCAGCCACTCTGCCATCGTGTGCTCGTAGCATGCCCTGGTCTGCTCATCAGCCTGGGACACAGGGGGGACACAGGGGCTGGGAAGGGCTGTGCCTGGAGAGCCCCAGACCAGCCCCTCCTGAGCCCCACACAGGGGGGTGGACATTGGTGTGAACTGTGGCTCGTGGGACACCCCCACCCTCACCCTGCGCGGTGCCTGATCCACAAAGTGTGGCCAAAATTTGGGTGGAAAAATGCCCACCCATCTCCTCCCTGCCCTTCCAAGGTGCACAAGGCACTGGCCAGTGACAAGGAGCTGCACAGGCCAGTGACAAGCTTGGCCCTGTCAATTCTTCTGATCCAAGTGTTTGTCCCACTCCTACAGCCCAGCCCAGAGTGGACACGAGGCTCAGTGGGCTCACAGGGTGGGCTCTGCTAACAGACCCTCCCACTGGGCAGGACCAGGGCACACCAGTGAGCACACCGGGCTGCTGAGCTGGCAGCACACCCTCACCGACCTCCTTCCTCTCCGCCTCCGTCATCCCAAACTGGTAATGGCCCAGCAGGAAGGGCCACACAGCCTTCCTGATCTCGTGCTGGATCCCGCCGTAGTAGATCAGCCGCAGCAGCTCCTGGTCCTCGTAACTCTGTGGGAAGAGCCTGGGTCAGGGCACAGCCAGGACATCGGATGTGTGGGTGTCCCCAGCCTGGCTGTGCCACCCTTCAGCACCCAGAGCACTCCCAGACCCCGACCAACCCCAGCCCCGCTGCCCGTGTGCTGCAGATGATCCCTCAGAACCCTGCCTGAGGCTGCTGTGGGTGGATATTTTGGCTCTCCACACCAAAGAGTGGCCACCAAAGTCACCGAGGGCCACTGCTGTGCCTCTGACCTGCCAGGACAGCAGTGACAGACACTGCTGCAGGCAGGCTCTTTAAGCAGAGCAGTGATCACTCCCCAGCTCCAACACGCCAAGGATTAGGAGCCTCAGGCTCTGTCCAGCCCGGCTGACATTCCTCCTTGGGGAGCTCCTTGACCAGTTTCACCACCTCCCCCATGCCACACCCACTGCAGCGACAACGCCCTGGGCTCCAGCAGAGCTGGGTGTGTCCCCAGGGCGTGGCCCTACCGAGCTGTCCTGCAGGTATCTGTGCCAGATGTCCACGGTGAGCCCCGCGGTGGCGCTGCAGGGGACGTCGGGGGACACGATGCTGTGGTTCACCAGCGCCGACAGGTGGGTCCTCACCGTGGACAGGTGTCTGCAGTAGGCCAGCCCTGCAGCAGGAATGTGGGGAACGGGATTGGTAGAGAATCCTCACGGGTTTCAAATTATGACCTTGCAAATAGACTCGATACTTTTGAGAAGTAGAACTACAAAAAAATGTATTGTAGTAGGAGCCACGAGGGGTATTTTAGGGTGATTGGCTTAAAAACTGTTTGCAAATAGTCTAGATATTTTAGAAAAATAGAACTGTGAAAAATAGAACTGTGAACAAAGTACTCTAGTAGGATCCACAGGACGTATTTTTAGATGATTGTCTTAGAGGCATTAGCAGCATTGTGTAGCAAAAGCTGACAGGCAAAAAAAAAACCAAAAAAGCTTATAATGTACTGTAATTAAGAAATAGTTTCACTTCTGATTTTGGTGGTGCGAATTGTAACACCTGTACCATCTCACCCTTCACATGAGACTGAAAATGGAATAAAAATCCTTAAAACGCCTCTCAAGAGCCCCGTCTCTAGGTCAAAAAAAGAAAAAGGATAATCCCACACAGGAACACCACACCTTCAGCTGTGGAACTCCAGGAAACACGAGGATGAAGAGCAGGAGAAAGCTCTGGTGAGGCTGGGCCCTGGGGGAGACCCTCTGTAGCCACAGCCAGCCCTCAGAGCAGGGAGTGTGCCAGGACAGGTCCCTTGTACCCCTTGTCCCTTGTCATCTTGTACCCCCAGTGCTGCTGCTCACGGGGCTCAGGGCTGAGAGTCAGAGTCCAGCTGTTTGCTCCCCACCCTGAGCACATGCAGCAGGCTGGTGCCAGCTCCCCCAGCCACTGCCCCAGCCCCACTCCCAGCCCAGAGCCCAGGACCTCACCCCTCACACATCCCCAGGACCTCACCCCTCACACGTCCCAAGGCAGCAGGGGGGTGATGAGTACTCACATCCATAGAAAGCCCGGGACAGGATCTGGTACTTCATGTTGTCACACAGCAGCTTCAGAGGAGCTCTGCCAACAAAAACACACGGGATGAGAGGGGAGAAAACGCTCCTGTGCATCCCCTCGGACTGGCTTTGGTCCCACTGACCCAGCTTTGCCTGCAGAGATCCACCCGGGCTCAGAGCAGCAATTCCTGCTGCCAGGCTGTGGAGCAGCTGAGATGTGCCAGATGCAGGGACAAGCCTGACCTCAGCCACATCCCTCTGAGCCTGCCATGGTTCCTGGGCACTGAGCCCTGTCCCTGCTGTCCCCAGTGTCCCCATACCTCTCGTGGCTGCAGCCGTTGGCCGGGCCCCCGTCGGAGGAGCCGCTCTGGGAGCAGGAGGAGCAGGAGGATTTGCGGGTGCTGGGCTGCCACATGGGGGGCAGGACAGCCCCTGGAGCGTCCATCAGGTCCTGGGGCACTGCAGGAGGGCAGAGAGGAGCATCAGCTACAGCCTGGCACTGCCCTGGAGAGTCAGGGAGCTACAGGAGCCCAACAGAGAGAGAGAGAGCTTTCATTGGCAAATGCAGCATCCCACTGATCCCAAGCAGGACCCACCACAGGGAATCCCAGCACTGGTGAGCTCAGGAGAAAGGAAAGGGAACAAAGAGCACTGAGGAGAGAGAACCATTGCTAATTAAACAGCTAATTCAGAAAGCTGATCTTAAACTGCTTCATGCTGACCAAGGCAGAAACCCAACACCCAGCACAGAGGCTCCAGAGAAGGGGCTGCAGAGAGAAAACAGGACTGAAATCAGCTGCTGTCCCAGGAAGAGTGGATTACTGGAAAGGAAAAGGCCCATCCCTCAAAGGATCCCATCCAAAGTTCAGGGAAAGAAGGGAGCATCCAAATCACAAGACAGGAGATGAAGACTTGGATGAAGAGGCTGAGAGGGACAGCAGGAGCTCTGCATGTTGTCACTTGTTAATCCCTGCTGAAACTCAAAGTGCTACTGCAAAGGCCTCGGGTCCTGCTCAGGTACCACCCACACACAGCCCAGGCCATGAGGAATAATCCTTTTTACTCCTCCTTGGGAATTAAATTGTGGTAGAAATTTCATCTTCTGGATGGGCAAAAAGATGTCCTTGCTCTCCCTTGGTCTCAGTGACTTCTCCCTGCTTGTGATAAGGAATAAATGACATTGGCAGGAAAAATATTGAATTAGTCCCAAAAACGTCCCTTCCCCTCCCACTGAGCTGATGGGTCAGTGGCAGTCAGTGGTGACAGGGACAGCTCTGCAGGACCTCTCAAGTGACAACACAGGCGAGCTGAGCACCAGACCCAACCAAGAGCTCATTACACTGATGCCAAGAGGTGCCCAGAGCAGCACGGAGAGCTCGGGATGTGCCAGGGAGACTCAGACACCATTTAGGGATCACCACCATCCTGCTTCCAGCTGGAATCTTCATCATCTTCCCTCTCCCAGCAGTCACGGGTGCAAGGAATGGGTGAAAAGCACCATTAATGGTAACTGGAGACACGGAGAGAGGACAAAGGCACCAGTGAAAGGGGAGAAAGGAAGAATCTGTGGAGAAGAGAGAATGCTGCAGTTCCACCCCTGGCTGGGGAGGTGCAGAGGAACAGCACAGGCTGTGATGATGCCAGCTGAGGAGATGGCAGCAATTCATTTCCCAGAAAATGTGGCCCCCCAGCACGGAATTTGAAGGGGTAGATCAAAAGGCAGCCACAGAAAGGCACATCTCTATCTGCTGCTTTAGCTCCAATCAGGTTTTTATCTGACTCACTGAATGATGTTAGTCAGCTGAAGGCAGGGAGGACCAGGTATGATCTCAACTGACGTTATGGAGAAGTCACAGCGGATGTAATTTCTCTCTCATACCCTCCAAAATGCAGGAAAAAGGTTTCCATCAGATTTCAGAGCTTTGTTAAAAAAACACTCCACAAGTCTTCTACCTAAAACTCGTGCTTTCCCCCTCAGGAAATCAGCTATGATGTCCCCAGTGGTCAGAAAACAGCTCTTGGCATCTCACAGAGGAGTGAGGACAGATGTACAGACATTTCAGCCAGGTTCAGATCATTCACCACCAGACATCAAGAGGCATTTCTGGTTTGGAGAATCCAGCAGCATCCCCTCCCTTGAGTTAGGGACTGAAGACAGGTGGGTGCAGCCTGGCAGCACCCAGAGCAGGGTGCTGTGACCTCCCCTTGGTGCTGCAGGAGCCACACTGGAGGAACATCACTGGATTTAGTGCAGCCTGGGGGCAGCAAGGGAACAATCGGACCTGGGGGCGTGTGATGGCAGAAGGTGGCCCCCAAGAGACCAAAGTGAGTCTTTTCACTGAAATCATGTGTAAGAGAGTTTTTTTCTGACCATTAACACTGTTGTGCAGCTGCAGAAACAAAGGACTCAGTAGCAAGTGGAAGGTTAGAACAAAAAAAAAAACCAAACATGGAATCATGGAATGATTTGGGTTGGAAGGGAATTTAGAGATCATTTAGTTCTGTCCCCTGCCATGGGAAGGGACACTTTCCATGATCCCAGGCTGCTCCAAGCCCCGTCCAGCCTGGCCTTGGACCCCTCCAGGGATGGGGCAGCCACAGCTTCTCTGTGCCAGCACCTCCCACCCCCCCAGGGAGGAGTGATGACATTTAAGATCAGGCAGGACTATCACAACCAGAGCCACCTCCCTGTTTGCCCCGTGCCCATCAGCTCCCACAACCCTCCCAAAGCCTGCCCTGCACTCACCAAACTCTGCCTGTGTCCCGGGGTAGATGATCCTGAAGACATAATCCGTGGCTTCGTCATCTTCCTTGTCAGAGGCGGACTCGGAGGAGCCCTGGGGGCTTCGCTTCCTCAGTTTGGGAAACACCTTTCCCTGGGGGAGCAGAACCTGCCCTTCACCACCCAGACCCCACCACTCCCTTCCCGAGCTCCTGCCCCACACATCCTTTGCCATGTCTGCACATTTCCTGGGCTGCAGCAGCCCCTGGATCAAGTTCCCAGTGGCGGGTGAATCCATAACCCTGCTGGGCACAGGGTAAGCACAGCCCAGAGAACCAAACCCTCATGGGCAGCCCTCCCCACACCACCCCAGAGCTTTCCAGAAGGGTCTGTCTAGCATGAGCTAAACCCAAGCACCACATTTTAAGCCCCACCTTCCTCATTAATTTTGGGAGGGGATCATTTAAAACACAGCAGCCACCAATGCCAGGCAGAGGGTCCGGCAGGAGCAGGCACCCACCTTTCCCCGCTGTGACCAGAGGGGTGGGTCCAGCTGCCCGTGGGGCAGGAGGCCGTTCTCCAGGCAGGACAGGAACTGCAGCAAGTGTCCTCCACGGGGGAAGCGCAGAGGTGGCCTCTGGATGCCATCCTGGCTCACCAGGACAACCGTGCCACCGCTGTCCACTGTTGGTGACAGACACGGCCATCAGTGAGGGAAACAGCACAGGCAGGAAAGCTCAGGGGATGGAAAATAAGGACTTTCTTCCTTGTGTGGGTTCTTCTCTAAGTCCGTGATAAGACTTAGAAGGTCCTGGAAAAGGCTTGCTGGGATGGCCCCCTTGGAAATCAGAGCCCTGCTGTGCAGGGAGCACTCCCAGCCAAGCACCACAGCCAGGAGCTGGGGAAAGACTTTCCAAAAGCACCTAAATCATGGTGACCACCCAGAGCTCTGGAGGCAAAGCAGAACCACGTCCCAGAGGTAAGGGATCAGGTGACACAGCCCCCACAGCCCCAGCTCTGGCCTTACCCTGCTGGTGACAGTGCAGATACACGATCTCCTCCAGGCGAATGGTCATGGCATAGTCCCAGTACACGCTGGAACAGAGGGACAAGGGAAACCTTGAGCCTCAAGGGTGTGAGAGGCTCCAAATCCTGCTCCAGATCCCCTGGAACCAGGCAAAGCCACAGAAAGGATGAGATCCCAGAGCAGTGATGCCAGCCTGATGAGTGACGACATCCCTCCAGAACCAGGAACTGTCCCTGCCACCTCAGCTCAGCCAGGGCCAGTCCTGTCCCGCCTGTCCTGGGTGGTTTCTCTGGACCCCTCCAGGGATGGGGCAGCCGAAATATGTCCATGGATCCCGGCAACTGCAGGGAGGGACTGGAGCCCTGCAGAGCTGAGCACTCTCCTCTGAGCAGCCCAAGAATCCCTCAGGAGCAGCCCTGGAGCCCCAAGGAAATGTGCAATGAGGTCCAAGCCTGGACTGCTGCTCTGCCCCGGGGAGGGGAAACAAACCCTCACAATTTGTGGGTTTTTTTCAGAGCCCACAACAGATTTGGTCTGAGCTGCTCCTGTTCAAGAACTGTCTCAGCACAGGCACCTCGAGGTGTCTGAGCACATCTAGAACATGCTGGAGAGCTGGTGGCCAGCAGACAGAGAAGAGGGGCAGGGTTTCATTCCAGTGGAGAGCCCAGTACTGCTGTCCAAGGGTGTCAGCACTCAATCACAGCCCACTTCTACACAACAAAGTGAATTTCCAGATTCTGAGCAGCAGCAGCGTCTGCCACTTCACAAAAATAGTGCTTGAATAACATTCAAAACAGCTCGTGAAGGACAGGAAGGTGTGCAAGAGTCACTCCTTGTACAGTCATACTCACTGTGCCATCTGCCTCCTCTCTGCCTTGGTCACGTCTTGACACTGGGAATTTTTAGAGCTTAGGCTGATGCCCAAGGCAAGAACTCAGAAAAGGGGTATAGAGACGAAAACAGATTTTAGGGGAGGGTACCAGGCACAACTGAACAGCCCAGGGGCCAAGAAGAAAGGGGAGATGAAAAGAACACAGGTAAAACAAAACCCAAAAAACTGAAACTGAGACCAAGTTTTGCTGAAGATCTCTACACTAGGCCAATGCATCAGTGTCCTAAAAACACTCCCACTTTCCTGGAGCCAGGAGAAACCCGGGAGCACAGTACTCTGGGAGGGAGGGAGAGGAGGGAATTCCCCTCAGAAAATCCCCCAGGGCAACAAATGAAACCACTCTGTGTGGTTTGGAACAAGCCCCACTCCCTCACTGAGCACTTCCCAGCAGAGACACACCTCACAGCACCTCCTGCCACCTTCTCCCTGCCTCCTTCCCATTACAGGCTCAAGGATGATGGTTTTGCTCTGGGAAAACAGTGATGCCTTTGCATCCCACACCCAAACTCTGACCCAGGGGAACATTTCCCCCCCTGCTTTGGCACGCTCAGAGCCAGTCACCTTTTCTCATAGTCCAGGTCCCCCACGGAGCCGTTCATGAGCTGGTTGGGGGTCCACTTCAGGGCCATGATGTCAGCAGTCTGGTGAAGGGACAGATATCCTGGGATTGCCTCCATGTCATCTCGCTTGGGAAGAGAAACACAGCGACACAGTGAGCTGGAAGATTCCAGAAGCACAAAGCCCTGGAGCCCAGTTGTGGCCCCTCACACAGCCCTGCCTGCTGCACCTGTGCCCAGCCAGTCACACACAGGAAGAAACCCTCTGCGTCCCCGGAAAACCTCCTAGCAGAGATTCCAGGACACCTCAAGGCCTTGGAAAAAGGCTGAGAGCAACTGCCCAGCAAGGAAAACTTAATAGCTCCATCTAAAAGCAGTTTGCACTTCATTTATTTGACTACAAGAAGCAGGAGAAGGAGTTTTGTGGTGAAGAATGGGCAGGGAGAGGAGCCTGTGTTCCCAGCAGAGCTATTCCATCCCACTGGGGCATCTGTATCACCAAAACCTCCACAAACACAGTCCACTCACTGTCTTCCCAGATGAAAAATGTGCTTTTCTCCGCCCAGGAGCAATGTGGGATAGAACAAGGTGCAGAGGAGCAGGGCAGTGTTTCAAAGGCCAGCTTTCCCAGCAGGAACTCACCGGCTGCACCAGGACGTTGTTCTTGCCGTACAGGAGCGTGGCTCGGGAATTCTGGTGCAGGGACTCCACGTAGTCCCTGGCAGACAGGGATGGCCTGTCATCCATGCTGCCACTGGAATGTCTTTTCTGGATCTGCAAGAGACACGCCCACAAACCTCAGGTGAGCACAGACACCCTCTGGCTTCCCAAAAGCTTCTCTTGATCCTCATTCCCTCCTCACTTATACACTTATGAGAATCACTACTAGAAATCTTTCCCTCAGGGTCCTCTAAGGGGATTCCTGACTGTGTCCAAGCTCAGAGGAGCCCCAGGAGTGAGTTTTGTTTGCAATGCACAGAGCAGATTCAGCTTTCTGCTCGTACATGATGGTCCCAAGGCACACAGATCATGGGATGCAGTGCCAGGAGGGGCTGGCACACCAGTGCCCTCCATGGGCCACGTTCCCAGCACCTCTGCCTCAAAGACTTCCCTCATCAGAGAGCTCCACAGGCCTTTGCAAGCAAAGGGAGCCCTGATCCTGTGGATCTGAGAGGGGCAGAGAGAGGTTTATCCCCAACTCACGCAGAGCGCCGGGCGCTTGGTGGGCGAGTCCTGGCGGCAGTGGGAGCTGTGGATCCGGTGCCTCTGGACCAGCTCATCTGCAGAGGGGTCTGTCCAGAAGTGGTCAGCAGTCTTCATCTTGGTGTATTCCAGTGCACAGGGCCCCACTGTGGAGAGGAACATCCCAAGTGTAAGGCAGACATCCTTGATCCCACCGCCGTGGTCATCACCTGGATCTGCCAGATCACAGCTTTGGGATCATGGGTTTGGAAAGCAAGGAAAGAAAGTGTTACCCAACAAAGATGCAAGAATTGGCCCATCCACAGGATCCATCAGGAGAGCTTCCTTCTCATAGTACTTACTAGAAGAAATAAAGGACAGCAGAATGCTGGAGCAGTGCAGTTATAGAGAGTGGTTTAAATCCCCATTATACCCTTCTCTTTCTGTATCTCCCCTTGATGGGGAGAGGGCAAGACGCCCTAAACAGGCTGTTTCTGCCAGCTGAGAAATTCCTGGGAAACAGCAACCCTCCTGCAGCACATTGCAAGCATGACCATCTCCTAACTAACCTGTCCCAGGACAGGACACCTCAGCACGCAGATCCCAGAAGACAAGGACAATGCAGCCCAAACAATCCAGCCATCACCAGGGCCAGCGTGGCCTGTCAGTATCTCGGGGAGAGCACAGGGGTCACCAGCAGCAGCAGGGCATCCATCAGAATCCCCACAATGGGCACTGAGGGACACACCTGGCCTGTGCCACCCAGGGACTTTCCCTGGCCCACGTGGATACTGGTGTGGCTCAGCCAGCAACACTCCCAGTGCCATGGACAGGGACACGGGCAGCCTGTGCCAGGGCTCACCTGCTGTTCTCCACCAGGTAGTGCACGATTTTATCCAGGACCTTCTCGAAGAGGGCCGTGCGGATCCAGAGGTGCCTGATGGCCTGAGGGGACAGGTTGGGCAGCTTCGGCACCTTGCGCACGTTCTCCGGGACCCCCTGGGCTTGGTTTCGCCTTCAGAGGTGCAAGACAAGAGACAACAACACCACAGGCTCACCCCTGAACTCTGAGGGAGCGCAGGGTGCTCCTGCCACCAGGGGTTTGGGGGTGTTGGCTGTGGGATCCCAGGGGATTGCCTGGGACACAGCTCTGGAGGTGCTCCCTGTCCCCATCCCATCCCCTGCTCCAGAGGGGCCACACCTGCATTTGAAACCAGAGGTCACTAAATCAGTTCCCCACTGTAAAGACATCCCAGAACTCTGCTCTCCCTCAGCAGAATCCTCCAGCCCACACATCTTCCCACGGCTGAGCTCACAGGCAGAGCAGCTCATCTCAGGACAGCTTAAAATTCCTGCCCGCAGGTAACTGCTCCATCCATCTCCCTCCTAATTGTCCAAGGATGAGTAATCCTCTCCCAAACAGCAGCTGAATTACTGCAGGTTCAAGCCCTGCACACTGAGACAGGCCAAACGTGGTTCCAGCTGGCTTGGTGAACTGGCCCATAAACTGTGACAGCTCAGGAGCAGCGTGCTCAGCTGTCCCTGAAGCACCAGAGGAGGGGCAGAGAGAGCTAGAACTTGTCCACCCCTGCTTAAACCACAACCACGACGCAGTCTCCAAGAACAGCAACCAAGTTTGGCCAAGAGATAAAAAACCCCAGGGAAGACTGAAGGAGCAATTCCTCCTGTCGAGGCTCAAGCTGGACCCAAACCCCACCTCCCACCCCAAAACCCGAGTGAGCAGAGAGGACTGGCAGCCAGGCTGGTGCCTTACGCGTTCTCAATGAGCTGCTCCAGGTCCTGCACCTTCCTGCAGAGCTCCTCTGCCAGGGGGAAGCTCTTGCCCACCTTCATGAAGAGCGCCGCGATCTTGTTGCTGCGCAGGAACCCGGCCGCCCTCCGCTTCAGCCCGAACAGCACACAGCATTCCACGGCGGCTGCAGAGAGCACAGGCCCCGGGATCAGGGTATTCCCAGCTGGAAGGACCCACAGGGATCATCCAGCTCCTCGCCCATCAGTGGATCACACAGTTGTTGGCACCATGGGATCTTGGCGTTATCAGCATTGTGCTCCACACAACTGAGCCGACCTCAGGGTCACTGGAGCACCTTCCCCATGGAGTGAGGCTGAGAGAGTTGGGGCTGTCCAGCCTCAACAGCCCCCAGGACCTGAGGGGACTACAAGGAATCCAGAAAGGGACTGTTCATCAAGACCCCTCTTACTAGACCAGGTTGCTCTAAGCCCCATCCAACCTATCCTTGAACACCTCCATGCGTGGAAGCTCCCAAAACTCCTCAGACAGTAAGTTTGAAGGCAGAGACATCCCCACCTTGGCTTCAGGAAATCGTAATCCCATCCCACATGGGAATTAACAACAAGCACCACAGCTTCTCCAAGCAGGGCAATTAGGCTGACACTTTCCTTGTGGGTTTCCTGTGGATTGTGGAGAAACCAGCATCTCCCCGATGTTTTCCCTTCGGCCCAGTCTGAGGGACAGGCACAGCTGGAACAGGAGGTTTCACTCCCTGTGCTGGGATGGTGTGAGTCAGGAGGAGAAAGCTCAGGAGCAAGGACAGGCACGCTGAGGGTTTGTAAAGCAGCACAGGAAATGGGGCAATTTTCCCCCCCAAAAAAATCTCAGTGTTCATACAAACATTTTTCTGACAAGCTGAAAGGAACAAAGAACCTGGGGATAAACCACAGCTCAGTCCAGCTTTGGGGACTCATTAAGCCCCTGTGGAAGGCTGTGCCCGACTCCCTGTGCTGGACTCTGCCCAAAGGCACTCACCAAACCCCAGTGAGTGCCCAGACGGCCCCAGACACCTTCCCTGTCCCACCACGGTGAGCAGGGATCTCGGGAACCAGCGATGACTTCACAGAAAGACGCGCACACGCACAGGCTCCGCCAGCAGCACGTTCCCAAATCCCCTGGGAGGGCTCAGGATGGATGCCTGGTGCCAAACACAGACTGATTAAACAGGCTGATCAAAGCACTGGAAAATCACATGGACCACACAGTCCTCAGGCCCTTGATCCAGGTCTGACATGGAGTTCTGCTCCCTCCTCCCCGGGAAGCCAACGGTGCTGAGCCGAACCCATTGGATGCTGCTTCACCTCCTGCCTGGAAAGGCACACTTCCCTACAGCTGAACAACTCCATGGAGGCAGGAAAAAGGGCATTCCATGCAGCCCCATCACAGCAGCTCCCAGGCTGGGAGAGGCTCATTATCCTGCCCTGCTCTGTGCTGTGCCTGAGCTCGGTGCTGAGCGGCAGCAGCATCCGAGGGGCGGCGAGACACGGCCTGTGCTGGCAGAACAACAACAGATTTGGGCCAGCCCAGCCCTGCTGACCCCCAGCAGCCAGGCAGAGGCACTGCATGGACATCTGGCTTCAAAACCAGGCCCTGCACAAGCTCTCCCAAAGCCCAGAGGGCTTCACCTGCCCCAGGATTATTTTTATAAATAAAATAAAACCCGAACTGCTCCACGGCTTTGCCAGAAAAGTCACCATCTCCCTCATTTGTCCTGTGTTCCACAGCTGAAATACAAGTGACAAACAGCCCCACCTGCCTGGGCCTGCACCCAGGGGTGCCCATTTGGAGTGCCCAGCTGTGGGAAGTGATGAAAGCTCAGGTACCCACAGGGGGTGAGCAGCCAGGGCTGCTCCTGCCCAGCTGCACTCCCAGGAGAGTGAGCTCCCAGCGCCACCAGTTGTGTTCCAAATTCCCAGCAGATAAATGGGACCAATGGTACTCTTGCTGTTCTCAGGTCATGGGTAAGCACATCCCAGTTTCTGCCAGGAAGGGAGAAATCTCAGCTCCTGAAAGGCCTCTGGCACAGAGCATCAAGACAGAGCTGTCAGCAGCATCTGTTCCCAGTGCCAGATCCCAAGCTATGCACAACACCACTCCTGCTGGCAAAACTACAGGGAAATGTGCAGCTTCCACAGGAAAAACTCTCCCCATGCTCTACTAAATCCAGGGGCAATGGCAGGATTTTTAAATCAGATGAGTTTTGGAGCTCAGTTGTGTGACCACTGCAAAGAGATTCTCCTCATCCCTCAGGATATAGAGGGATATAGAGAGCCTGGATTTACAGGATACAATCTACAGCAGACACACATGGTGCAGGGACCCTGCTCAGCTACACCCAGGTAAGGGGGGAGCTTAAAGGCTGAAGCTATTCCAGAGCTCTGACGTGATCCAAACCACTGGGGCTGAGCAGCCTTGGCTGCCGTGGCCACCAAAGCCTGGGCTCCCACGGCCCCGCCGCCGGCTCCCCATCACCCTCCCAGGGCAGCCTGGACGTGACAGGTGCCAGCTCGTGTTTGTCTGCTCCAAACCCCCCCTCCCAGCACCACGGGGGGGGCCAGGGGCTGCTGCCCTCCCCTGCCAGACCCCCGGCTCCATCCCCAGGGGTTTGCGCTACGCTGGCTGCACGGAGGGCTCGGTGAGGAGGGCTCTGCTGGGAAGGCAGCTCTCTCTCTCTCTCTCTCTCCAGGGAAAAGGGCAGCTCTGGCAGCCAGAGCCAGGCTTGCAGCACGCTCTGCTTGGCAGGGAAAGAGGTTATTTATAAGCTCGCCCAGCTCCTGGAGAGACACAACACCGGGGATGGTGAAGGAACCATCCCAGTGAGAGGAACAGCAAACGGAGCAGGAGGGGGACACCAGGAACCAGGGAAAGGGCAGCAGCATCTCAAGAGGCCAAAAGGAACCAAGGAGCCCTTCCAGCCTGGATGCCTCAGCTCCCTGTCTCAGGAGCCTATAAATAATCCCAGGCTGAGAAGCCTCGTGCTGCACAGAAAAGCAGGGAATGAGTCACACCTGGAAGTCTGCTCTGCTTTTTGGATGCCACACAGGGGCCACGGGCTGGGAACAGGCTCCTGAGTGCCTTTGATGTGAGGGTTCAGCAGGAAGGGAGAAAAGCCCAGGCTCCTTTCCATAAACTCCTATTCCGTAACAGCAAAGAAAAGATTTGGACCCAACAGACTTTCAGCTGAATCGATTCTCAAGGGAATTTAAAAATAAAATATTATTTCTAGTCCTCCCTCAATGGCTGCACACACTGCCAGCACCCCTCCCTCTTTCGACACGTCCCTGTATACTCTGAGCACAAAGACCTCAGGGACTCCGACCTCCACCAGAACAATCCATCCCCTGGCACTTCCCACTTCCCCGGCCCGAGGTCCTGGAGATGGAATTCCTGTTCCCAGGAATGGCACAGCCCGGGCAGGGAATGCACAGCACCAAAAGCCCCAGCCCAGGCCAGCATGGGAGACTCACCACAAAAGGAGATGATGTGGCTGCTGTCCTCATGCACAAACTTCCTCGTCACGGCCTCCTCCATGATCTGCTTCACCTGCAGAAAACATGGAATTTCAGCCATGGGCCAGAGAACCTGCAGTGGGGTGGGTGCACAGGAACCCCCTCTGCTCCCAGACTTTCCCAGTGGCACAGGAGATCTCACAGAGGATTGATACAGCTCTGCCTGCTGAGCATCACCAGCTATTTCAGAAACAAAAAGGGTATAAAAAAGGGGTTGTTTCATTTTTGAGAAACTTCACAGGAGGAAAACGATGAGACGAGAATTAACTGAGGGAACTGAGCACCACTTAGATAAAAGTCATCTAATAAAGGTACCCAAATCTCATATTTAAGATTTTTACAGCATTGTTCTGCTCTCTCATTTTGTTTGACAAATTTCCTGCGACACAGCTGTCCCAAACGACTGCAACTATCCATCAATGCCTAATTCAGTGATCACCTGGCAGCAGCTGTGCCCAGGAATTCCATTGGCACAGCAGTGCCAGCATCTCTGCCCTCTCTGACTCACAACAGGCACTCAGCTGATCCAGAGGAAGCTGTCACTTAGTGCTCATCAGGGGCACCATTAGGGGACAAAAACAAATAGGACCCCACACAAATTATGAGGGTAATTTTTGCAGGGGGCAGACAGGAGGTCAGACCCTGGCAGCAGAGTGGTGACTTCCACCTCCAGCTGTCACTCTCCCTAACCCTGCTGCAACCAGCCAAAGATCAGCTGAATCTTTCCTCTTTAAACATTCGGTTCCCAACCACTTTTCCTTTCAAACACAGCTGCCAGCATGCCTGGGTCTCATCTTCCAGTGCCTCCACAACATCTTGGTTTTGTAAAACACAGGGGAAAGTGTTCCCAGCACAGAGCTGAGGGTGTGAAGGAAGCTCTGCTTAGCAAGGTGTTCTCCCTTAGGGCACGGGGAGGAGGGAAATGCAGCAGGTCAAGACTTGGCCAAGCAAACCTTGCATGAATGAGAGACCTTTAATAGCATCATTTGGGGAATTAAACTCCTCTGCAAGGTATAATCAAGGACAGTTTATGCACGGCTGACGGCTCCATAAAGGAAATCCCGAGTATGGATTAAGAGCAGAGCCCTCTCTGAGCCAAGAGCCGCTCTGTGTCAGAGCCATCAGGTGAGATTCCAGCACTGCTCAGTGACTAACAGAGCCCTGAGACTTCCCTGGGTGCCAGCAGCTCGGATGAGCTGGTACTGAGTCAGGAAGTCACAGCGAGGAATGTCACCGAGATGTGGAACCCGGGACTGGGAAATTCCTCTTGGCACAGCACGGCCCGGCTCCTGCACCTCCCACATCTCCCACATCCCAGAGCACTCAGAGCAGTGACTCCGCCTGCAGGAACACCCCAGGGACCAGGATAAAGCTCCATCTTCCACCTCAGTGCTTTATTGTGTCCTGAAACTGCAGCTGTCCCTGGTCAGGGCTCCTCCTGGTGCTCCTTCATTCCTTACCTCCCACCCACAGTTTTCCCCCTGTCCCAGTGCCCCAGGGAAGGGGCAGCTGCAGTCCTCACTGAGGGCTCCTTGCTCCAGCACCATTTTATTTTACACTTCAGCAACAGAAATGGGGGCAGAGCAAGTCCCAGCAAGAGGAGAGGAGCCTCTGCCTCCCACACATCCCCTGGCCTTGGCTGCAGGGGTGGATCAGGGATGGGAAGCAGGACACACCTCGTGTCCACCAGTGCTGCCCAGAGCTGCCCCTTTTCTTTCCTCCACCTGGAATTCCACGTGTCCACCAAAGATATTCTGGCAGCCTGTCCCAGCCCAGGAGCCATCCCTGACCACCCCTCTGGTAGGGAGGTTCACATCTTGGGGCCCTCAGGGATTCCCTGAAATTTGGCTCTCCCAGCTGGCTGAGCCACCCTTGTCCAGATGGCCCCTGACCCTCACCCAGGCGGGCTGAGCTTCCTCTGTCAGCAGGACACAGCACTCCTCTCTCACACATCCATCTCCCAGAAAATGATGACACACAGATATTAAATGTACACTCATGGCAGCACTGGTGGTATCAGGGTTTTACCCCCCCAACCCCCCAAAAATACACCTGAAAATGAACGTGCAGAGTTCTGTGTAAGCAGTAAATTCAAATATTTGTCTGAAATTTCAGTATATTGACACGATGCCTGCAGTGCCTCAGGGCCTTCCCCAGGGCAGTGACCATCTGTCTGTCCAGGGCCTGGGGAACCATCCAGGACAGCAGGACACGGCTCTGACCGGGCATTTCAGTGCCAACACGGCACAAACCACCTGCACGCTCGAGGCACAAACAAAACACCTTCCAAGAGACACAGTTTAGTGGAAAATTACTCATTAAAATTTAAAAAAAAAAAAAAAAATTGCACTGCGTTGGCTGAGGTTGTAAGGCTAAAAATAAGTCAAGGGAGTCTAAAGGAGTGGAAGTGGGAAGGGCACTGCAACAAGGGCACTCACCTGGCATGTGGCAAACACAAACAGCAGCCCCAGAAGGTTGAGGCCAGACAGACAGACCGACAGACATGGCCTCGTAACACAAAACAAGGGATATCTTGGAATCCTGGAATGGTTTGGGTGGGAAAGGACCTTAAAGCTCATCCAGTTCCACCCCCTGCCACCTTCCACTATCCCAGGTTGCTCCAAGCCCCATCCAACCTGGCCTTGGACACTTCCAGGGAACAGAATCAACACTTCCAGGAAATGGAGCCAAGAGATCCCAACTTCCTCTACGTACCAAGAAAGTTTTCCAACAAAGCCATCCCACATTTGCTGAAACAGACACAGCTGGCATCTGTAGGACAGCTCAGAGCCAGAGAAACCCAAAACTCCTGACACATCTCCCCTGCTGTTGTCTGCAGACCCCAAAGGACTCTCCCACTCGGAGCAGCCCCCCACATCCAGCTGGGATCACCACCACCACAGCTGGGATCTGCCACGTGCCCCCGGATCCGCCGGGAATTTGTGACACCCCGGGGATGGGAGGGAACATGGGCTCAGCCACACTTGGCTCCCTCCTCAGGGAAGACTTGAACAGCCTCTGAATGTGCTGCACTCCAGCATTTTAATGCTAATTCCCAGATTGTGGCCAGAACAATCCCAACAGATGAGGCTGCCCACTCCGGATCTCATGCCAGCCTAGGGAAATGAGATGTTTGCTCTTCTCTTGTTAGAAAGGAAATTAAAACAGCAACTAATAATTTAGCTGTAGGTAAACTCGAGAGGAATATCACAAAATATTCCACAACAGCACAAACAACCCCCCTGGCTCCAGCTGAGAGCACAGGACAAGTCCCCCTGGAAAGTGAAATCAAACCCTCACGTGCCCAACACCCCCAGGCTGGGATGAAGGCTTAGACCTCTCTGCTACAAAATTCCCAGGGATGTGCATCACCCAAAGCCCAGCTTTGCTGTCACCCAGCCCTGTTGTCATTCACACTGCTGGAACAAGCCAAATATTACCACAGCCACCACCGAGGTGCAGGGACCAGGAGCAAGCCAAGAACTCCAGGTTTAAACAGTCCAAGGCAATATTGACTCACAACTGTTCTGCCTGGTCAGATTTTTCCCTATAGAACCTGTACTCTGGATCATTCAGGGATGCTTGCAGTCCATGTTCCCTCCTCTTCACTGGTTATTAAGGCATTTCTGTGGAAGCAAAGCACCTCCTGTCTATTTGGCCGTGCTCATAACTCTGTGAAATTGTTTACAGCAAGCCAGATGCAAACAGAGTCCCCAGGGAGATCCTTTTCCCAGTCCTGTTCCAGGGTCAAGCTCGCTCACATTGCCACAGCCTGAGAGTAGCTGTGGGGATACTCCTGGTCTCCAGATCCAGGAATGGGCCTGGTTGCCATATCCAGCACCAAAAAATGCCTGGATGAGCAAAAAAATGAGCCACACACTGGAACCAAAGCAGTGGGAGAGCATCCTATCCCAAACCCAAAGGATTTAGAGCAAAAAATGGAGATAGAGATGATGGAGATGATGATGGAGATGATGGTGGAGATGTCTCCTTCTCCCAGTGAACATCCACCTCTACACAGGGTGTCTGATGGTGTGGATGAGATGCTGCAAGACCAGGGCCAGGAAGCTGCACTGCCTGTACCCCCCTCAGAGTCACAGAATTCCTCACAGGATCATGGAATTGTTTAGGTTGGAAGAGACCTCTGAGACCATTGAGCCCAACCATTTACCCAGCACTTCCAGGTTCATTGTTCCTGTTCTATCCACCTGGCCCAGGAGAACCATCAAGCCCTCAAAAGCCATCAAACAACAAAATAATTTTTTAAAAAACCCAAAACCACCCAGCCCACTGATGAAAGAGGCTTTAAACTTGATTTGCTTTTGTACATTTGCTTTTCAAATTCTTTTCCAAGCTGGAGCTTTCTCGTTCTCATCACTGCTTTGATTATGTGTTTGAAGGGAATTCTTGCGCTTAAAAAAATCCCATTTTCTGTGCCAGTTTTGGTGCAAGGAGTGCATGTGGGCATTCCTTGCCATAGTCTGAGCTCTCCTGTAATTGCTTCTTCCAGCCAAGGTCCCTTTCCACGAAGAAGCTCCACAGGAAGCAGCTCCCCATGCTCCAGAGCTGTGTCCCAGGCAGGGCTGTATTTGCAAGGACAGATTCCTCTGCACTGCAGGGGAATATTTCCCAGCAGGAATGTAAGCCTGGTTTTGCTGGATGTACCAAAGGTGTCCAAGGCAAAGCAGGTGCAGAATCTCTGCCCAGCTCCAGGACACAAAGACATTATTCCAAACCTCAAATCCTTCTGGTGCCCACAGGAGTCTCTGAGTGCAGGGAATGCTGGATGGAAATCCTGGGATATTTCATCACATTGCCCCTGCTGGAGCTAAAGCCACTTTTTCAGCTAAAGCAGAACTTCTCAGACTGAAACCTCTCACCAACCAGATTTATCTTTTCATTTGGAAATGAAATGTCTGCCTGTTGCCCGCCTTGTTGCTACAACACCCTTTTTTAGCAGCCTTGTTGATAAAATTCCCATTTTCAAACTCGCTGCTGCAGGATCCCCTGTTTCTCCTGCATTACCACGTTCCTCATCTTTCCAGCAACAAACCACCTGATTATCCCAAAAACAGGTGCCAGACAGACTCGTCCAGCACCACCAGGAGCTGCAGCCACACTCTGCCACTCCTCCAAGAGACCACTAAAAAAAAATCCCAATTAATTGTGCTCAGATCAGTTAAAACATCCCCAGCTTCAGGGCACAGGCACCATTTACACCCAGAGACACTTTGGTGGCCCCTGGCACGAGGGGACAGCACAGGGATAGCTCTGATGGCACCAGGCACTTGCCTTGAAAGCCATTTGGCAGCTCCCCTGCTCTTGCTGCCTCAGAAACATCGATCACCCTCCGGCCCACTGGGACCTTTGGCTTTTCTAAAAGTCTTATTTAATTATTTATGGCCGCTTTGCTGAATAAAACATGGCACCTCCTGCAGCTGAGGGATCCTCCACGTGACACACAGGAGGGAATTCCAGGCCAGCCCTTTCCCAGGAACCATGGGTGTTTCACAGCTGGGAACTGGGATGAGGCTCCTTGGGGGATCAGGGAGGAGAACTCCGAATATTGCTGGAAAATGAACTTAAAATACATTAATGGAAGGATCCATAATGCAGCATTTCACCCTGGGGAACACAGGGGTGATCCCAGCCACGTGGAATTGCTGACAGTGTTTTGCACCAGGCTTTCCTCACAGAGCACCAACTCTTGGCCAGGAACCCGTGCTTACAACACTCCTTTAGGCTGCCTAAGACCACGTTGTAGCTGGTTCTATTCCCGTGGTGCTTGTCAAACGCGCATTTCCACGCCATCTGTGGGCACCGCTCGCTGTAAATGCTCAATGCAGACATTTAAGGAAACATTTAAGGCAAACTTTAGTCATTTCTGTGTTTTCCAGCACACCCAGCCTCGAAGCTGGGTTCTGTTCTCAGCACATCCCAAAAGCTCCTGGTTTTTTTCCCAGGCAGTGATGCTACCCCGACGAGGTGGATCCACTGAAATGTGGCAGAGGGTGATGCTGAAACCAAGGGCAACTTCCAGCTCCGAATTGCCCTGAAGTCCTGAATCTGTGCAAAGCCAGGTATTTCCATGGCAACAGCCAGGATGCTGGGAGGGAGGAGGGCAGGGTATTTTGGCAGCAGAGGACAGAGGGGGGTCCCCTGGCCCAGGGGAGGTGTGAGGAAGGGGGAAAGCAGCACAAAACCTGCTCTGGGGGTGAAGGCTCAAGCCAGGGGTTTCTGGAGCACGAGAGGTCTTGTGCAAAGCCCTGCTTTTATCTTGAAAAGGGGAGGAAATGGTCCCCAGTGATCAGTGCTGCTCTTCAGAGCAGATCGATGCAGGCAATCGAGAAATGCTGCATTAAGGGCCCTCTGTTCTCTCTTGGTACAGAAACATCTGAGAAGGGCTGCCCTGGGTGCTTGAGAGACATCAGAGGGTCCCCTCTGCCAACAGCAGCTTTCATTACCAACCTTGCAGCTCATCATCCTCATCCTTATCTTGCCTGAACACTTTTGACGGCCACACAAAGGCCTTTTTTCTTTTTTTTTTTTTTTTAATAAACTGGCCTCGAGAACACTTAAAGCTCTCAACATTAATTTTTCAAAATCCTAGTAACATTAAATTAATTTACAATTTTCCACCCGTCCAGAATGAAATAGCTGGCACTGACGCCTGCAATCTGATATTTAGGAATGGCAGGTGCACAGAAAAACAAACCCAAGCTGCAAGAACATTGCTCTTACCAGTCATCTGTGTTATTTAGCCACAAACCAGGCAACATGGCTGGGGCCTCTCTGAAAGGGTGGGAGGAAGAGACTGACTGTCGTTCCCATGACACATGATGAAGGAATTAGTCAACATCTACACAGTGACAACCATTCCAGCTACTGAAAAATAAACAGTATTTCTGGTGGAAGACAAGCGGGCTGTGGTCAGCCCCAATTTTTTTGGGAAGAATTCTAAGAACAGGCAGCAAAACGTTCAACCCAGGTTCAACAGTCACTGAGGAGTAAAGGCTCAGAGCTGCTTCCCGAGTGGCAAGTTAAACATAAACTAAGTTTTTTGCAGAGGAACAACCAAGATGACTGTTTGCTTTCATACAGCACTCAGCTTTTCACTCAGCTCACATTCCAGGGACACGTGTGCAGGTGGATTGCACAGGTAACACCTGCTTCCCCACCTCTGTGCCACGCAGCTGCCTGGAGGGAGTTAAAAACACACCTCAGGACTCTCCTCTGTTCAAAAAACTTGTAAAAGAAGGGGAATAGCAGAGGTTGTAAGGAGAATACTTCTAGTTGAAAGCCCAAACCCCTCCAAACCTGGGTATTTTGGGCTCTGGGCTTGTAAAAAAGCCTCATTCCATCTGATAAAAGCTCTAAAAAAATCAGAGAATGTTGGTCATGCTTAGCCTGCCCAACAGGGCACAGGATGCCTCACAAAGTCAGATTTCACTCCTTCCCTTGCAGCCTGCTGACAAATAGTCAATTCTGCAGCTTCCAGGGTTGGTTTGATTTATGATGACCATATGGGGCTGGTTGGGGGGGAGGAGGAAGAAGATGGTGACAGATAACAGAGCTCATCTCAACCTGCACATCCTCTGCAGCACAGGACTTCTCCAGAATCCAGTGCCTTAACCATGGCAACAGCCAAATACTGAGGGCTGTTCGGTGCCCTGGGTAATTCCAGTTTATTGTTTCTGTCCCTGCTCGGATCAGACCTTCTTCCCAGTGTTTGCCTCACTCAGTTATGGCCCTGGGGTGACAGATGTGGCACAGCTCCCCAGGGACAGCCCTGCCTGTCCCTGTTCTCAGCTGGCCTCACCTGCACTGAGGGCCCTGGCTGGAGCAAAACCAGGCGTGGCCTCGTGAAATGAGAATAATAGAGGTTTGAGAAAGGTTAAAATTCTGCGAGTGGGGGGGAAAAAACACCCACATTTCTGCAACTGGCTCTTTCTACTGCTCCTTGGAGTCTGCACAAGCTCCTGACTTAACCTGAGGTCAGCCCAGAAGAGGAAGAAAAACCAAAAGCATGAGCAGGGAGCAACAGGCACAAGAACGCCCCACCTGCTCCCGGATTCAGGGATGGTGCTAAATAATTAACTCCATAACCTACAGGATCGTGTTTCCCCAGGTTTTTAATTCCTACCAGAGCAAAGCCCAGGTGGAGAGCACAGGTCCTCCATGGAATTCCCCCACCTGTGTGGCTGTGCACCCACAGCCCCCATTGCTGGACCCAGCCCCTGTCCAAGCTCGGGTCTTCCAGCAGGAGTGGAAGTGGAAGGCAAATCCCAAGGGAATGGCAACCACCTGGTACCTGCACAGGCAGGGAGCCCACATTCCACACCAACATCCTGAAAAACGGGATCACCAGAAAACAGCCTCTGCTCCGTGTCAGCACGAAGAGAGAGCTGGAGAATGGAGAGAGCCCAGAGCTTGCCACATACCCAGGTCACAGCACCATGGTGGCACTTCACAGGGCACGAGGGCTTTCCCCTTCCCTCCCTCAGGCTTCACTGGCATTCACCAAACCCACGTCAGCTCCCCAAAGCCAGCAGAAGGGCACGGGCCAACCCCAGCTCTGCTCCCTGAGGTACCAGCTCCACTTTCCCCCAGCACAGGGCCCCGGGAGGGAGCAAAGCTGGGCTCTGCAGGCCAGCACTGGAGAGGCTCTGGGGGAAGGCAGGAGCAGCCACCCTGCAGCAGCTGTCTCTGCACTCAGGAGCTGCCACAGACAGTAAAATAATGAGATGGCAGCTCTATCCACAACGCTAAATAAATGTCATACCCTTTTCCTGGTTTAATAGCCGTTGCTGAGGCAACGGGTAGTATTCCTTTAGCACCACACCCGGCACAGGATTAAAGGTGGGAAGCGGTCTGGATGGGCAGCGCTGCCACCCTCCCCAGACCCACCACCCACGGGTCTGCTTCTCCCGACTCCGAGCAGCGCCTTCCGCTCCCCGGGAGCCTGAAAACCGGAGAGCGAGATGCTCGTAACACCAGAAACAAAACACCACACATCCCCCCCCAACTCCGGCATCCCGGGAGGTGACCTGCAGGGACAGAGCGTGGGCAGGACGTGGCAGCAGCTCCCGGTGACCCAGCACCGGGCAGGACTCGGCTCGATGGACCGTGGGCTCAGGTGTAACACACGGGATAAACACGGGGCTCGAGGCAGCTCGGCATGAAACAACGTGCAAACTAGTAAGAGTTAAAGATGCCTGAGAAGAAGGAGCACAGCGAGACGAGAAACGCCATCACCCTGCACTGGGCACACATATCTGGGGGCCCCCCATCCCTTTTCCTGGCCGGGGTCCCCACCACCCGCTGGCCCCCGCCCTGCCAAGGAGCGCCGTGCTGCGGGGAGGGCTCGTCCCATCCCCGCTCCCAAGGGAAGGATGCTGCACCGGGAGTCGCCCCTTTTTCCCTGCGGAAAAATCCCAAGTTGTGGCGTGCTCTGCCCCCAGCCAGAGGCGATTTTCCAAGGATGCGGGGCACTGGGATGCGGGGCACTGACGCTGCAGGGATGCTTCTCCACCCCCCGGGACCCGCAACCGCTCCCGGGTGGGCTCTCGGCCGGGTGGGTTCTCGGCCCCGCTCCGGGCTGGTTTTTGGGGGGCTCTTAAACCCGCGGTAGCAGCAGCCGGAGCCCGCGGATGCCGGGGGCGGNGGCCGGGGGGCGACCCCGGAGCGGGCGCCGCCGCGGCCGCCGCTCCCCGCGGGCACCGGGGCTGCTCCCGGGAGTCCCGCACCCACCTCCTTCTTGACGGTGCGCAGCAGCCGCTGCCGGGTCTCCGCCTCTGCGGGGAGAAATGAGGAGAAGAGACTCATTAGTGCGGCCCTGCCCCGCCA